>JARYHS010013630.1:81209172-81566441 GCA_031002005.1 Vandiemenella viatica
TCTGCAATTTACGCAATAGATCTTTCCACACTGATGCTTGCCCCTGCTCGGACACACAGCGTACTCCAGTAAACATATCTGACAAATCTTTAATTTTTGACAAGTGCTTTTTTTTCCAAAGGTGATCTCATGGTGCCTCTTCAAACATGATTCGCTCACGAACGTTCTGCCGCAGTCTTTGCATTTACGTTCGCCTTTACCATCGGGCAAGCAGACATGCTGTTGACGACAGCAGCGACAAACGTCGAGACAAACGTGATCATGTTCCGTTAAGTACGAGTTGCGGCAGTGGTGGCAAAACACACTTCTCCCGAAACAGAAAGCTGCCCGTAGAGAGCGTATGGCATTGCAGGGAGCGTATTCGTTTTCGGACATGGTTAGGAGGTTGATGGTGGGTCTACCCGGCCGTGGCGGAGAAGCACTCTCGAACAAGATGTCACGGCCATTTGGGTCACAGTAAAGTGTGATATTGTATTTATCAGAGTGGTATTTCTCAAATACACGCAGCACCGACATCATATTTGTGCGGTTTTCGTCTTGATCTATCAAAACTGCTGCCAACAGCTGCCCTTCATTATACAACTTTTTAAAATCAGACTTGTTGTTTTGAAGGGATGCGATGGCATGCGCAATAGCTTGTGCAATATTGTCGGCTACACTGATACATGCGGCAACAATAATGGATTTCTTTTCCTTGCAGTAATCGTTAAATTCAGACTCGCTTGACCATCCAAGACGATCTTCGTTCCACCTTACAATTTGCAATTTGACGCAAAATGGCCCACACGACCGGAATGTAGGATCGTCCTCACAATGCGCTTGGAATCTGTTAACGATGTCGTCAATTTGCAGATGACATTTGCGACGCATACCAAAAACAACAGATGATTTGTTGTTTGGGTATGTGTTTGTCACACTCAAGCCTACCGAGTCATCAGTTCCAATATAACACGAATTTATTATACCTTGAAACACTCCACTCAACCAATTAGTGTCGGAGACAATTGTGGGAACTTTTTTCACGTAAAACAAAACTTCTTGCACTTTACAGGTGTGGTCACTCCACTGCCTGAATTTTTCGAAATCTCTCTTGCGCTGAGGTGACGCATAATTGACGCTGAACTCTTCTTCGGCAGTCGGGCTCTGCTTGATACGAACTGGTGAACTTACATTGGAACCTACTGAAACGTTGGATAAGCCACCACCGACGTGGTTTTGCTGCATTGCATTAGAGGCGCCAGCGGTTCCTGTATGCAACGACGACATCTAGATGAAACAGCCGCAGTTGAAGTCCCGGAGTTCCCAGGAAGCGGACCACTAGTAGCGACACCCTCCCGCATCAGCAGCCGGCTGGAGACTGATGAACGCTTGCGATAGTCAGCTGCCGCGTGTGACTGGTGTGGAGGGGAGACCGGTGACTCATGTGGCCGCTTGTCTCAACCTGCCCGCCCGCCCTCCTGTCTGAACCAGTTGCAAGGACGCTCAGCTAAAGTCTCCGTTGTCGCCTCCAAACGTCATCAGCCGCTTGCCTTTTAAATGTATATCTAATAATACCTATCCATTCCTTTACTCTCTGCTTAATTTAAAGCACTGAAAGTATTAAAAAGCATAAACTTATTTTTACTGTGTCCAAAATCATACGTAAATATACTGGAGAAATAATCATCTTTCTTTCATTAATACAACTCCGTTGATGTAAGGTTTCTAGGATGTGCTGATTGAAAATAAAAGTAACAACTTTCTTTAAGTATTAACATACTCTTAGGCGCATTTTCTAAAATTTATCTGCAGGTGACAAAGAGAGAAAGAGAAAAGTTTATTTTAAGTACGAAATTAGAAACGTAATGTAGATCTTAAAAAAAATGGATATTATTACGTGCGATTAAGCTAGTAGGAAACAACAGTGCAAAATTATGATTGAAGAGAGTAAAAGTTAGACATTTACGGAGAATAACGGTTCTTATTAAGTTATTCATGCTGTAATAATATGTCCAAACCATGAAACCGTTGACTACGAAGCTTACGACTAAAGTCAGACAAGAAATTAAAATAATAAAGTAATATGTGCGTAATAGCAGTCAAAATAAAATTCATTTAAACCCAAATGTAACACAGTGCGTGTTATTAAAGCCAGTCACTCTATGTCTGGAATTCAAACAAAACAATCTCTATTAAAAACGGTCAGAAACAAAATGAACAGAAGGTTTTTTTTTATTTATTTAACACTATACTTATTTGTGTATATATTTTAACACGGTATCTGGTTTTCAAGTAGATGTTATCAATAGTGTTATATATTAATCACTAGGAAACACTCATGCTGCTTTTCTAAGGTCTGAATATTCAAATGAAAATACTACCAATGTTAACTCTGATGCTCTGTCTGTAGTGTTTCTCTGAAGCACTCGTACCACTGATGCAGATTATTAAGTGTCCGTTATCATTTTAATATGAACTGTTCTTGATCACTGTGTCAATCTTCAATCTATGTTCCTTCTGTAGGATCACAAATTATTTCGGAGCAAACGTGAGATTTGTTAAGCATCTAAAAATAATTCTATGCTGTTTTAATTTCTGTTTAGTAGTTAAATGGTTAATTTTGTATGAAGTGATTTAGAATTAAATTAAGAAACACATTTGAGTTAGAATTAATGTTTGGTGATTCATACTATGACTTAATGTATTCCTTCTCAAAATATTTAAGAAAAAGCAAACAACTTTCTTGAAAAATTTGTGGCCAATTTAATTTGGGGTGGAGGACTCCAGTTCATGGGCATACGTATAACTGGAAATATTACGGGTTTGTAAATGTTAATAACATGTTCCACCAAGAAAATTGTAGGCGTGGAACTTTTTTCTCTGCTTCCACTACTTTTTTTTTTTTTTTTGGAACGTTAAAAACCCTTTACGCGCGAATAGCGTGAAATGGACCACCTTGTTTATCTACAAGAAACAGTCTACATCACACAACTCTGTTGTTGCGAATTAAAACTGGCCTGTGATCATTAGGAAATGCTACAGACATTAAAGCGCAATACTATGTCAAGTTGTAGCCAAAATGACTGCAGTCTTTAGGTATTTTACTGTAATCACGTAGGTGAATGTTCAGCGGTTATCACAACTACCTCAGAAATTTAAGTTTAACAAACGTAATAACGTAACACGTATTGACATATATATCACACAGGAAACGCTTTGGTCCTTTGTATATTATACTGCTACACTTTGAAAATTCTCTTCCTTCCTCGATTATTTTGTACATTATTCTATGTTGTAGCAACACACCAATTTATAGAACAGAATGTTCTTAGTGACTAATGATCTCAATGTTTGAGGTATTTGAATGGAACTCCAAATATGGCTGAAACCGAGTAATTTGTAGTGTATCGCCCTGCATTACCGGAAAAATAGTTATTGTTGAATACCTGTGGGCAGCTACTCAGCATAAGGAAAAGACAACTACTCCAGCAAGTTGCCATACACACAGCTTACTATTTTTTTGTAATGTTTCACAGTCATATGACGATGGTTATTTGTTAATGAATACACAGTAATGTTTTGGAAACAGAATGCGCTGTTTCCAACTTCTATCAACCGCGCCGCAACGCATAGGCAGCCACACCTACTTGCCTGAACCTCCGTTTGCGCATCATTCCTCATAGGGATCAAGCGCAAAGTAGATGTAATTTATTTCTTATCGTGGCGTTTTCTGTGGGTAAGGAACAAACGACAAATCCTTCACGTATGTAACTTAAAATGGGATATATATACAAAATTCCATTTCGGTAATTAACTGGCATCGTGGTCCTACATGAATAGGTTATTAATGCCAAATGTAAGTGTACTTCCTTCATACTCTTTGTCATGTTAGCTTCTCTGGAGTGTGCTCGTGATAGATTAGCCTGTCATTACCATCAATTTATGACGTGGTGCATTTGACTCTATGTAGTTTAATGATTGCTCGAGAGCAATGGAATGAAAGACATAGCAGTTATGACCATAAAAATCTTGAAGGTCTAGCTTTAGTGTTTGTTATAAATTGATAACACTAGATGTACTCTTCATAGTGTTCATTTCCTCTTTAACTGTCTAGCTTGTTAGGATTTAGAAGGATTTTTCACGCGCGTCCATACGCTACATGTATTTGTGTCTGTTCTTTTTATGTCAACACCATAAGCTCTACAGTTAACAATCTTCAGATTGCTATAAGACTCTGGCACTTATTGTTTCATATATTATTATGTGCAGTTCTGTTAAATTAACTCTCTGCATCTTCATCCAACTTTCAAGAAAATATTCGAAGAAATTTATCTCATGATGTACCGTAGTATATCAATAACATTAATATCTTCACAGTATTGCAATAACTTAGTCATCATGCTTAAGCTTAAAACATGTCAATTAATTGTGTCATTGATAATGGAATTAATTACTCATTTGTGAATTAACGCTCTCTTTTGTTTTGACTATTTTTAAGCTGGTACTTCATTGTTATTTTTAATTTTATTATTTTATGTTTATTTATTTGCCTTCGTAAGTTTCATAGTGTCGTACTTCGTCAATATTAACATTATTAGTGCTTGAGTAATTTTATAAGAACAATTAATTTCGATTAATAGCTGACTTTTATATAATTTTTCACTCTTGTTTCCTATTATTTGCGCGCAAGTGTGTATAATCTGGCAAGATCCACATTATGTTTTCAATCTTGTAGATAAATAACACTTTTTTTTCCTCCTCACGGATTTAAATTTAACAATATGCGCTTAAGTTTATGTTAGTACTTATGAAATATTTTTACTCATACTTTCGATTTGTTCATCCTAGAAATCCTTTCCTACCCGAGTTAAGTGGAAAGGAAATAGGAAGGAACCATTTCTCTCGTACGTATACTCATGTATTTGCTATTCTTGTATAGATTCAGTTCCTAATATAAGCAGAAAATTATTCCTAATTGTACCAAATACTTCGTAATGTTTTGAAAACAAACAGCGCTGTCTATAAGCCTACATGCGAAACGCCGTAAAGCGTAGGCAGCCCATACTACTTGCCTGTAAGTCTGCCTGCGTGTCATCCTTCAAACGGATCAAGCGGTAAATAGATGACATTTATTTCATATTCCAGTGCTTTCAGTGAAACGGATAAAACGACGATTGTATTTATTTCTAGATAAATTCAACAACTATTGCGGAAAAATGAGAAATGTTTATAAATATATGCAAAACTTCACTATAATAACTACGTGGCATTTCGGTCCAACGTTTAGCGGTGAATAGCGTAAAATGTGAGTGTAGTCTTCCAACCTTAAACTTTTTATGAACATTACTACGTCAGCCTTCTCTAGTGTGTGTGCGTTGTAGATTAGTTCGTCATTATCAACAAATAATATCAGTGATTGAATTTTTTTTATTACTGCTTGTGATCAAAGCGAAGAAAGACATTGTAACAGTTAAGATTATAAAAATCTTAAAACTGTATCTTAATGATGGAAAATGGATCACACTAGCTGTACGCATAACAGTAATAATCTCATTCCCTTACTATCTGTGGCCCATTAAGACCTAGATAATGTTTGAGATGTATTCATACGCTACGCTTATTTGTATATATACACCTTATGTCAACCGCAGAAGTTCTTGACTTAATGATAACCAAAATGTCGTTAAGACGCTGGAAATCGGTTTTTAAGTATTTTTCTGTTGAATTGTTTCCTTTTCCTATGGCTTTACGCCTCGCCGACGTCGGGTAAAGGACATTAGAGCAAGGAACTGGAAGGATTTTGGTCATGACCTTTTGCAGAAACTCTCCCGATAATTACCTAAAGTGATTTCTGGGAACCATGGAATACCGAAATCAGGATGTTCGGATGAGGATTCGAACCTGCGTCCTCAGGCGTGCGAGGCCAGAATGTCTCCGTTCATCCACCACGTTCGGATTATTGAGTTGTGATAGATTAACTCTTTGATCTGAAAACATACTAAGCTCTATTGTTTTAATCAGTGGGCACAGGTAATTAATTATACGATTAACTTTCCTCCGTACCTAACAACAGTAAAAGCAAAATATACCATGACCACCTGTTGTTAAATTTGGCAATTTCCAGAGACCATAAATATTAAAAGTTCAGTTAAGCTCATCACGATTACAATGCTTCTATACGTCGTTCAGAGTGCAAATAGAAGAACTCTTCTCAGCACCTGGTACATCCTAACAGCCAGGAAAAGTTGCAGCAAACTGGAGCTACTACACAAGAGGAGTTACTACATTCGCTAGTACATTTCGTAATAGAGTATCACTGTATTATTTTTGTTTTTTCAGTATTGGTTTCCTCACAATTACCTTACTGCATGCTTCAGATATATAAGGTAGGTTACTGTAATTTTGATTTTTCTATGAAAGATATAAAATTGAATTACTGCCCGCAAAGTCACCATCTTACACAGCTGTTACGTAGCAGCCATAAAATATTTAGTGTTTACGCAGGATCGCTGTCCTATGATTTAGTGAACATTACTACCTTCGTCTTTTAGTTTTTCAGCTTATAAAAATGATTTAGAAAGAAACCGGTTATTTAGAATCTCTTTAAAAAGGCGTAACTTTTTAAATATATAAATTAAAAATAAAAATGTGTTTTTGGCACTTACTGGTTGATATGAGATAATAGTATTGTTATTTGAAGGGAATGGAAAACGCAAATTTTTTTCAGCTTGGCTTGTCTACGGTCGACACCGAACAAACACAAATTACAGTCACCCCACACATAGCGGTAACACTAGCACTGGGGAAACACTCCCCGTGAGGTAGCACCCCTACAACAACACTCTAGGACGGAAAATTTGTATATTATGGTACTGTTAATTATCGTTAGATGTGGATCCTTCCTGGCGTTGATTCACAACTCGAATGATTATATTGGTGTTCCCTTTCTTATTGTCTCTGTATTACGAAGGTAATCGCAGTATATATTTTTTGCGGGTATGTTTACCCACATCTTTATGATTGCACAGAAATCAGATTTTCGAAACATGCTGTTACCAGCATCCGTTCTCGCACCTAGATCTTCATTCATGCACGATGACGTGCAAGATACATCCTTCTGCCTGTGAGGTGCTTTACCTAGATTGATGATTAGTTTTTGTGGCTACTGGGCATGTTCCTTTGCATTTTGTGGAGAAGTATGAGGACAAGTCTAGGGGACATATAGCAAGGCGCTGACGTCCGTCATCGACTAGGACTGCGATTGCTGTCCCCGTAAGCGCCAGACGTCCGCTTTGAGATTCTGGGTCCACACTAATGAGTCTTGTACATTATTGAGGAGACTATGCACGACTCGATGCACGCCGGGCCGTTTGCAATCGATGCGCCTGAAGTTGGTGTCGCGACGAGCCGACGGCATTAGAGCTTCCGGTGACGAACAAGGCTGTCGGCCTCGGCGAGGACATTGGCCCTCAGTGACTCCAGTGAACAGGTGGATAAAACAAAATCTAAGACGCAAAACGCGTGCAATACTCGACTACAGTGAGAGATTTCAAACTCGACATACAAAATTTGTGTTCACTTTACTGCCGGAAATACTTTTCAGCAGTTGCCTCATTAATTGAACTGCTAATAAATAACCGCCAATGTTCCTATTGTTTAATTGTCACCACCTCCATCTGAGGTAACGTCAGAAATGAATCTGTGTTGATATTATTTTGACTTATTCCTAAGCTTGTACACTTTGGTAACCGATTTTCTACTTATTTCTTACATTACTGTTAGAAGGTTTCGTAGCTGCACACATCTACATTTATCGCAAAGTTTGTACCGTTTGGAGATATCTGTGAAACTATTGCCAGTTTTATGTAGAACAGTGCACTTTCTCTTTATTCTTATTTTTGCCGTTGACATTTTGTTTGTTTTTGTCACGTTTACCACTTTTTAAACTGTGTGAATTGACTAATGTGTCCACAATATTTTTTCCATCCATATACTGTTGTAATTCTAAATGAATTAACAAAAGGTAAACTAAGGACTGAACAAAGAACTATGAAAAGGCCAATGCTAGGTTTAACAAGAAAAGAGAAACCGACATTATGTCAGTTAAAAAGGCCACCGACATCTTAGATAAGACAACATCCTTAAAGTGGTAATGGGAGGGCGATATTGCGCGGAGGAAAAGACTAAAAATGGAGAAAAACAGTGTTAGAGTAGAGCCCAAGGGATTACCAAGTCCCGATGGAACAAGGACACTTGCAGGTTTGTCGGAGTTACTGGTAGAGGATCCCCCAACATCGTTTAACTTGGAGAGACTGCTGAAGTTTTATCTGAACTCATGGCTTTAAGTGATTGAACTGACTCATACTGTTGTAAAACTAAGGATACATTTCAATACAGATTCGTTGCTGGTGATACCTCAAACACAGAAGATAAGCAGACGCAGTTGAAAAAAATAAAAAATTACATTGGTGGTTATTTATTAGAAATTAAACTAGAACATGTGGTCGAAAAATAATTATCATCTACCTGAAATGAATTTTTGTTTCGCACCGCAGGCGCCGTCGTATCACCCCAAGAAACAATAAGGTAGACACACATGTTAAATTTCGAAGCTTGATTTACACTGACAGCTGGCTCATTTGTGCAGAGCTAAAATAAAAATATAATCCCTCCATCTCCAAAACGGACTTTCTAGTAAGTAGCTGCACGGAATCTACAGATAGCCGTGATTACCTTACGTTGAACTTTTATTCGATTTCCTTCAAAAGCTGCTAAAACATCAAGACCCGCAACAATACAGTGCACATAAAATCCGTGGTATTTAGTAGTGGGGGAAAATCCGATACTCAGCTGCAGCCCGAGGACTGGTGTATTTCGTTGTTAAATAATGTGACTTTGCTACAAGATGAGAAGAATACATAAAATTTAATCGCACATCACTCAAAAAATTAAAATAGTGCTCTCTTAGTTCTATTATATTTTTATATATTTACCATCCAACTGCAAGTAAATGTACTTACTAGTATATTTCTGATTTACCAGTACCACGTTTTTTTTTGACAAAAGATCTTAAGCCAACCCTTGATATTCCACTCGCCTGCGTGACGTCACAGTTTTAGGTTCCTTACATAGCGAGCGATTCAAATAGACCTGTGTTGGAAACGTGACGTAAAGGCCTGTGGTGGAAGAGATGGAGGGAGATTCATATAGACTAATGGCAGCCCAAGGAGAGTGAAATTGCCGAGGCCGGTGGTGGTGGTGTGCGATATAGCGCATCTTCTGTCTTAGTTTCGCTGGGTTTTCTCCAAACCCCAGGCGATACAGACCTATTTGAACAGGTGTCCCATCTCGTCAGCACTCTGGAATGCAACGCGCGCGTTACAGGCAGAGCCCGAGGGAACTCCGGCTATTTCCAACATCCGTGTGTCAACACGGCAGTGAAAGCGCGCACCTGACGTGTACACAAATATTTCAGTCCCCAAGCAAGCACACTAAAATATTATGTATGGTTCAAGAAGAATTTTCCAAAGAAGATATATAAATGCAGGTGTCTTAAGCCACTAGGTGGGACCGAGCAAGTGAGGACACAAAAATATCCAGTGGCAAGAAGCAGTCAGACATTAGCGGTATTTCATAATCGAGTTGGTACAGGCGGGCAGCCATTAACGATCTGCAAGTGTATCAGAGGGGTAGCAATCAGATAAGGAATTTGCAATAACCATTTCAAAGCAAGTATTATTCTGTTCTTTACTCCCTGTGGAAGGTCGCTTTTCCTCGTTCAATAAGATGTATTATTAATAAATATGTACCCAGATTGTCTCCCAACCGATCTTGATCATTTTTCGATGTTATAGTACAGTGTTTTTCAAATATTTGCGTGCCGAGGACTCATAAAAACAAAAACAAAGAAACAAAAAAATACGGACTACTAACTTATGTGAGCTTAATCCTTTAACTATGTTTATATAGAGTACCAACCTAACCAGCGGTCAGTACCAAGCGTGGTGGATATGCTGTAATGCTATATCCCGTATTCGGGAGGACGCGTGGTTCGAAATCCCTAGCGTTCTTCCCTGAATTCCGGTTTTACCATGGTTAACCTGAAACAAGTAAAAGAGCGCATGGCTGAATGGTTTCTTGAAATGATCATGGCCAAATTTTCCCCCTTCTTTCCCACCTCTAGTGATTTCGGTGTCGACAAGGGGTAAAGCCCGAAGCAAAAAAAAAGTTGTTAGCCATATGTATGCAGTCACTTTAGACCCACACGACATTTAATTAGTGGCACCTTGATCTCTTTGATGCCGTATTTAATCAATACACTATTACAATAACAATCCAGTCATATCTCATATGCTGGGACTATCAGAATTTTGGATTGTCGTGGCCTTTAGATAGTTACGCTCTATTAATAAATAATTATTACAGAAGCAGGAACCCCATAAAAATAAATACATATATTTCTCTGTCCACAGTTTTTTAATCTTGACTCTTATGGAGAAGAGTTCTGACATAGTTTTTATGAACTCTTCTGCCTCACAAGAGTACATGATTCGAACGCAGACAATGTAATTTTAAAAATTAGATTGTTTGTACAAAATAATTCTTTTTTACCGAAAGACTCCGATCACGCCGGATGCGTTCAAGTATCGGAAACCCAAAGAAATTAACACAATTAATTTCATCATAAACTTACAGTATGTACCGCAACTGAATAATGCACTTGCATTTAAACATTCACCTCATTGCGATATAAACTTGACCCTAAGATCGTCGCCAAAAATACAAGGAACTATACCTATAACTAATTTTTGACATTAGATATCGCAAATACTTAGGACAGATATGAAAAGAAAAATTTCTCTACTTTCAATTTATCTCATTGAGTTACAAATTGCTGCTCCTCACGTGTATATCAAAGAATGTGAAAAAAAGTTAGATTGTTCTAAACTGTTTTTATTTAGAATAGACCTACTAAAGACTTAATACGAAGATCTATTGATATTAAAAATCATCAGCCTACGCATTAATTACTGTGAATATAATGAATCTACTTTCATACTCCAAAAGCCAGATATTTCAGATGACATTCAATATCTTGAGAACTTAAATAGATTATAATAAAAGATAGATTATGTCAGAAACTCACACGTATAGCACAAAATGTAATTAAAAAACGTTCAGTTTTCTTAACTCTATATACTTCCAACACTAAAGGTGTAATACAAGGTTCTATTAATCACTGTGAAGTGAATGAATACACTTTGTGCTCCAAACACCAAATATTCAGCCTTTTATTGAAATATAGAAAATGAATTACTGAAAAACAATCTGTAGTAAAAAAATGAAAGCTATATTGGTCGTTATCTACAGTACTATCTAAAATGCCAGGAAAATTCTAGTATTAGTGTTACCTGTATGAGTGAACATAATCTATCTAGAATAATATTATCGTAAATAAATTAATGTTATTATTGTAACAGTAAAGATGGTAGCCAAAGGCCAGAGCTCGTGATCAAACAAAATCTCTGTTGTTATTAGTTTCTCGCATTCAGTACGGCCATTTATGGCGTTTAAAAAGTAAATCTCCCGAATTAAAGGAAAGGACATTTGAAGTTTTATTTAGCGTGGAGTATGCAACATAGGTATTACTATTAATTATTTTTGATGCTTTCATTAAAGGCTATGATCAAAGCTGCGTGTTAAGTACGAAGCATGGAGCATGGTAAGAAGTATGCCACATCTAGTGATTCCATCTTTGGTATTTATCACCACACGTTAAGAATTTCATTTAATGTTCCAGCGTTATGTAATTCAGAGACATAAGACAATCCAAACAACTGAACTGAGATTCTAAGCTTTAAAACGGTGAAAACTCCATTGAAATCTGCTCAGTAGTTTCTAAGTTTCTCTAGTTCAACTTTATCCGGTTTCGTTTTATAGATAGAAGAAGAAGATAGATAGATAGATGGAAGATAAAAGAAGAAGATAGATAGATAGATAGATAAGACATAAGGTCATTGTTGTGGGCCTTATCACATTTGACTTTCTCATCAGTGACAACACCTATAGACAGAAACTGTGGAAGCTGATCTCAGTACCTCGGTACTTATCTTTGGAGCTCGTGATGGAAAGAAACAGTTATTTCGCACATTCTGAGAACTTGATTCTAACAATTTTAACTGATCCTTGAACTCACAATCGAGAATTAGTTGCCCGGTCAGAATTTTTTTGAGTCAACGAACTCTAGCTGAGTATATTGGTCTACGTCTACCATCGTAATAAAGAACTGTCGCCGATAAATGTTAGGCATCCCAACCAAATATTCCTACGTGAGTTATCGACTTTAACAAATACAAAGCGAGCAACGAGTGTCACGATGTGTCCAGTGGTCCTAAGTGCGATCGAGGAGCTGAAACTTCATATTGCATCCCAATTCTCCGGTCACGGTAAGAAATTCATGTGCCTCAACAAGCTATTCAGTAGGCTGCAAATCTTAATGTCCCCATCTGACACCTCCTGCGGGAGGATGCAGCCAACCCTCGGATTCCGGACCAAGTTTTTCATAGCTGCAGTGCGTTCGCTTCTTAGAATCGATGGTTTGGTGGATTAACAGTAGGCTGGCATTCCTGCTTGATGTATATGTAGTTAAACTACCAACCTCACAAGCATACTGGACCAATTACTGCCAGTATGGTGAAGGATGTGACTGTTTACATTGCTCGATACTTCTATCATAGACGTATGCAGATTCAACACGTAACAAGCATTACCCCGGCACACGTATACGTTCATACAGACACTACCATACGTCAACATTCGCTCACATATATACAAAACCTTTCTAGAGAACTAATACACAGACAGGCATTTACCAACACATTTTAACATGCCACAACTCACACCCAGCTACGTACTCCAAATCTCACTGGCACCAATCAGGGAAATTGATCAAAATAGTGAAAAATCATGAACATTGTGTAAATTTACCAAAAACAGATGTCACTCGTATAAATTTGTAGACATAAATGGAGCTTTAAACTTAATAACACATTTTTATACGAATATCATATTCTTCTGTTTACATCAACAAAACTTACATTCAAGTCATCGAATCATCAGGTCTATGATGGAAATACGTACATAGTATATCCCAAAATCAAAGAGATCCTGGATATGCTTGAAGGAGACATTTAATTACAATGAAATTTATTCCACATATTGGGACTTGACATATACACAAACGATAAGAACTAGCGAACTGTACATGGACATTCACAGTGAGATTTCAGTACGGTGTGAAGTGAAGCCACCACGTGCAGCAATCACAGCATATAGATGTCGGGGCAAGTACTCAAAGGTAGCTTGCATTTGCTGCTGGGGAATACTCTGCCCTGCGGTTTATAGGCGAGGTTGCAGGAGGACCAGAAATAACAATTTGCCTACCAACCATATCTGAGGGCTGTTCGATGCACTACGTGTCAGACAAACGTGTAGACCACGAAAACAGATGACACATTACTCACCACATGCGTTCTTCTTAAATATAGTATGTTGAATCATACAGATGTAAGGTGGCTATTCATATCAACGTAGGACAGACTAGTTGGAGGATGTGCAGAGGATGGAAACTACGCAAGTCTTCAATATACGACTCAGTGACGTGTACATCACCCCATACCCATTTTCCAGTGTAGAACCGATAAAGTGGAGCAGAACCCCCCTTACTAAATATACTAGACGAGTTAACGGATTCGCAAAAGATGACAACGTCTTCAGCATACAGCTTAGTGCTCTCCGTAAGTGTTCATCATTCTCCAACTGCCTACATACACCAACTTCGTAGATGAAAGAGATTTTATGGCCATTTTCCAGACACATAGTAATCTAACAGACATTGTAACCCACATTGTCAAAGAAGATCTCGCACTCCAACAAGCATGCAGACACTACCAAACGTCCTACAACAGTAATTAGATTGACCCCGAGCGCCAGACTTGCGCATACATGCCCACGTAAAAATACTGAGCACAAACAAAAATATATATTCTTCATCGATGCAGAGCTACGTTCTGAAAGCCACGACCGTAAAAAATTCTGGTATTTCCAGCATATGCGGATTGCATTGTTTCTTCGATAGTGTATTGATTACATGCGATTCCAGTCGGCATCAAAGAGAACGGTGTTCCATTAATAAAGTTAACTGCTAATTATAAGGTGTATGTCTGAAGTGACCGCAGTAAGTGTCGCGGGTAACTTTTTTTGCTTCGGGGTTTACCCCTCGAGGACGCAGATGTCATTAGAGGCGGGAAAGGATGTAGGCTAGGAACGGGGAGGAATTTGGCCTTGAGCATTTCAAGGAACCATCCCGACATGCGCTTGGAGTGATTTCGGGAAACCATGGGAAACCTAAATCAGGATGGCCGGACGGGGATTCGAACCCACGTCCTCCCGAATGCTCACCCATCACGTTTGGTGCTGGCCACTGGTAAGGTTGGTACTTAATGTAAACTTAGCTAAAGAATTAGGCCAATATACGTTAAAGGTCCGTAGTTTTTTTTAAACATTTTATAGGTCGTCGGCTTGAAAAACGCTTTACTAAAACATCGACAAATGATCAATATCGCCTGGGAGATAATCTGGATACGTATTTATTAATTATAATTATATTTAATCGAACAAGAAAAAGCGACGTGTCACAAAGATCAGAGGACATAATAACACTTGTTTGTGAAGTGGTTAATGGAAATACCTTGTCTGATTACTACCTCTCTGAAATAATTGTGGATTGGTAATTGCCTGCCAGTAGTACTAACTCGCGTTTAAAATACTGCTAACGGCCTACTACCTGTTGGCTGGCCACTGGGTATTTTCCTGTTACCACTTGCTCGCTCCCTTCCTGTGACTTAAGACCTCTGCATTTATACCTTTTCTTTGGAAATTTCTTCTTGAAGCAAAGATAATGTTTGAATGTGCTTGTTTGGGGACTAAAATACTTCTGAGCACACGTCAGATGCGCCCATTCACCACTGTATTGAAGCAAAGGTATCGGAAATAGCCGGAGTTTCCTTGGGCACTGTTTGCAGGGGTGCGCCGCATTCAAGAGTGTTGCCGTCATGGGATACCTGCTCAAACACATCTGGGCTTGGGGGAAAAGCTAGCGAAACAGAATCTCCCACAATTAAATCCCCACCACCGTGCTGGACAATTTCCACTGCCCGTGAGCCGCCGTTCGTCCATTTGAATGGCCCGCCATCTCTCTTCTCCTCCGACTAGTGACGTCATACTCCCGCCATTGGTTCATTTGAATCGCTGCCATATAAAGAACTTAACACGCGGACGAGTGGAATTTCTTCGGGGGTAGGATTAAGATCTTTTGGGACTACTCATTTAGTCTTCTTTTTACGGATTACTAGTGATTTACATTTTGAACCACTTCTTTATTAACGAACTATAGATTTGTCAAACACTAAAACTCATATACCTTTTTTAACAGCTCTTCTTAACAATTATAGGGCAGTGACGATTACAATTCGTTATGTAAGTGATAACCTTCGGGTTTTGGACCAAGTTAAGATATTTCAACAACAACCTTCTCTTTACTTACTCGCAGCATTATCGTCACTCCTTTTAATTCCTTGTTGCTGTGCGCCCTCAGCTCACATTAGTCTTATCTGCTTGGTAAGTTTCCTTAAATACAATTTGTTATCAAACATTCTAACATCATTTTTCCTTCATTACAACATTAATAGAGTTATCACTGTTTTTCACTGTCTGTCATGACGTATGACAGTTATACCACGTAACAAAGAAATAAACACCTTCGTCTGGTATCAAAGCAAGCAAACTGACTAGTTAATAATTTTCCTAGAAAATTCTAAACCAGACCAATTTTTTTTCGTCGTTACATAAACAGAACATTGCGAATCCAATATAATGCTACCGGGTATCACCTTGGCAAGTAATAGACGAAGTTATAACATCTTAACAATATCACGCTCCTTTGGAGGAAGAGACGAGCTTATCAAGACCACACTGGGAGCAGTACGATGGTTGAAAGGCAAGGATTAGATATCAGACGTTTTATTTGTATTTTGGTTGACGTTGTCGATAATCTGTTTCTGGATTTGTATTTTGTACTACCACTGTGCATGACTTCGCCCACGTGAATAAGAGAGGCTATCGGTCCTTTTAAATTACCTCCAATAATTTACTGGAATATGGTGCGTATTTAGTTACACATCAATAACAGCAATGAATATCTCAGGAGGCTTATTTGTTTGTAACTAATCAACAATTCATTCAAATTAAAAATTTGTAAACTCATTACGTTAAATCATGACAACCTTTTCAACTGCGAGAAGGCTTGCGCTAGACAACATTAAATTGGTAGGACTGAGCGTGGTAACGCTCTCGCCTCGTATTCTGGAGGACGCCGACGTGAATCCCGGTCTGGCCATCTAGATTTCGGTTCCACGGTTTTTCGAAATCACTTCAAACAAATAAGGGATGGTTTCTTCACAAGGCCTTAGCCGAATTCCTGCCCCCTCCTAGACCCCACTCTTTTTTCGCCTCTAATGACCTCAACATAGACGAAGAGTAAAGCCATAAAAATGATATATTCTGTGACGAACGCTTTGTTTCATTTATCTGCGTGTGGATATCACGCCGAAACACAAGTGTATTTCATTAATGTGACATCTATATATTTAAAGATGAATGTTTGTTTGTTTGTTGGTTTGTTGGTTTGGTGGTTTGTTTGTTCTTCATACAAATCCACAGTTTTCATCCGATCACGATAAAACTTTGCACACTTATCCTTTGAAACAAGGAGAAAAATACTGTCTAAATACTGAAAAATTATCTGTATAAATAATACATATTGTCTTATAATTTCGAAATACGACTGAACCGCGAAAGGCTAATGTTTGGGTCGTGGTCTCCCGTTCAAATCTCCGTGGAGGCTAAGACTTTTAAAAATTGCTTTTGATCGTTATTTGCATTGAATGTTAAACTGTAGATATCACAAAGATAGGGGTGCAATCTGAGTCAAATCGTAGATAGTCTTGCAATGCTGTAGGTGTACACTTTTTTACGTTATATTGATCCATCAGGGGTGATTCGTAGTCAGTGTGTGTGTTATCTGCAGTAGTAATACTATGAATGCGGAAGTAAGTCTCTGTCTTATGTTACGTTTTGACAACTAAATGCCGATATTGACGGAATTTGACAAGAAAATCTGTAGGGAGGGCACAGGACATTTTTTTTTTTTTTTTGGTATGGTTAACAGTAGTCGTCATGAAATTTTGAGAACTTATCGAATAGTGACGGAGAGACGGATGTGTGTGTTAGTCTGTAATGTTACGTCGCTTGCTCAAGCTATGCATCTCGCGCATTATGTTAGTGTATCATTTGTTAATAAATTTCGTTTACAGAAAAAACGTATTACTTAGTATAGATATCGATTTTCTCTGTCCAATTACTTTGTGTCTGCTTAAATGTTTCTGGCACCAATTTATTTTGCCTTCTTTTTTGACATGCCTTGCGGGCGTAAATTGGCCTAAGTTGTAGCTCTAGCAGAGCACGAGCAGCTAAAGTTACTAGAACCCAAGAATCGGATGTTCATGCTGAAGAAAAGACCAAGCTGAAATAAAGCTGCCCTTAGTTAACACCTCAACCCCCCCCCCCCCTCACATACCCTCACATTCGTTTGTTTTTAAATATGTCGGAAATTGATTCTCTTCAAGTGACAGGTTCGATGGTAGAATGATATAGTGATGGGTTTCTGGTCATATTATGCCGACTCGTTGTTGTTTGGGATCAATCCTTCGCTACAAACAACTTTTTATAACCAATTTTGGCAAAGCAATTCTTAATCCACGCATACGAAGTCGCGGGTGTCAGCTAGTAAACTATATGCAGTTTCGTTGGAATTGTTAGTTTTTGCTTCATCCAGCACACGTATCCTAGTCTCTTTATCATGTGCGAAATATGGAACTAAACTGGATAAAATCTATGCTATTTGTTAACTGACGATACAAGCTATCACTATGTGTAATTTCGCTGAAATCCGTTTTTTTTTTTTTAATTTTTGCGTGATGCGCGCACACACACAGCAAAGATTCTAAATTTTACAGTTTTGGCCTATGAATCATCGAGAACTACGACGCAGTTGAAAGGTATCCTACATGTTACCTGATGACTTAAGTTATCACTTTGTGCGTAATGCGGGAACAGACAAATGGAAATTCCAAATATTTCGATTATGACATCTCTACCATGATAGTGCTCATTGCAGTTATTCTTTATGAAATAAATTTCATGTACAAGTACAACGTATCTAAAGTATTAGTGCAGATTTATGTTACATTTGTCACGTCATTTCTAATGTGAAATCTGTAGAGTTGGCCTTCTTCCCGTCATCCTAGGATAAATTCCACAGACTAATCAAGTGGTGTACTGCCATACACGTAGTGCCTGTTGAATACCATATACGGATGTGAGAGGGCTATGTCGTTCAGCATAGAAAACGAAAGCAGAGAGGTCAGATGGAAGACTTGTTAATGCTAATTTGTGCGGGCGACATCTGTGGCCGCGTCCATGCAAATACGGTGCGGGGCCACGGCACGGGGACGACAGGAACCAGAAAATTTGTTGCCAACTTAAAAACTGCTAAACTTTGTCCGGCGGGACTGCGAAGACCCATCGTTGTATTCCGTAGTGACTCTATACGTACGTGTTATTTACCCGTGGCTGCTGGCGCTGAGGTGCCATAACGCTAGATGTGAAAAGAACAATGGGGCCTGGTTTGAGTTTGAAACCACGCATAACGGCCATCCTGACTGCGTTTCCTAGGCGGTTTCCTTTAGTCACCTAGACGAATGCTGGGACAATATGCAATCTGGGCATCATACACTACACATTATCACACAAAACACAATTTAAACTTTTTGCATACGGATTTCAACACAAACATTCCACTCTTGGGGCAAGCAAACCTAATCTAATAAATCTGGTTCTAATTATGGTGCGGCCCCTAAGCATTCTCCTCGTTCACGTTAAGGTAGGGATCCACCAAGCGGGCCAAACATTTGAAAACATTTGAAATGTTTGCGAACTCAGAATTTGTACGGTGGAGACTAGAATAGAGCGTACGATCAAAGATTTGCGGGTGTTTGCAGGTGTTCCGGCCGATGTCGGTACATCAAAGGAATTCTTTGCTAGTGCACGGACAGTGCGCGTTCGAAGGAGATAGGTTCAACAACAGGGGTGAGTGTTCCGAACAATTTTAAAATCTAGAAATAATATAACTATGGACTGCGATAGTGAAAAGTGTTTACTGTTAATTGAATCATATAAATCAGCGCCGCAGATATGGCAGAGCAGTCACAGATATTAGGACAACAAAATCAAAAGCAGGATGCCTGGAGCGAAATTGCATAAGATATGGGAACCACTATTGATGTTGTTAAGGTGAAAGTAAATTCTTTGCTCTCCTCATTCAGAAGAGAAAAAGTTAAACAACAGAACTCGATGGTGACAGGAAAAGGTGCGTAATTTTTATAAATTATTTTGCTTTGTGTTTTCTATTATTACATTGTTTCAAAGTAAGTTGGGAAACAATAGTAGTTATCTTATTTAACCACTCCTATCACTTAACTCATACAGCAGTCGCCCATTATGTCTTGTTTTAAAAAATGCCGTTTCTAAAATTTACGTTTGTTCTTTATTATTTTTAATAATTTCCTCTTCTTCACTTAAAACAGACATAATTAAACAAGATGCAGCGCTAGCAATAAGTTTTCCTCTCGGAACCATTTGGACACTGCATGCAGCAGATGGAACGACGAAAAGTGTTCGTACACGAACTGTTGTTTGCGAGTATTTGGTTGGTGGAGATAACAAGGCAAACCACCCGACTGTAAACACACAAACGTTTGCAAACGCCAAAAGCGCTTGCAAACTATGCGCGCTTGGTGGATCCCAGGCTTTAGCTGCCTGTGCATTAGGCTGTTGGCGACTATCTACTCCAAGTCGGCTGTGATGAGAAATAAAAATAAGTGCTATTTTCGCTGCGTGACTGTGAGAGCATGCCATAAGCCATGTTACCAACATTGATGACTATTATTCAATAACTCAGTGCATATTTAAAATGTCATTAGAGCATTGTAGAATGGACGCACCAGTTGAACGAATCGCTGATGTAAACTTCAAGAACGGATATTTTACTAATTATCTGCTGAGATTAACAGGAATTTCAAATCAACTTTTTGACTTAATTTACTGTAGTTAATCCTTCTCCTAGCGGTCACAACAAAACTGTCCTCCTCGCGAATCCTAGGATGTCTATTTTGTACGACTGCTTATTCTACTGCCATCGAGCCATTCCACGTGCCTTTTATTTGCATTTTCTATGTGTCGGAGAGAAGTAATAAAAAGCATCATTTTGTCAGAAATACGAACGTATTACATAAAGTGAATTATAATCATAACTGATGAATGAATCAGAAGTGACGTTAAAAGCATAATAGCACTATCGAAAATAGCCTTCATGAAAAACAGAAATATTTTAGTTTCAAACATTAATCTAGAACTACGAATTTAAAAAAAAATATGTATCGAGCGCAGCAGTTGATGGTAGTATGGACTGTAGGAACACCAGGACAATTGAAGAAATAAATTGTGATGTTATAGAATGATGATGAAAATCAAGTGACCAGGTAAAGTACGAAATGAACGAGTTATGTAAATGATGGGCAAGGAGAGAAGTTTATGGAAGAATATTACATAAAGAAGAGACAGGATGGCAGGTCACATTTTAAAACAAGCAGGAATGGTTAATTTTGTTTGTGGCAGGAACAGTCGAAGGTACAAACTGTAGAGGCAGACAAAGATTAGAAAATATGAAGCAGATAACTGAAGATGTAAAGACTAGCGCAACTTAAGCAGGAATGGAAAATAGCATCAAACCAGACGAGAGATTGATGACAGCATCATATATTATTTTATTTCTAAATGGTGTTTTTCCGTCACAAGTCATTAGCTCCCTTCATACCTAGCAGAAATCGATAATTGAAGTATCACTTTGAAGATTAAGACGCCCGTTTTGGTCACATTATATTTCATGAAGGGAATTTTCCGGATTCGATCTTTAAAGGGCAAAAGTATAATTATTTCTAAAACTTTTTTTTCTGCGAACCATTTATCTCTCTCGATACTTAACCGAAATCGATAAATGAGGTACCATGTTAAAGATTAAGGTCTCCGTTTTGGTCACATCATAATTTAAGAAATGAAATTTCCTGAATTAGACCCTTAAAGAGCAAAATTAACAATTATGAATGTCACGAGTTGGAGACAGTTCAAAGCCATGCGACTAGATAGCAGCAGAACATATAACAGAGATATCTACATCTACATCTACATCTATACTCTGAAAATCACAAATACTGTGGGTGACAGAGGGTGCTAAGCACCAATCCTAATTCAGTGCATTCCAATCCCGAACAGAACGAGGAAAGAAGGAATAAATAAATGTATCAGCACGGCATCTTATTTCTCGAATCTTATCCCTCCTGTCATTACGACCTAAATAGGTTGGCGAAAGAAGTATTTCGTTGCACTCGTAAATTAAAGATTTTCAAATATTCTCCAACAAATTCAAACGAAAACGACGTCGTCTGTCCGCCAAACAATCCCAGCCCAACCCGCGTATCAGCTCTATGACACGTAAGGACTGTAACTGGCAGTCACGAATCGAGCGGCTCTCCTCTGTACTTTCTCTAACATGTCAATCAATCCCTTGCGATACGGATCCCAAATTCCACAACAGTATTCCAAATGCGGACGGACTAGTGTTTTGCGTGCTATTTCCTTTGTATTTCGACCTATAAATCGTATTTTAGAATTAGCTCTGCCTACGACGGCACTTATGTGCAAGTCCCATTTCATGTTGCTTTGAACTGTTACGCCTAGATACTTCTGGGAATCCACAGTGTCAACAGCTGAATTGTTAACTTCGTACTTGTAAGCAAACGGGGTCTTTTTATTACTTATTTGTATTGCCTTGCACTTTTTGCAGTTAAGTGTAAGCTGCCATTTACGGCACCATTCCGAAATAACATCCAGATCGCGCTGAATTTCTAAGCAATCGTCAGACCACCTCACTTACCTATAAATAAGTGCATCATCAGCAAAAAATCGCATCCTTCAATTAACGTTGTCACAGAGATCGTTTATAAAAATTAAGAAAAGAAATTGTCCTATTACACTTCCTTGAGGAACGCCCGAAGTAACATTTAGCTTTGAAGAGGATTCCCCGTCAACAACGACATACTGTGACCGACCAGTTAGAAAATCGCGTATCCATTCGCGAATCTGATCAGATATACTGTACGCTTGAATCTTCGCTACAAGTCGTTTGTGTGGTACAGAGTCACAAGCTTTCTGAAAATCCAAGAAAATAGCAACAACTTGGGTTCCTGCATCAATAACTTTCATTACGTCATGCGAAAATAGAGCCAGTTGCGTTTCACACGATCGGTTCTTCCGAAATCCGTGTTGGTTCCTGTAAATAACTCGTTTTCATCTAGAAACTTCATAACGTTAGAGCATAGACATGCTCCAGAATTCTACTGTAAACAGATGTTAGAGATATGGATCGATAATTCCTAGGATCTCTTCGATCTCCTTTCTTGAAAACGGGAATCACCTGCACTATTTTCCAGTCAAAATGTACTTTTATTTCTTCTAAAGATTTACGAAATATATCTGACAGAAATGGTTCTATTTCTTCCGCGTATTTCGAAAATACTCTTACTGGTATACCATCGGGACCCGGCGCTTTCCCCCACTTCAGGAGCTTTAATTGCTTTATGATACCCACACTATCAATATGTACTGGATCCATCTCAAATTCTACACATCGTGGAAAAAAGGGAATGTTTTCCATGTTTTCGTCAGCGAAAGAATTTTTAAAGTCGGTGTTAAATACAGTAGCCTTTTCGCGGCTGTCATCAACTTCCCGACCGTCTTGTAGTAGAACTGGCATACTGTTGTCACAACAAAATTTCTTTGGATTATCGATGAAGCTCTTAGAAAGTGAGTTGCAACGAAAGTCATTAAAGGCCTCGCGCATCGTATTCTTGACGTGTCCTCTTGTAACAGCTGACTTTTCCTAAATCACTCCTTTACATCGTCCTTCTTGAGCGTGCATGTATCTTCCTTTGCTTTTTAAGTAACCTTTTAACTTCACGTGTATACCACGGGGGATCGTTCCCATCCCTGATTGACCTTTTAAATAAAATATGTGCTTTTCTTAATTTAATTTAATTGCAATGGAGCACAGGCTCCGGTGGAAATTTCCCTACACACCCATAACTAGCTTTTACGATATTTTTTTCTGTTCAGAAACATTTCTGTATTGCTATACAATTCCTACGTAAACATTTCATCCGCGAAAATTTCTCACTGACTGTCATCGCAGCAACACATATCACAGATTTGTATTTGGTTCAGGTTAGCTGTATTCAGTAAAGGTCACAGTTTGTCATACATACGTTTTGCACGTCCGATAGAAGTTTTTCCTTATTGATTCGTAAAATGTTGTTAGTATTTTGTTACGTAACTATTACACTATACAAATAAACAATTGCTACAAATGAGGTAGTTCTTCTTTCACCCTGTTACAAATCACCAATTTCATTTTCATCGTATTTTATTCACGAAATTTTAGCTAGGGCCATATATATATATATATATATATATATATATATATATATATATATATATATTCTTGCATGAAATTTGGAAATTTTAACTTTTGAGTATCATTTGCTTTATCAGAGGTAAGATGACAGTTATGCACGATGACTAGATTACCAGTAAACAAGCTTAGTATCTCTTTTACGTATGGCCTCCGTCGAGAATGTTTCCGATTTCATCCAGTGTTTGTATTAATATTCCAGTTGCGCAGGAACTAGTATGAAGCAGAACTGAATGATAATAATTCTCCCCATATCTGGCGCCGCCATAGAGGGACTTATTCCTCCAAGGCAGTGTATTGGGAAATTTAACTAGGTCCCTTGCCGTCCCCAGTAAACAAAGTAAATTCGTATGACATTATTGGTCGGAAGACCCCAAGGGTTAATACGGTGGCCAAGCGACAGAGCTTCGATTTGCCTTGTAATCCAGTTTTAAGTGCAATTCGAACCTCGAAGCACACATGAACAAGGCAAAGCCTTTACCAATAATAGAAACGTTTGTAAGTGTTACTTTATTTGTGTATGACTGAAGTGTTTGTATTATTAGCGTTACGAATATACAAAATATTAAGGTAGGGAGAGTATGAATTCCTATGCTTACCTATTCGCAATCAACAGTGTCAAACGCCTTTCATTTAAAAGATTTACGATTTAGCGCAGTACCTTTGTGCACGGTATGAGAATTAGGAAGGGTGCAACATCAACTTTCCTGCCCCGACAGCGAAATCCTGATGATGAAAATCTATGCCATCATCAGGTCTCGAGTTAAATAATACTCATCACTCGCCGGTTACCATCACGGCGCCGCAACTACTGGAGCTAAAGAGTCGAATAATTTATTTATAATACAATAAAAAACAAAGAACGAAGCATCTAATTGCATGGCCAAGACAACAGCCTCTAGTGATTCTATTTTTCTCTCCAATTTTTCTTGATGTTATACAAGCGTTACCTTCTTCAGCAGCAGCTGATTGTGCCTTTAAATTAAGTCTTTAAGATTCCAAATCACATTTCTAAAATTTTCTGCCCCATATAAAAATGGCGGTGTGAACTAATGATAATTCTCAGAATATTATTTATCTTACGAAACACAAAATTAATGTGTGCAAACAATAAGTGACTACCGTCAAAGGCCAGGTAATGTCTTGATAAGCTGTATACTTCCCGGGAAAATAAATGTTCGTTAAAAGGGGTAGAAGCATGGTGACTGCTAGAACCATGGACCAAAAATGTGTAATCGATACGCTCTATAACCTCACGCTTCACTACACATTATAATCGATACCCCCTCATCTTTCCCTTCTTTGCAACGATACCCCATATAACCTCAACTAGCTTAACGCTTCACTGAACACCGTAATCGATACCCCCTATAACCTCAATCTTCACTGCACACTGTACTCGATACCCCCTCCCATCCCTCTCCCCCTGCTACACCCTATACCCTATAACCCCAAGCAGCTTATCGCTTCACTAAATATTGTAATTGATACCTCCTATAACATCCTGCTTCACTGCACACGGTAACCCGATACCCCGCGCCGGAAAACTGTGTGTAATCGATACCCCTATAACCTCAAACAGCCTAATGCACACTGCACACTGTAATCAATACCCCATGCAGGCAACCGGTTTGTAATCGATAGCGTCACACAAGTAGACACCTATTGTAATGGAATTGAACAATACACGCTTCTATAACCAATTTTTCACTGACTTTCAATTACACAACGCGTGGTTTTATTTATATTAATTAATTCTATTAATTATGATATAATAGTAATATTAAATTATTTTAATTTAAGTATTTATTAAATTCATTTATAGTAATTATTTGATTTATTATGCTATAAAAGGAATGTTAAAACATTTTTGTTCAAAGTTTTACTAAAAAAATTAATTCTAGTAATAATTCATGTAATTCAGTGTCGTATGCACATCGTATATGTTGGCGTTGCAGCCAGTCTATGTAGAAACTAGTTTCTCCCTAGACGCAGGGTGCCTGGAAAACCTGTTTTAGCGCGCGCGGTTGAACAAAAACCGGTTCTCCCTACCTGAAAACGTGCGGTGGGAACTTGCTTCCATACTGGGCTTAGACCATACACGTATATATGCATAGCTGAACAAAATGATATTTCATCGAGGGTTATTTTTCTCTTCACCCTCGCACATGCATTTACGCTTGGCCGAATGTTTCATGGTTGGTTTTCAAGACAATTACTTGCGGTCCACTAGTTCTATCTTTCGCGTAAGTCGACAATCGCATCTACCGACGTCACTGTCAAGCCAATCTTTTTACGATGGCAATTCGACTCGCGCCCTAATTTTCACCTCTCGTAGTTCTAGGACAGGATATATATTTAAGGGTGTTGCAACGTTCCTATCTGTCATGATACAACTAGATGAAACTTTCTGATGACTTCGTATGTGTATTAGAAGTTTCATTGTAATGTATACATTTTATTTCTCGATAGTTCTTAAAACATATGGTATTTACTTTCTGCTACTATCAAAGCTCCTCACATAATTACAGATATTTTAGCGCTAGAACGAATCAGTGGTTAAGGCGTCTGATTGGAGACACATAGCTTGCTGTGAAGTATTCCATGGTTCCGATTCCACTTTAAACAGTTGGTGCTCTTAAGTAAGGTACGGAGGGAAGGAACTAGCCAGCATACCTCCAATTCAAGGCGAAGTATTCCTCCTTCGAGAAGCTTTGAAACCGATACCCAGCTCAAGCAACCAGTTAGTAATGGATATCTTCATGCAGGTGTTCAAGCAACCGACCTAGCGTCATTCTGCAGTCATGCCTGGTCCAGTACTGTTGTTCTCGTCAGTGTATCAATTGAACGCAGGTGATTCAAAACATTTGACAATAGGTTTATCGCCTAAACACGAATTTTAAACAGTTGTAGTTCTCGATAAAGTGGGGCACATTAAAGTTACACTAACTTATGAAGAATTGAACGAGCTGATCCAAATATTGGACGTAGTGTCCGACATATTCAACACCGCATGCGCCCAGACCAAAGTTCTACTCGGTAAGCACACCGTCTTCAGCCAAACGGTTGCTGGGGTGACAGTAGTATGTTTTTACCCAAATATTGATCCTACCGCGGTGTCTTCTTTGTCGAGTCGTCTTGGAGGAACCGCATCAACGCGCATCCCGCAGTGACCAGCGCCTTGACCGTCAAGAAGTGGGAAACCTAATAGGGAGATGAGTTTTTTAGCTAATAAAGTACTACGTGACTATGATATGGAATCATATGCATATTAATAATACATAATTACGTAGTTTTTCTCGGCGTTGAGAATATAAATAATGTTCTCGGGTGACTAGCCGAGTTATAGGAGTGTTATAGTTACACGATATTTCGGCGCTCTCAAACGTCGGCGCCATCTTCCGGTGAAGATGGCGCCGACGATTGAGAGCACCGAAATATCGTGTAACTATAACACTCCTATAACTCGGCTAGTCACCCGAGAACATTATTTATATACATATTAATAATGTTGGTAGAGCTCAATGGACACCCAGCTCATAATTGGACTATACACTTCTAAGACAAGCGTATAAAAATTTACTATTATCTGATGATGTTAGTAATATAGTATTTAAAAATTTGGATGTTGATGGTACTACTTGTATTTGAAAAGTATAAATAAAAACATATTGCATTTGATTAATTTTGTTTCATTCCACCCACTACTCATTACAAAATAAAAATATTTTATGATATTGTTGTTTTGTAAGTTCATGTTTTTTGAAAAGCGGAACTTAACTGATGGGCTTACAGGGCAGTCTCTAGAATAACCCACAGATGTTAGCAACATACGTATGCATCATAGAACTCAGTGTTATTGATCAAAAGTGATGTCAGAACATAGACACGGAAGGCATTCTGCGTTTAAAGAAGATGGATGACACGTATAGACACCAGATATCTATGTAGTCGCGGATAGAGTAGTCAGAGATATCAGTAGTCAGAGAAATAGAACCAAGTATCGAGCATTACAGGGAACAAGAGAGAAAAAAATGCACAGTTTCAGACTTTTACTAAATAAAATTTTGTCATACAGTAGGACATGATGCGACCTACTTGCGGTTGCAGGATTATCCTTTCATTCCAGGACACCCTGTGTATCCTCTCATTGCTATATTATCATTTCTGGCCCACTCATCTTTGATGCCAACGAACTCAAAATAACACTGTTATTATAATAATTATTTATGAGAAACATATCTCCAATTAAATTACATTAATAATTATTTATTTATTCTCATCAGCTTGATGTATGTCCGTTACAGTTAACTGATGAAACATTACCTTTAATTAGAGAATAATTTGTATATCCATTGTTATTTTTCACTCGTACTTCTTGGATATTTCTATTTCAAGTAATAACAATAATAATCAGAAATGTACTAACTACAAGTAAAAGAAATAAATAAATTGTACCGAATAACCTTGCTGTGGGATGATACTTAGTCATAAGCTCTTCGTGCAGATTATAAAGCTTCTTTGCTGTGAGTCCCAGACATTTCTATTTACCCTCCATTTAAAAACAAATTTGTACAGTTTACTTCACTAAAAACCAAACTTCTTGACCGAGCGTGGTAGGAGAGCGGTAACGGTCTGGTCACGCATTCGGGAGGACGCAGGTTTGAATCCCCATCCGGGCATACAGATTTTGGTTTTCCATGGGTTCCCCAAATCTTTCCAGGCGAATGCTGGGTTCGTTCCTCCAAAAGGTTATGGCCGAATTCTTTCCTGTTCATTGTTCCCAGTCCTTCCCCGCTCTAATGATCTCGACGTCGACGAGGTGTAAAACTACAAACAAACAAAAAATCAATTTTGTGCCGCCTTAATGACCAGTTTTAATATTCCACACATTTTTCATGGCCCTTAACTGACTCCACATGATTAAGGGGTTAAAAAAATACCTATAGCTTGACGGGAATTTCATGCCATAAATTCTCCTACCGAACTTTACTTACACCAATGAAGTTGTGCCAAGGGTGAAGGTTGGGTGACAAGACCTATATACATTCCTGCCGAAACCGGCGATGTGCACGATCCACAGTCAGACAATCACACACTATGTCACCGAATTAGTAAGTGCATACAACAATTCTTCAGTATACTGGGAGAACGAACACTCCGAAATGAATAATTTTGTCTCCCAATTTCTTTGACTATCAAGTAAGCTCCACGTCGTAGTATTCTTAACTTGTTGGGAAGTTCTGAACTAGTCTATTGGCTGAATTGTTTTGACCCATGTTTGTGGGGGCAGGCAGCAGCGACGACGAGGAACACCTGCGGTGAGCGGCAAAGTGAGCTCAAAGTGCCATGCGGAACGTCTAACCATTAAAACAGTTATTACATGTCAGCTCTACCGCATTCGATATAGCACCACCATTTCAGTTCCACGAAACAAGCTGACTCAAGGTAATATCCTCTGAAACATTTTGTATACGGTATTTCAGTCATGATACAGGGTGCGGCAAAAAGATCTGACAGTTTTAAAATAAGAACAACATGAAAAATAAAAGTGATAAAAGATATTTTATTGCTTATTACAGAAGGGTATTCATGCAAATTAATGACAATAACATCAGAACAACCAATTTCATCCGTTTAAGATGTGAAGATAACTCCCTTTAAATGACGTCCGTCTTTGAACAAGCATTCTTCCAGCCTTGCACTGAAGCTGTTGAACACCTGCTCTAACATTGCACGAGGCTGGTTGGCGATTTCTTGGCGTATGTCTTCTTTCAGTTCGTCCAGTGTGTGGGGTTTGTTTGTGCAAACTCTTGCTTTAAGGAGCTCTTACAAGAAAAAAAAAATTGCAAACGCTAAGGTCTGGAGAGCGAGTTGGCCATTCAATGTCCCCAAAACGCGAGATCACTCGACCAGGAAACATGCTTCTCAAAACATCCATAACCTAACTGGCTGTATGGGCAGTTGCCCCTTCCTGCTGGAACCATATCCTACTGCGCACTAAACGATTTCTCTTAAGTTCAGGGATCATGAAGTTTTTTAGCATCAACAAATAACGTTGCGAATTGACCGTAACGGTTCGACCACCCTCTTCGGGAAAGTATGGCCCAATGACACACCTTTTCGTTACATCACACCACACGGCAACCTTAGGACTATGCAGAGGACGTTCATGCAGTTGTTCCGGATTTGTAGCCGAGCAATAACCAAAGTTCTGTTTGTTCACATAAGCATCAAGATGGAAATGTGCCTCGTCGCTCATCATTAAAATTTTTTCATCAGTCAGTATTGCAATCATTTCTTCTGCAAATGCTTTACGCTTTGCATAGTCATTAGGCTTTAACTGCTGGACAATAGCCATTTTGTACGGGTGGAAGTGCAGATCGAAACACAAATTCGTCTTACCGAGCGGTCAGACATGTGCAAAGCAGCAGCTTGTTTGCGGGCCGACCGCCGAGGACTGGCTGCCACAGCTTCTCTTCCTCGATCGATATTCTCTGGCGTCCTAGATGACCTTGGTCGACATGCTGACTTCTTTTTTAACACTGAACCGGTAGCGCTGAAGGTGCTCACCCATAGCATAATGGTGTTACGAGTTGGGACTCTTCCTCTTGGACCCACGTTAAATCGTCTACGGAACTGCCACTGAGCAGCAACGCACGAATCGCCACTTTTAAAAAACGCCTCGACAACAAACGCAAGGTGCTCACCCGACCATTGTTCTATGGCTACCACAAATGTCCACGTGAGGGCTCTGGATTGCGCCTATCCACACCACCCCCCACCATCTACTCGCTCGACAATACGGCGGCGAAAACCGTCAGATCATTTTGCCGCACCCATAAAAAACTTTCAGGAATTATGATGAAGGGTAAGTGTATTAATCTGAGTTAATGACCTACGATACAGAAACACTGCAATATACTGAATATTACAGTAAAATGAATTTGTTAAAAGATATTAAGACGTGGCCGGTGAACTGCCAAAGCTGCGTTGGCCATCCATGGCCGACAGCTGGGCTGACGGGCGTGTTGCAGCGCACGGTCAGTTGGGATAATTCGCCCGTGTAGGAAAGCGCGTTACCGCCAGAGTCAGACGGAATATGAGTAGCGATTAAGCAAGAGTTGGTGTTACCCTTGGTTTGTTTACTACCACACTGGTCGAGCAGGCGTGCTGCAGCTCATGGGTAAATAAGATTTATCCGAATGGAACGAGGTTATCTGTTGTCGACTAGTATAAAGGACCACGTTGCCCACATGGAATGGGCCAGTACCATCAAGTTGCTACGTAGCACTGTACAGTTGCATCGCTTTGCTGATGCGTATTATTGCCACCGTAGTTGACCAGCGGATCTGACTTGGGGAAACAGTAAGTTTCTTTCCCGCACCTAGCATAACCTAACATCCTACTTCAAGCTGTCTGTAGACTAGTTGGAATTCATTAAAGTCCAGTTTACTGGAATTGGCTTTTTTCATTTCTAGCATGAGTTTTACCTGCCTATTTTCCATCAAAAATCCTTTGGCGAGAGCCGCTCCTTGTCTCAGGTATCGAACCCTTGTCCTCAATATTTCAGGTTGTGGCCAAGTTAAGTGGCATCCAATATGGGATAGGACAACACGTCAGTCGCAAGTTGTAAGCCAAAGTCTTTTTTTTCGGAGGTTTCAGGCGATACAACATTTCTAGCTCGTTGTTCATCATCGTATCAGCGCTCAAAGTGATGGAACCCCATCTCGCTTTTCACCTGCCACTCGTGACATTATGAAAAATGTCTGCAGAAGAAAGAGGATCTCCTTACAAAAAAATTTTTCCCCCTGGGCAGGACAAAACCTATTAGCACGTCGTCATGCTTGATTCTAAGCTGCAGATTACTGTTTTGAACAATTCCTGTAATTGTATTCGCAGCTAGTGAAAGTTATGCACAGCAATAAAATTACTTTATGTACAAAGATTCATAAGTACTCTTATTACACTTTCATAAGTATACCAAATCAATTTCTGCCTATACCCAGCGACTTCCGAATCGGTGTTCCTATGTGAAATGATATATTCTCCATTCTCCAAAACCCCGAAAGTTTATATTAACAATGAAACATACTGCATATTCAAGTAGAATCCACCACTGCGCTGAAGTTGGAGATAGACGTTTCTTTAGTTGACAAGAACGAGGTTATAAAGGCATAGATAATGGCGGTAAAAGTTGCTACGTCTGTAATCTAGACTAAATTTCAACATAATGAACTGGAAAGTCTTAAAAAGAAGCAGAAACCTGAAAAAAGATATTAGACGCACTAACAACATATGAAAAATGGTAACAGAAGTACATACGAAGAAATATAAAACGCTGCTCAGCTCATGATTGACATCAGTGAAGTCACACATAACCCACCCCCCTTTTTCTCATGTGTCTCATCTATTCACAAGACTAAGGTTCACCACCGAAACATTTATTATAAAAGCTTATCTTATTTCATGTATTCATCTTTGCCATGTTAATTATGGTAGGTGTTAGCTTAACTTAGTGTATATACTCTTGTTTTCGTTGCCTTAAAGAAGAATTAAAAGTCTATTAGCACTGTGAAACTGACCTTTATCTAAAAAGAAAAATATTCTTTGGATTTCTTTTTTTCAAAAAACTGGAAGGAATGCAGCCAGGTACTTTTGAAGGATACGGCACGGCATTCACCTTGACTGAGTTGGGGGAAATCATGGAAAACCGAAATTCCGAATACCAGACCCGAGAGATACTGCTCACACACCTAAATGTGTTATTGAAAAACTACCCTCTAAACCAGTCAAAAATGACGGGTTGAATGCATAGATCTATTAATTAATTTCTTCGATTTTACTATAAAAGTGACGCAGAATATAGTGAAAACATATACAACGAATATAAATACCTTGTAGGATCGTTAAAAATAATGGGTTGAATGCAGTTGTTGTTTGTTTGTTGTTGTTTATAGGGTTTTAGGGCGCGTCGACAACTGGGTCATTAGCGCCCTAACAAAAACATTGAATGACAATGTGGCTAAAACGTACCTCAATGGCCGCCTGAATGGCCGACTGTAAAGGGGTCGGCCATACAGACAGCAGAATAAAATAGTAAAGAACAAACTGGAAAAGCGCCCGAATGACCGACTGTAAAGAGGTCGGCCATGCGGACGGCGACATAAGTAAAAAAATAAAACACTAAAAGGATGGCTGTAAAATAACCATAAAAAATTAAAAATCACAATGCTTGCTGGTTGGCTGTAAAAGGTCCAACCAGCTTTGATAAACATTAAAACACATTCAAACTGGCTGGCTGTAAAGGGTCCAGCCAGATTTGAAATGTCATGCTCAGATGCAACATTTAACAATACTCTATACGGATTGGTGGTTGTAGAGAGACCACCAATCGGTTATTAAACCTAGGCCGACCTGCCCAAAATTTTGGGGGCAAGCCCGGCCATATTACAAAATTTTAAAACCTTTACCACATTGTCATTATTTAAAATTACGGGCAGATCGTTAGCTAGGCCAACGTCTGCCCTTACGTTTAAAAACTTTACACAGTCAGTTAAAATGTGGCGCACCGTCAGAGGTACGCCACAAGCATCACATTCCGGAGGGTCCTCTCGGCGGAGAAGAAAGCTGTGCGTGAGAGGACAGTGCCCTATACGGAGGCGAGTAAGGAGAACCTCATCCCTCCTCGCCCACTGGAAGGAGCTGCTCCACGGCTGAACGGTCGGTTTGACCTGCCGGAGCTTATTGTGCTCGACTTCCAGCCACTGCCTCTGCCAAATATCAAAAATCAATCTCTTCGCCGCCGAGGCAAGGTCTGACTTTGGGACCGGATCAAAGTCGATTCGGACCTTGTCACAGGCTAACTTGGCAGCTTCATCAGCTGCCTCGTTCCCCCTGATTCCCACATGGCCCGGTACCCAGCAGAATAAAACCTCCTTTCCGTGAGATTGGAGGGAAAAGAGGGCGTCCTGGATGTCCTGGGCTAGACGATCTGCTGTGTACATGATTAATAACGCCTGAATGCAGCAGAGGGAATCACAGCATACGATGTATTTCTTGTAACGACTTACTTTCATATGCTGGAGCGACTTTAGTATGGCGTAGCATTCGGCAGTGTAAACGCTGCACCTGCTATCCAGCTTGTATTTGTAAGTCGCTCGAGGGAATATTACTGTACACCGCACACTATTAGCCTGCTTAGACCCATTCCGTATATACCGGGGTAAAATCGTGATGCGAGTTTAAAACATCAGTAAAGACTCTTATAAAAACGTTGTCAGCGGTTAACAGTTTGTTGTACCGTGACAGGTCTAAAATCGTTCTGTGTCTCTTTAAAGGCCAGGGAGGAGATTTACTCCAACCCTGGTGATAAAAAGAAGGTGTATCAAACCCATATTCTTCTAAAATATCCTTTGTACGGTAGCTAAATGGTCTGGTCGCTCTATGCCGATTGGCATAAAGCAGTTTGTAATTTGGGTTCATTACTACGTCGTACACGGGACTGCCAGGTGTTGAGGCAATATGAGTATCGTGTCGCACCATGAGGAGATGCCGGCGGATAGAAAGCGGCGGCTCGCCAGACTCAGCACAGATGCTTGGTATCGGGCTGGTGCGGTAAGCACCCGTGGCGAGCCGAATTCCTGCATAGTGGACACTATCCAGTATCCGTAGATAACTGTCCCGTGCCGAACCGTATACTATGGAACCGTACTCCAAACGCGACCGTACAAAGGCTGTATAAAATTTAAGCAGGAAGGAGCGATCAGCGCCCCATGACCAGCCACATAAACATTTTAAGACATTTAAAGCTTTTAAGGCCCTGGCCTTCACTATCTTTAAGATGTGGAAGCCAAGTTAGCCTACTGTCTAAGATGAGACCCAGAAACCGAACAGAATCAGTAAAACTTAAAATGGTGTTCCTCAAGGTAAGGTGAGGCTCAGCTAAAAGACTTCTGCTACGAGTAAAAAGTAAACACCGGGTTTTCTCGGCAGAGAATCAAAAACCGGTGTGCACTGACCATTCATCCAGCCTGTTCAGCGCTAGTTGCAGCTGCCGCTCAGTGCTTCTCAGACTGGACGATGTACAAATGATTAAAAAATCATCCACGAATAAGGAATACCGAATGGGACTCCTTATAACCATAGAGATACTGTTGATTGCGATAGCAAATAGGGTCACGCTTAAAACTGACCCCTGAGGAACACCGTTTTCCTGAATAAAAAGATCAGACACTTCACGACCGACTCAGTACCGGAAGCAACGACCAGATAAAAAAGATTTTAAAAAACGGGGTAGGTTACCCCTAAAACCCCATTCATATAACTGTTTTAAAATAACATGTCGCCAGGTAGTATCGTAGGCCTTTTCAATATCGAAAAAGAACACCCACAAGGTGTTGGCTGTGGATGAACGCATTCTGTATTGCCACCTCCAGGAGGATCAGGTTGTCCAAGGTGGAACGGAACTTCCTGAATCCACACTGAAAGCGGCTCAGAAGATTACGGGATTCAAGACAACAGACGAGGCGGCGATCCGCCATCCTCTCCAGTGTCTTCCCCACGCAGCTAGTCAAGGCAATACTACGATAACTACCAGGCAACAATTTGTCTTTGACAGGTTTTAAAATGGGAATTAATGTTGCTTCTTTCCACGAGTCGGGGAAGTGTCCTCCGGTCCAAATGTCGTTCAAAATATCTAGAAGGTACTTTTTAGCATCCTTACTGAGATGCCTCAGGCCCTGGAGCAGTGTCGTTAGCGCTGTTTAACGCTGACTCCAGCTCCCAAGATGTAAATGGGCAGTTGTAGGCATCTGTATTCGACGAATCGAAGCTCAGCGGGCGCCTTTCGGCAGCGACTCTTCGTCGCTGAAACCGAGGGTCAAAGTTAGCGGACGAAGTGATGGTGGCGAAGTTCTCCGCCATCAGCTGCGCTATGCTTCGTTCGACAGTAATTATATGTCCATGGTCCAGTAACCCAGATACTGGTGGGCGGGAGTACCTTCCAGATATACGGCGAATGGACTCCCATACTTTCGGCGAAGGTGTGAAACGATTTATAGTGCTCACAAAGTTCTGCCATGACCTCTTCTTGCTCTCCTTAATAACTCGACGCGCCTTAGCTCTGGCTATACGGAACGCTGCTAGATTGTTAGATGTTGGGCACAACCTAAAACGACGCAACGCCCGTCGGCGACCCTGGATGGCGGAACGACATTCATCGTTCCACCAGGGGACGGGCGTCCTTCACGGCGTTCCTGAGCTCTTCGGCATGGAAACGTCAGCTGCACGGTGAATCACTTCTGTCAAGTGATTCGCCTTCTCCTGTATAGTCTCACAGGGCTCTAGTAATACGAAACGGCAGATGAGCTGCCAATCTGCATTACTGACGTTCCATTTGCGTCGGTAATTGACTCTCCCTCGCTCACACTCGACGTGAATCCAAATAGGGAAGTGGTCGCTACCATGTAGGTCGCAATCCACGTCCCACTGCACGGAGTCCGCAATTGAGGTGGAACACAAGGAAAGGTCAATGGCAGAAGACGTACCGGTAACAGTGGTGAAATAGGTCATTTGCCCTGTATTCAGGATACACATTTCCTTCTGCTCTATCAATCTACCAACCACTCCCCCTGGGGCAATCGGTGGTGGAACCCCACAACTCACTGTGAGCGTTGAAATCTCCCAAAAGGGGAAAGGGCCGAGTGGGTTGTCGTATAATGCCAACCAGGTCGTCGTAGCCGACTGACACACTGGGTGGCAGATAGACAGAGCATACGGTCAGTTGGATTGGACAGTGTATTTTCACCGCAACTGCTTGTAGATCAGAGGTGAGAGCAATAGGTTCAGCGTGGACAGTGTTTCGGACGAACACAGCCACTCCCCCCTTCGCTCGATCACCCTCGGTATCATCCTTTCGGTATATGTCATACCCTCTTATCACTGGTTGGTGCGATGGTCTAAAATGTGTCTCCTGTAAGCAGAGACACAAGGGATTAGACTGTGCTAAGAGTTTGACTTCCTCTTTGTGAGCCTGAAAGCCGTTGACGTTTCACTGAAGTATGGGAGCCATCCTATCTATTTAAAACCACCCGCCCCGGGTCGGGTGGGTCAGTGTCCGGTGTCTGCTGAGGAACGGAACCAGGTTTGTCCACCAGCATTACGTCGTCTTCAAGGTCCGAAGACGACTGTTGTTCTAAGGCCTCGGAGTCTTGCGGACTTTTCTTCCGCCGACGCTTTCTCCCCTTCTTCTCCCTGCCAGTTGGGGATCTGGGAGGGGAAGCAAAGGGGACTTCAAGAACATGGGTGTGTTTAAACTTCGGGCCCCGAACTTTGTGCACAGTTTGCCATCTGCTACTGGCAGATGGCGTTGCCGTTGTTATATCTGCTGCAGATAATGCTTCTGTAATGGATGCTCTTTCTGCTGTTGCAGAGGCACCCACGTCTGTAGCTACTGTAACGGATTGCTGTGCCTTTGCTAGTATACTTGCTGAACCTGCTGTCAATGTGGTCGAGTTTTTCAGAGTGTTGCTACCGACGTCTGAGGTCCTAGGTGTAATGACCTTGATGGGTGTGGCACCACATCTGCACTGACATGAGCACATTGGACTTGTGCCCATGTCCGCAACGGACGTCTAGGTAGCAACACTTTCTTTCCTGACGGGAGTTTATAACGTCTTCGCGAAGCTGGTAGCGAAGACTGGTGGAGCCTTATATTGCTTCTTGGCTTCGCTATACGAAATCCGCTCTTTCGTTTTCAACTCCTGTATCTTTTTTTCTTGCAGATACAATCGACACTCGCTGCTCCAGGCTGGATGTGCCCCGGAGCAGTTGACACACACCTGTGGGAGGGTGCAACTACTGCCTGACTCATGTTCAGCCTTTCCGCATTTCCCACAGGTGGGGTTGCCCTTGCAGGTCGCCGTCGTATGACCGAACCGCTGGCACTTAAAGCAGCTCATTGGGTCCGGTACATACGGGCGGATATTGATCTTTAAATAACCTGCTTTGATGTCTTTCGGCAACGATGGATTGTCGAACGTCAAGACGAAGGTGGCTGTCTTCTCAATCTTAATCTGACGAACCTCGACCACATGATATTTGGACCACTCCTTAAGGAGTTCCTCGGTCTCTAAATCCATAAGGTCCCTGCAGGTGATGACACCCTTACTAGAATTTAGAGTTTTGTGGAGTTCGCACTTTACTGCGAACTCCCCGAGCTTCTCGCACTTAAGGAATAGGACAGCCTGATTTTGGGTGGATGTTTCCAAAAGCAGAGTCCCGTTTCTCAGCTTTTTAACCGATTTGAGGGTACCTGCAATACCCTCTAAACCTTTATGGATGTAAAAAGGAGAGATCTTTTCAAAAGATCCCTCCATCCATGACATAATGACACAGGTATTATCTATCTAACAATCCTTCCCGTTACTTTTGTCCTGTTTAGGAGGAGGGCTTTCAACCCTCGCCCACTTTTTAGAACTGGGTGTATTTACACTCCTGGAAATTGAAATAAGAACACATTGACGCCGGTGTGTAAGACCCACCATACTTGCTCCGGACACTACGAGAGGGCTGTACAAGCAATGATCAAACGCACGTCACAGCGGACACACCAGGAACAGCAGTGTTGGCCGTCGAAGGGCGCTAGCTGCGCAGCGGTTGGGCACCGCCGCAGTCAGTGTCGGCCAGTTTGCCGTGGCATACGGAGCTCCATCTCAGTCTTTAACACTGGTAGCATGCCGCGACAGCGTGTACGTGAACCGTATGTACAGTTGACGGACTTTGAGCGAGGGCGTATAGTGGGCATGCGGGAGGCCCGGTGGACGTACCGCCGAATTGCTCAACATGTGGGGCGCGAGGTCTCCACAGTACATCGATGTTGTCGCCAGTGGTCGGCGGAAGGTGCTCGTGCCCGTCGACCTGGGTCCGGACAGCAGCGACGCACGGACGCACGCCAAGACCGTCGCATCATACGCAGTGCCGTAGGGGACCGCACCGCCACTTCCCGGTAAATTAGGGACACTGTTGCTCCTGGGGTATCAGAAAGGACCATTCGCAACCGTCTCCATGAAGCTGGGCTACGGTCCCGCGTACTGTTAGGTCGTCTTCCGCTCACGCCCCAACATCGTGCAGCCCGCCTCCAGTGGTGTCGCGACAGGCGTGTATGGAGGGACGAATGGAGATGTTTCGTCTTCAGTGATGAGAGTCGCTTCTGCCTTGGTGCCAATGATGGTCGTATGCGTGTTTGGCGCCGTGCAGGTGAGCGCCACAATCAGGACTGCATACGACTGAGGCACACAGGGCCAACACCCGGCATCATGGTGTGGGGAGCGATCTCCTACACTGGCCGTACACCTCTGGTGATCGTCGAGGGGACACTGAACAGTGCACTGTACATTCAAACCGTCATCGAACCCATCGTTCTACCATTCCTAGACCGGCAAGGGAACATGCTGTTCCAACAGGACAATGCACGTCCACATGTATCCCGTGCCACCCAACGTTCTCTAGAAGGTGTAAGTCAACTACCCCGGCCAGCGAGATCTCCGGATCTGTCCCCCATTGAGCATGTTTGGGACTGGATGAAACGTCGTCTGACGCGGTCTGCACGTCCAGCACGAACGCTGGTCCAGCTGAGGCGCCAGGTGGAAATGGCTTGGCATGCCGTTCCACAGGACTACATCCAGCACCTCTACGATCGTCTCCATGGGAGAATTGCAGCCTGCATTGCTGCGAAAGGAGGATATACACGGTACTAGTGCCGACATTGTGCATGCTCTGTTGCCTGTGTCTATGTGCCTATGGTTCTGTCTGTGTGATCATGTGTTGCATCTGACCCCAGGAATGTGTATATAAAGTTTCCCATTCCTGGGACAATGAATTCACGGTGTTCTTATTTCAATTACCAGGAGTGTATTTTAACCTGCGGCACACCCGGACCGCAGGGGTTTTGTTTTTGTTTGTGAGGAATTTTGGTCCCACGAGCAAAAACTTTTTAAAAGAAAGCGCTAATACAACAAGGGTGCGCAGGTGCCCCTGAGGTCGCACGTTAGCGGGTGGTTTGCCTCACCGCTCATCCACCTCCTCGGCACGTGTCCGACTTTGAAGTTGAGGGGTTTTTCATAGAGATTTGTACCGTCCTCCCGATCCGGGTGATGAAGCCAAGATCCCTATTCTCCTAGGCACACAACGTTCCACCACCACGCCCTACGGTGGTCGTTGAAGCATGGTAGGAGTTTACGGTGTGGGAAACTTGCGGCGCTCACAGTTTTCCAGCTCGGGCACCGCGGGTTCGCCAAACCCGTACCTGGCACTTGCGTACCAGGCCCCTGCGGGGTTGAATGCAGTGTTCTAGCAGTTAATTTCCTTTCAGAATCTTAACTGAATACAGTTGTTATTAAGTAACGCTCACGTCTTAGAAATGATATAATGTGGTACATATTTCTTAGTTTACTGTAACAGTGATATCTCTGGACAGAGAATATAACAAAACATCTACATCGACTGAATATAAAGAAACTAATATTTAATATGTTAATAAACGCAATATATACTTTTTTCTGTGTGCTGGCAATTCATTTATTCGCGGTTTCTTAACTGAACATAAACCTTATTAAATACTGCCTGTAACCTCAATTTTGCAACAAAATCTCTGTCCGCAATCAACCCGGTAATGAATAACAGATGCGTGGCTAAGTTACGAAACAATTGTAATTTCCCTAAATTCCGTGAAATTAATTCCTATAACTTACTTCTATTATTACTAGCGTCGTCTGCGGGCAATAAAATAATTGTAAATCTAAATATGACAGAGTGACCTCAGTAGCCTTTTATGTTGATAGATGGTGTCAGAAATCATGTTTACAACCCGTTTATGAAATATATTCTCTTTTTTCAACTGAAAGTACAAGAAACGATGATACGGAACGTTTGAACTTGTATTGAGTTATTCAATACAATTGTACAGAGTGAATCTGAAGGGACGAATATTCCAGAAATTAAAAAAAGAAGATTTTGTGAAACAAATAATAAAGTCGTCCATTTTAAAATAGAGGGGATGAAGACAATGGCAGCTGAAGCGAAGAAGTATAGAGTTGGGTAAAAATAGCTTTAAAAATTGTGGAAGCTAATCATTGTAAATCATTTCATGACGAATGGGCTTTCGCATTCTATTCCACTTTTGGGAAAATCAATATCGGATTAAATTTTTTAATTGAGTATTTAATTAATCCATTGCATATAAATAACCAAATACCTAACGTTTTTGTATGTTTGAAACCGATTAGGCAAAACAAGGATATCTCCCACTATATATCTCATTTCGGAAGGCTTCGTAAATTCTGTTTATCCAGAAAAATGTAGAAATTACGCTTTTTTCGTCTTATGCTTCAATGCAACCACCGTTTTCATCACACAGTAAACTATAATGAAAAGTGTAAAAATAAATCTTAAGAAAAAGTCTGATAGAAGCATCGTATGTGCTGCTTACGGAGGGGAGCCAATGAATTAAGTAATTCAACGGCATCATCTACAAGTATTCGCTAATGATTTTGAAATATTAAAAGAAGTATTTTGTAAAGTACCGCCACTTTTCCAGATACTAGTTGATACTTCCGTGACTCTAGACCGTGCTAGCTGGCGGTAGAAGCTTGATGAAAAACAAACAGGCTACAGCAACACAAGCAGATGTTTCCGGAAGCAAATAACACCCTTATTGGATTGCCGAGGGCGCCGCCAACCCTACGACTCTGAAGGTCTGGCCACCAAACTACGCACTCTCTACTCTCAGCCAGCATTCAAAGCACTAACGCAAATACCTGCGTTAATTCCTGACATAACAAGCGTACGTCTTCCTTCCACAGCAAAACGACACTCTTTTGAGCTGACACTACAAACGTTGTGTTGCTTTCCAAATTAAAACGAGCCTCGGTAAGACTACCAAGGCTCGTAAACCACACCCGGGAAACGATGACTACAAACGTTGGTCAGAATTAGAAGAAAAAATATGTTGCTAAACATTCCTTCTATTATTACTGAGGTCGATAAATAATTGCAAGTCTAACGAAATAACTATTCAACTCCAAAAACTGTGTGGGTGATTTTATTCAAGCGCTGTCTCCAGTCTGTGTTCTATGTACATTTGTCAATTTAACGACGAGAGAGGCGCTTCGGCGTGGTTTGGATACTCTATCATTCGGTGGTCATAAAATATTTACGGGAATCTTGACCAATAAAGCCATACCCATATTTATTTTATTCTGCGTTGTCAAGAGTTAGAGACATTAAGAAAATTCATGACGTAAGTCTCCAACTATTGCAAATAAAAAAAAAAAACCAGATATTTGTAAGAAATAAAACTAAGATAAGAAATTATGTGTTTCAGAAAACTACATTCTGTTATATAATCGTAAAAAGTTCCAAATATAAGAAACACGAACACACAAGTAGGAAAAGGAATTTTCCAAACACAATTTTTGCCACTTATATTATTATAAATCGTCATATAGGAAGAAAATAGTTATTTCTTTGGTGTTTTATTAGAGACTGAATCGTTGTCTCTCAACACTTCCGTGGTTAAATTGTGTTGCTGAAATGTATTTTTGTTCGGGTTTCTAACGGCTTCTGGGAAACAAGACCTTCAAATTTTGTATGGTTTTTTTTTTATACAGAATAAATAGAAATAAACTTTTAAGTAATCAATTTACTTTCAGCTGCATTGAAAAGCAATTTTAAGGAGTAATATAAAAGCGAGATAAAATAAGAAAACAGTAGATGTGTATGGCCTTTTTGACCGATGGACACGAAAGGATTATTCCTCGCCTTAGCCTTACGTACCTGGTGAAAAAGACCTATAGGATGGAGAATCGTAATATTCTTTACAGCAACAAAATTTAAATTTGATAGAGGCATAGATCAGTCTATGATCTTAAATGGGATCGCAATTTGAACCGGAGACCACTTGGTTCCCAGGAGGACACCTTAACCACAGAGACACTAGGTCACTCTATGAAATAAAATTATATGACAAAATTTATGTTTAAGAGGAATAGTTGACTTTAAACTTTGCCCGTAATTCAAAATGGCGTGATGTCTTAGTCTTCAAAGGATCACTCTGAACAGAGAGGTGTTCTTTCCTGTATGAGTGATTATCTCTTCGGAAACAATGCTATCAAAACGTGCACCTTTCCAACTGAATTTCACTTAGAGTTAATGATCAGAACTAAGTTAACTTCCTCGCTTAATAGGCAAATGTTTCATGCAGACTTGATCACATTTTGGTATTTACATTGTTGTTACAAGGTCATGAATTTTGCTAATTTTAAATTTGACTGTGATATTTCTAATCAATATTAGAAACATGAAAACAGTTCTTCCAATCCTACTAGCGATATAGTATTTCTCTTGATTTCCCATGGTTTTGCATGGTTTCCTAGATCACTCCAGGCAAATGCTGGGATGCTTCCTTCAAAAGGCCATGGCCGAAATCCTTCCTATTCCTTGCCTCCCATCATTTCCCGTCTCTAAAGACCTCGCTGTTAACAGACGTTAAGCAGAAAAATAAAATTACTTCCCCATTCATTTCATATAAGAGTGAACCACAGCAAAACGTGGTCGGATTTAGCTAGTTTAAGATTTTTTTTTAAAAAAAAAATCGTTTTTTCTACTGCTCATAAGTTACAGAGACGGAATCAACTGTTTTGAACAGTTGTCTGCTTGTTTTTATGAACGGAATCCATGTAAAAATTACTGGACGTAATTAGCTGAGTTTTCGAATAATGTAGAGCGCTTGGTCCCGGGAGTTAAGTACGGTAGGTTTCATTCTGATGTGAAGTGAGAAAACAGCGCAATGATGATATTGGCTTAAGAAAGAGGTCTGTGAAGTTGTGGGAACCTGCTAGTTAAAAACACGCTACGAGTGAAATGAGTAACGGCAGTCAGCAACCTGAGGCGGACGTAAGACAGCACGTACACAGAGTGGCCCAAGACTGCGGAAGTTGCAGCAGGAAAGCCGTGGCAAGAGCCACGCGAAGGCTAACCGCAGCCTTGTCGAAGGGAATTTCGTTGCTTAATCCTATTCTTTCCTGGATTTTTTACGTTATTTAAGTAAATAAAATAGCTCGGAATCAGTGACATCTCTACATCTGGTATTCAAAAATTCTTTGGATTCAACAGTAAGTTCAATAAAAGTTGGGTAAAAGAAAAAGAGTCACTGAATACTATTTCTCTAAAATTTCAGAGAGATATGTTGATCATGGGTGCTGATTTTAAACTATCGTCGGTTAAGTAGGATCCATGTACGTTCAGATCAGGTGGAAGATACAGGTTAATAACCGAAACGTCCCGAAAATCATTCACGAAAAATTTTCTTGAACAACTAGTCGAAGGGTTAACGCGGTGCTACAAAGATACCTCGTCCATTCTGGATCTTTATCTTATAAGCAATTCTGACAATGTAGATACGGCTTGTATAGACATGGTTTTCCAAATCACTCCAGGCAAATGCCGGGATGCTTCCTTCAAAAGGCCATGACCGAATCCCTTCCCATTCCTTGCCCCCCATCCTTTCCCGTCTCTGTTAAAGAGACGTTAAGCAGATAAAAAAAAAAGCTTGTATAGACGACGGTATAAGTGATCACAAGGCGGTTGTGCCAGCTTTGAAATCTAGTCTGACGTTGAAACATGACAAAGACAAACTCGTATATTGCTTCGAGAAGGCAAACTACGCTGGTATGCTTCCTCACTTAGCGGAAAATTTTGAGACCTACATGCTGGATACAAATGTCCAGATCCTTTGGTTTAATTTAATAGCAATAATATGGACGCCTACAAATAAGTTAGTTCGTAATAATTTTGCTAAGATTAGTAAGACCTTTCCGTGGTTCAATCGGAAGTGAAATGTTTGCTTTGGAAACAAAGGCGTTTACGTCCCACGATAAAGAAATCGCAGGATTCATCTTATCGCATTAAATTAGTTTAGTTGCAAGTGGAAGTCTGTAAGACAATGCGTGAAGCTTTTAAAGAATTCCAAGTCAGCAATTTATCTGAAGATTTGATTACTAATCCAAAAAGTTCTGTCACATATCAAAGCAATAAGAGGCGGTTATGCCGTTATTGATTAATGAAAAATGGGAGTTATAGGAAACTAGTATAAAGAAAGCAGATACTTATTATATTATTTTTAGCAAAGCTTTCGTGACAGAAAATGTAGAGATGATCTCGATATTTATCACTAGTACCTGTACCAACAAAATTATGAAAGATCTCGCTCTTGACGACGAGGGAATAAAAAACTGCTTAGGAACGTAAAAACCAATGAGACTCCCGGACCAGACAGTATTCCTACTAGATTCTGCTCTAGGGGATAGCGCTGTACTTCATGAAATTATATACCACCTCCTTGGATCAAAGAAACAGACTAGCCGAGTGAAAGACCGCCATCGTAAGTCCTGTGTCGAAGAGTTTGAAACCGATCCCATCAACTACAATATTTTGCAGAATTTATTGCATATCATCTATTAAAATGTCGTGCATTTTTGATGAAGGAGGAGCTTTTAACCAAATCAACATGGATTCAGAAAAGTCAGATGCTGTGAAACACTTTTTGCACATTTAATTCCGTATGATAGATGAGCGATCTCAAGTTGACTTCGTTTTATTAGGTTTTTTAAAAAAGCTTTCGGAACTGTGCCTCATACTAGGTTTCATATAAAACTTCGTAGCTATGGCATATCTAGACATATATGTGACTGGGTTGCAGATTTTCTGAAGGAAATAATGCAGTGTGTAGTTCTCTCTGTGGTCCTGAGTTCCGCATGTGAATGTGATAGGAACGCTATTGTTTCTGATATCCATCAATGATTTGTGCGACGTAATAAAAAGAAAAAGAGACAATTTGCCAAAGACGCTATTATTTACTGTGAAATAAAAGTCCGGGATGATTAAGCTTTGTTAAAAGCAGATGTTATGAAAATAATCGCCTCGTTCAAATGTTGGCAGTCGGAGTTAAACGATAAAAAATGCCAAATCATGCATATAAGTAAGATGGTGACACCATTTATCTCTGACTATAGAATTTATGACACTGTACTTACAACGATAAATTCCGCTAAATACCCAGGGGGTAACAATTCGCAATAATTTGTTATGGAATGAAAATATTGAAAAAGTAAATTGGAAAGCAAACTATATACTCCGATTTCAAGGTCGTAATTTAAAATAATTTACACCGGAAGTTAAATCGGTTGCATACAAAGTACTGATGCGACCTTACTTAGAATATTGTTCTTCTCTATGGCGCCCCCAGCAAAAGAGGTAATGGAGGCATTGGGGAAGGTCCAAAGAACAGCTGTAACAGTTGAAGAAATTAGATTGGGAAGATCTGGAACACCGAACACGTATCTCTCGTCAGAATCTAATTGAAAAATTCACGATAGATCTATTTCAGGATGACAGCAAACACATGTTGCTACCAGCAACATTCATATCAAGGAGTGACCGGGAAAATAAGGCAAGAAAGAGCCAGAAGCGATTCTTTTCTAAAAATCATTTTTTCCACGACAGGAAATGGAATAGGAAGGCTATATTGAGCGATAAAACTTAAAATCTGATAGGAGTAGTCCTCGAGAAACCGATCCGACCATCCCGATCTGGGTTTTCCATGGTATTCGCAGAACGCTCCAGGCGAATGACGGGATGGTTACTCAAAATAACCCATGAGTGCCTCCTGCAATATCCCGCATATCCCTACCGATACATAAACGATTACACATGAGGATATGTGCGATACACTCTCCACCACCCACTATTAGTGAATCGGGGAGTAAAATTGATAGTAATAATAGTAAAGAGAAGTATACGCAGAACAGTAGCTATAGTTACAATTGTTATTTCACTGTCAAAATTTTGTTAATGCATATTTATTAGAATTTTTCAACTTAATCTGATGATTATATTATGGCCTTTCCAATTTCAACTTCAGTTGATAGATGATGGAGCGTCAAAAATTGTATAGCTATCCAGCGAATTTCTAAGAACAACACCTACTCTACATAGTGCCGTTTATCTTCTTAACCTGAACGGGAAGAAGGGCAAGGGACGGTGAATGAAACAATTCAGCTATTCGCCTGAAGTGATTTCAGAAAACCGAAATCTGGAAGGCGGAGCGGGGATTTCAACCCACTACCTCCCGAATTAAAGGCACGAGTGTTATTGCTCACTCACCAGTTTATTATTCTTTCTTAGCATAGACCGTTGCCATGTCATACCTCAAGCCTGGTCTTGTGAATGGCACACACCCGCTCACCGAAATAAAATTACTTTTATTAAGTAGTAAATGACAGTTAGTGGATGAGCAGTAACCTTAGGGCCTGGCATTCGCGTGAATGCGAGTTCAAATCCTAGCTTTTCATAGTTTCCTGAAATCACTGTAGGCAAATGGCTGGATGGTTCCTCCAGAAGGCCAAGGCAGAATTCATTCTCATTCCTTGCTCCCAGTTCTTTCCCGCATCTAATTACCGCAATGTCGAGTGTGGGATAAGCTGCTATAAACCCCAGTGATTGATCTTGTGGAAAGAGGGTGGCAGTAGTGTCCTTGTGACTGCAGTAGAAGCTGACAGCTTCCTCAGTTCCTCGTCACGTGGTACAGTCCCACTGGTGAACATCTCGGTCCTCGTCGAGAGAAGAAATGAAGTTCTTGGATCACCGAGAGGCCGATATCTTCACCGAATGCCTTAGCTGCGTCTGCGGAGAACGCCGTAGATTGGAGGGAAGTAGCACCGCTGTTACGTTGTCGCACTGTCCAGTTATCGCCTCCACGAATGCCATTCATTCGATTGGCCACCCATTCAATCATACGGAAGAGCGAACATTCAGACCGTTCTCCTACGCGGAGATGGTTTTTGCGCGTCTACGTTCTGCTGACCGTTGTGAAACTAGCGGAAACGCGTCTTCCGCTCGATTCATTTTAACTTACGAGTATGTTTGCGGAACCCGCAAGAATCTGAAGAGGATAAACAAGATACTACGCAAGATGTTCTGACTATCGAACTATTACTGCCGATGTATATTGATTATAAATTTTCCTGTGGCCTACTCAACACATTATTGTCACAATAAAAATCACATGTAATTTCACTAGTATGCAAATACCCGAGTCTTTTGTAAAATATCTCAACTAATTTTATTTATAACCACTATGTTCGCCTTTTGTTTTACTCACAAATTCACATACGCAATGTGATGACTATCGGGATACTTTTACTCGAAATAAGTCAGTCTTTTTCTTTTCTGCATCCCCTCATATTTCCTAAAAATGTGTCATTAGCCAGTTTTCTTTTTTCGGTAGTCCGTTGCATGTCTTGCTTTCTAGCGTGAAACTCTTGCTGAATACGGAGATATTATCTTTCACGTTCTGATCCATAACTTCTGGACGTGATGGTTATTGCTGAAGCTGTTAGAAATCATATCACATCTTCAGCTTTCTATTATGGTCTGATGGCTCAGTTAGCAAAGGCGTGTGGATGGGGGAACGGAAAGACAACGGTTTGAATCTTGACCTCGGCTTGAATTTTTACGATCTATAAAACTCACATTTCCCCTCCAGCAAGCTTTCCTTTGTCATATGATTTACGCAAGGACGCTCCATGGTTCGGATACCTATACCTCCTACACCTGGTAGGATTACCAGGTTAGGTTAGGGAAGCCACGACAGAGGCGCATGCCCGGCAAATCAGAACTCTGTCAACAGGCGGCCGAACTACCCTTCGGGGTCTCCTATTGCTAATTATCTTCTGAATGGTATTTAAAAATTCTTTCAAGTTTATTCCATGTTTTCGCATTAAAAAATCAGTTTACAGAAACAATTTCAGTACCTACACCCGACAACACTAATCTTTCAATGTTTCGCCGCAGGTGAAGTCAATGTCATTAAACCAGAAACTGCATTTATCATTTTGTCCAATTTTTATTAAATATATGATCACATTTTTTGTATTCACTATATTCACTAAACAACAATCATTTGGAAGGCTTATGCTAAGTGAAATTCTACAAACATCGTCGCGGTATTTGGAGGCCAGTGTAACGTGTTTCCGTATCGGGAGTGATAGACTCATTGCTTGTATTGGCCTGAGCGCGTCCACCATTGTGCAGATAAGATGTACAAATTGTGTGTCAGAAGCAGTCAGGCTGTATTGGGATGAAGAGTCAAAGGGCCCTGCAAAACTTCCAGTGTCGAGGGAACAAGTGCGCAGTACCTGGTCAAACCAGTACAAATTTAATTCTTTAATCAGCTCCGCGAAAAAAAACCAGATTAGTGCGTCTTAGAAGCAGGTCGAGGTTAACAAGGTGATCGAAATGCTTTCACAAATCTCCCCGTAAATATTACAATAGGTAGTCACCACTTTAAATATCTTGCCAAATATATCTGATACCTCGCCTTCGCGTGTAAAGTGGCTACAGAACATACAATTTTGTGACCTCATTTGCCGACTCTAGACGTACGTTGATAAAAAATGCTATATAATCTATATGCTATATGATACAGTAACCTTAGATTTCCAATTTTTGTGTAAGAACATTAAAAACGAAGAGAAATCCGTCTAGCGGACGTTGCTGTCACGCACGAATTGTTCAGTACACACATTATGTAATACATTGAATCGACAAAAAACTTTAAATAAAATAATAGTTAATTATTAATTATTAGTTCTGCGAAACTGTCAGTCAAATGGAATTTGTTACAATGTATCACTCGGTCTCCGGAAATATTTAGATCATATATGGGCAACCCCCGGCCCCCGGGCCGGATCCAGCCCTCCACCAACTTCAGTCCGGCCCGCGAGAGATTCAGAAATTTCAAATAACGCTCCAAACTCAAGTCTCCCATTAATTTTCATTTGATTTTTCTATCTGCTTTTGTTAATTTGCTTTTTGTATGTTTGATTATCCTATTGTAATTCTAGTAAATAAAAAATGTGTGAATTTTTATCGCCTTTTTATTCACTACTATCTACTTCTTTCTCACCTACGGCCCGCGACCTGATTAAGTCCCGAAATTACGCCCTCAGCTAAGCAAAGATTGCCCACGCCTGATTTAGATGGACACTGTGAACGCAACAGTTACTTGACAGTGCAATCCAGTACAGTGGTCTTTCAAAGCGAAAGCCCGGACAGAGGACGATTTATTACAAGGGCCGAAAATAATTCCGAGGAAGCTTTTAGTGCGGAAAGAAACTTGGCGTAGAATTTCGGAAGGGACAGATAGCCAAGAGCACCTTCTTTCAAGAACGGAGAAGCTTTTAGGGGTGGTTTCTGAGGTGCGAGAAAGCCCAGAAAGTTGACTGCAGAATACTTTTCCTAAGAAGTGATTTTGTTTCCAGATACAGAGAAACCGCGCCTATTACCGATCTAATTTCTCTGCTTGGTAACTAAATGTTAATTTTCATACATGTGAGTCAGTGTGGAAAGAAGATAGCTCGCTTGCGCTTCTTGTGATTTGAGAAGTTTCAGTTCCCAAGTTTACATGAGAGACAAACCGAGCAAAGGTGTTACATCACGGAGAAGTTTGGTGTTATTAGGCCTTGAATCTCCACTCCAAGACGTACTGGCAATTCGTCTTGTGGAAGAGATCCTGCAAGCACTACCATATCGGGGACAAGAAGATATATAGCCACAGATTTACACAGATTTACACAGATGGAGCGAAGGTGGGAGAAGAGACCTGTGCGGCCGCCTATGCTTACCCGGCGAGCAATATCGTAGAAGCATACCACCTACCGGACCAATTCTCAAGCTTCTCTGCCGAACTATTTGCTATCCTCAAAGCGCTACAATTCATCGGAAAATCAGATTTAAAGAAAGTGGTCATCTGTTCAGACTCCAGAAGTGCCCTACAGACAATCTTGGGAATCTCAAAAGGCAAAATTAAAAATCATCTGGCATACGAAGTAGCTTGAGAGATAAAGAAATTGACAACACAGGACGTGGATATAGTACTTCAATAGGATCCAAGCCACGTGGGAATACACGATAATGAAATGGCCGACAGGGCGGCAAAAACACAGCTAGCGGCCAATGAAAAATTGGACGTGGCCACTCCATTCACAGATTTCAGACATTGGACAGCAATCCGGATAAGACAAGAATGGGAAGAGAATTAAGCAGGAAAAAGATTACCCTAATTAACAGACTGCGCACAGGACACACCCTATTAAATGATAAAAAGTACATTATGAAAATCGTGGACTCACCGAACTGTTCCAGTTGTGAGGCAATAGAAGATATCTATCATTACTTTCTCAGATGTGATAAATACAAAGAAACCAGAAAAGAACTAATAAGAAAAGCTCCCAAAATTACAGACATAATATCCCTAGTGACTACTCTTTCAGATCCAGACACAAAAGCAATCAACTCAATATACAAGTACGTTGTAAAAACCAAAAACCTAATATAAAGTCATTATAATAAAGAAAACTAATAACTAAAACCTAGTATCTCTACCCGCTGCTCCTGGCAAGATTAGCCTAACGCTAAATGACAAATATATATATATATATATATATATATATATATATATATATTGCCATGCAGTTTCATCGGGAGCGATGTCCCGACCACCTGCCGGGGAGATGTTTTTGGCTTTTAGGCAGGGGAGAATGCCGTTAGTCGGAACAAGACGTCACTCATCTGTCATTACTCGGGGTAAAACGTCCAACGGTAACTGTCCACAGGAATCTGCCACTCGTGAAACGCCTGTTCGATTAATATTGAAAAGATTGTCATTTTCCTTCATTAAATGACAGTGATTTGCTAAAGCAAAATTGTATTACAATTTAAAAAAAAATCATTTTTATGTTTTTAAAATCTATTAATATCTCCGAGATGTATTAATTTTGATTTCGTATTTATTTTTTCATTATCATTGTTCAAGGGGTCATTTTTACGTACAGTATGAGTCATTTTGAGAAATGATAGTTTTCGATATTAATATCAAATTAATTATAAACAACAAATGACAGTTCCCGCCACCCTGATTACCTTGTGAAGAAAAAATTATTTGATGATGTATTGACTTTTTTAAGATTACTTATTCAGAGTTTTTTTTCTTTTTTTTTTTTGTGGAAACAATAAATTCCTTAAAAATCTAAAGGAAATTTTGAAAGATGTTTCTGGGTTTCTGGTCAGTAATTTTGGAAAATAAGGAGAGAGAGAATTATATTTTTTATGATTTTCCACAAAAATCTTTCTTTTGCAAATCGTGGAATAATAAAATAAAATCCAATCATTTTGCTAGTCAGCTTTCATATGATCAATGTGATTTCCTAAAGTACAGGTTTCCAAACTAGGGGCGCGATTACGCGTCCGGGGAGAGAGGGGGGGGGGGGGCTCGTGAAGGTGTGAGGTAGCGTCGCCGCCCGTGCGGGCGATATCATAGCTCTACACCTTCGGATGTACTATGTCTCCTTCACCACCTCTTAGAGCTGAAAGCCTTATTTTAACATCACATTCGTAGTAAGATTCCTATGAATCCTCGTCATTAGCACTGAGAAGTTAGCATTTAAGTTTGTAATAATAAAATTGTGGGGGAGGGGTGTCCGTGGGAACTTTGGGAACCTCTAACTTAAAGAAAAGGTTTCCTCTACTTCCCTAATAACCGCCCTGCAATAATTTTTACTCCCATAAATTTTCCAAATGTTACGTTATTACCCTTTTAAGGATAGCAGTAGCTATTGTAGAGTGCAATTAAAAATTTCTAAATGATGGGTTCTAAAGTTATGGTAGGAAAAAAAAATGACGTTCATGCAAATGAGCGAATCCGTGGAGGTTCTGTCTTCCATTCAGAAGCTACGGAACCCCAAAAGTTAAGTAAAGGAATGAGATATATTATGTGAAAGGAGCTAATGATTTTCCTTTAAACCACCCCAAGCAGTCGATGCCACTCGAGAACTGTGCGTGTCACGTACCTGTTGATGTTTATACGCTTCGTTATGCAAGCGGTCGATCTGGCTCTCTTTGTTGGTATGGTTCCGCAGTCGCAGGAAGTTCCTCAACATGGTGCGCGCAAATTGTTCGCGTTGACACGCGCAGCCAGGTCGTCCGCCGACTGCGCGTTGTCTGCGGTTGGTCAAGGCTTATATGCGGCGAGCCGCGAGCCCTGACCAGGCGGACGTGCCGGCCACGGCGCTTCCCCGCAGCTGTTGACAAAACCCATCGCGTCACCGCGTCTCCGAGAGCGCGGGCGTCTTCGTCAACGCGGCATCCCACTCGCGGAAACATTTCTTTCTCTCTGTAATCATCGCTTCCCCTGTTCCAAGTTCTTCCCCGTAACTTGTTTGAACGGCATTTAAAGACGGAACGTACTGTACAAGGAAGGCGATTTCGCATTAATAGCTGAAAATGCATCGGTAGCTTCGTTATAAAGAAGTATTTCGGCACTTAACCAACTGTACCATGAGTTCGCAAATCTCGTTTTGTGCTGAGTACGCTGTTTACTCCCCCCCCCCCCCATACTTGAAGATGGGAAGTTGGGAGATGGTTTGTAAGCTTACTGACAGCAAAAGAGAAGAAAATAAGCTACGAACTGCTAAAAAGTTCTGACAGTGGTCAGAATTTATTTACTCAAGTAAAATACGAACTTCTGGCAGGAATTTGAAGCATTCCTCTCTATTGGTATATGTCGTGATTCAGGTTTACCTGTTGCCAAAGAGGGGACTGTACTACTTTCGGAACTTACCCGAAACTGCTACTAAACTTTCAAAATTTGGATTAACTGCTTTGTAATAATGTCCTCCTTACGTTTTGCACTCTTATTTTATGGAAAAGTTTCCACAAATTAAATTAAAAAATGCCAAAATATGAGAGGCTGCGCAAATGCGAAATGTTATCAGCACTGCAAAAATGACAAAAATTATATGTGCAGGGATTATATCAACCTAAACGATTCGTTTTGTCATAGAGGTCGTGGTTAGGTTGACGTGCGGCATGGACCAAGGGGGGGAACGAAAATTTCGTTCTGCGACAACTATCTCGGAAATAGCGTATTTGTTTACAACGGAAGCAATCATTGTCTCCAATTGCTTGTTGTATCGATAGAAGATGGCGAGTATTGTTGTGTTTAACCTCGGACATATATCTGCTATTTGTAAATTTTGTGAGAATTTTTACAACGGAGGGAAACCGAAACGACAAGAAAACACTACAGCAAAGGATGTAACCAACATTTGAAGAGATTGTTATCGATATTGCAGCGCTGGCGGCATCTAAAAGCTGTGCGTCCCTCTCATATTTCGGAATTCGTAATTTAATTTTTGGCGTCTTTCCGTAAAATAAGAGCACAAAACGTGAAAAGCAAATTATAATGAAGCATTCAACAATAATTTCAACAGGTTAGTAACAGTTAGGTTCCGAAGGTAATACCGTCCCCGCCAAAGACACTACCAGAGTAGAGAAAAAATAATGACAGGAGACATTGGCCATACGCCATTCTATGACCTATCATTAAGAGTCGTAAAGCAATGGCATATGTGAGAGTCGTAAGGAACTGTGTGCAACTGTGCAGGAAAAAAAAAAAACAGAGTTTCAGGTTTCCTGGAACAAGCCAAGCTCTGTAATGAAAAATCTGAGACTTACCCTGAATAAAAGCAGTAACAGAAACTGGTGGTTGAGCGGCAACACTCTATTCTGGCATTCTGGAGGACGCGCTTTCAAGTCCCCACCCGACCATCCATGGAAACCCGAAATCAATCCAAGCGAATGTCGGGGCGATTCTTTTAAAAGGCCATTGCCGAATCTTTTCCGATTCCTTGCCCCTAATCACATCTCGCCTCCACTCTAGGTGAGGCCTCAGGCTCGCCTATTGTCCTATAATGTTTTGGTTGCACTACCAGCGCATTAGCTTAAATGAAACTTCTAGCCAACCGCGGAGGGCCAGGACATTTCTTTTGGACAGTTACTCTATTGTTTTTCTCTCCAGTGTTTTTTCTGTCCTGGAATTAACCATAAACCCTTCGATTTTGAAGTTAATTCTGAATGGTTTCAGTGAACTCACAGTTCTTTATTAGTTTTTACAGTTTGTTCAGCAAGCTGTTACGCTGTCTCTTGCAATACGCTACTCAGAGATCCATGAAGATCCCTCCTTCTATAACCACTAGATTAAACTTTCCTCAGTTGTGGACATGAACGGTGAATTTTTTACTAGCTCTGAAATTTCCTTGATCGTGAACCAGTTTCGGCACAATTGTGTGGCTCCGTTACTGCACTTTCAAATAACTTACAACGTTTCAATACGGAAACAGCTTTTATCTAGCTAACGGGTTGTCATGTAAATCTCCTCTAAGAAGAATTTACTATAGTCATATTCCTATCATAATAACATTGCAGATCTGGATGACAAAAAATAAAATAAAAAGATAAGAAAAGAAAAAGATCTTACTAATTCTTATGCGATGACAGTAAAGATCCCATTTTTGAAACATCAAAAAAATCGATTTAATGGTTCTTGACATTATTGATGTATTCTTTCCCCATTTAGATTTAGGATCTTTGTTATCAATCATTTCTCTGGTAATCCCATATTTTCCGGTACCGCATATATCAAATGCGTTACTGTAACAACTGTAAGTTCAATAATAATCATCAGAAGTAACCGCTTGTTACTGGCTCAACGGATCATAGCAGTAACCAATTATTCATTAAGTGATGAAGTGTCACAATCTAGAAAATCAGAAGAGATAAAAACGTCGAGTACAGGTTTCGCGGTTGCCAAAAAATGCCTTAGTAGTTTGATAGACCGAGAATAATTGTCTTGTTAATGATTTCTGTATCGCGGACCGTTTAAATTAATTGAACAGTGCTTTCTGTATATACGAATGAAATATCTCATCTGAAAATTCGAAATAACGTAATAAAGATATGTTCAACAAATCTTTCTTTTAGAAGTGAAATTAAATGCCAATGGTTAAATGGCTTAAGTTGACTTTATGTAAACTTCGGATACTGCTCTCCACTGCCACCAGTTATAATACTAATTCTGACCATTATTCTTCTTATAACGCCATTCCCGTTTCGGGGCGCAGGCGGTTGCCATGGTGGATGTACCCCTACATGGAAACACTTTTGGGAAGGTAAATAGAGGTGGTTTCCGTGTGTATGCGCATGTGTTATTATAGGAGTGGATGACTGTGATAGTGCGTGTGTTCAGTGTAGAATATTGCTTGTTTTGTATGAAATAAAATATGAAGAGAAGACAGGGTGAAGCACGATGCCAGTCCATTCAGGCCTAATACCAAGGGGACACAGGCTTAACGTCCCCATCACCATTAACAGTGTGGTATGTCCTCACTCCATACGCATTGCGGAGAGGTTTGAGATTTAATCCAGGACTTACGTGCAGCTTCTGGTGGTTAGGAATTGTACTGTACACCATCACCTCTCAAATCTTGTCGGCGATGTCCTGATGATGAACAGTTCTTACACCACCAGGACTGGAACCAGCTAACCACTTATCTGCGTCGGACTAGATTACGTTGCCGCAACCAATTGAGGCAATGGGGAAGATTAGTACTCATTGCTAATGTAATCAAAATTTGTTTTAAATCTGCAAATCGACAAAACACGAGCAGAGTTAAATGATATCTTTTGATCATCGATTTAACACGGCGTATGGGTTACATGGAAATGCTATATGTGGAATTCACGCTACTCTCATAAAACATTATACAAGGTGAAAGTAAAAGTAAATTATGTTAATACCTAGAATATCTGATCCAGAATGTTAAACTAGTATACTGAAACCACGATAAATTTAAATCCAACCAGTAGTGTTCGATGAAGAATAAACACCAATTTGTGGAGAATTTTATCTCAAATCTCAGTTTTCCGATTTCATATCTACATGAAACATACGTTATTTTATTCTCCGACCATGAGCTGTACATTCTTCGAAATTCCATCAAAATCCATGCCGTTGTTTTTCCGTCAATCCCGTTCAGCCACACAAATAGTGACAGAATAATGGTCAACGAAAGTATGTTGCTTTTCGCAGTTCAAAAGTTTACAATCTAAAATATTAACACTAAGATTTCATGTTCAAGTGCACGTTACAGTATTATCGTCTAAGTATTCTAACTGACTGTAATTACTTTCAAATTCATTAGAGTTATGTTTAACTTACCTTTATTTTTTAATGATGATGTAGAGTTTTAACGACTCATAACACCTTAGTGCGTTGACTGTTTCAATAGTGTTAGTCACTCAGATAACAACCAATAATTATTTTGTTCATTTGTCAATACAACTACTGTAAATAAATTACATAGACATATCTTTAATATGCTTTACAACTTTTTCAACATTTATCAGGCCGAATCGAAGTATCAGCCCGGCATTTGCCTTCCATGAATGTGGAATGCCGCCCAAAAACCACATTCAGGCTGGTCGGCGTAGGAGTTCGTATGAGCGGTATGCAGCGTGAATCCGGTCTCGAGATGCTCTTCTGTTGGCGCTAGTGAAGCCTATGCCGCTCCTGACAGCTCTGGCGCTGCCGCAGTCCCCTCTGCCTACACCATTCTTTCAAAGCTCTCCTCACTAAACAATAATTTTCGTGACAATACTCACCTTACAACTCACCTGCTGCTGCATTTTGCTCCATCCTCTCCGTTTCCCGTACGTGTCTAGAATGCGCTCAGAGCTTACCCTCGCTTCCTCTAATATCTTACCAACAATAGGAGGTGAGCATTTCCTAGGTAAGGAAGTATGACGCCAAGAAAATTCGCACGTTTCCTTGGTTACGGCGACACAGTATGGTTCAAAATTAGACTCGTTATTTGCGGCATGTGTCTCAAACGTATGTTTAATGAATTTATTATCCGTTCAGCAAATATTGCTATACAGGACGATGTTGAATTTTACAAAAAAATAACTTACATATTATCATGGTTGAGGTCAACCCACAGGGCCCCTCAGTGACTACAATACAGTGATACAATAAATTTTTATAACAATGTTAGCAACATGAATGTCAGTATTAAAGTATTAAATACAGTTATGAGAATTAGAACAGTAATCCAAACAGTTAAAATGAAATTGGTTTAAAATAATTACACTTTTATATATATATACATTTTATTTCGAGCGCTGACAAAAATCTGATCTATACTTAACAAACGAGATGTCAAATAGAAGGTGACAGGCCACACGGTATTTAATTTATTAGCTGGTTCACTTCTTCTTCGGAATCACTGCCTGATAGAAAAATATCTTGAGGGAGGCGTTTTTTTAGCCTAGTTTCGCCGGTTCTTTTCCCTAGTTTGTAAAATTGTGCACCAGGAACTGTACTGATTCGTTTGATGAAATGTATTGTTTGTTGTTTTATAAATTCGTAAATGTAAGCAATATTTAACTCTCTGTGTAGCTGACTATTTCTTACATACCATGGTGCGTTCACTGCTAATCTGAGTAGTTTGTTTTGAAATATTTGTATTCTATGTAATTTGCTACGGCTAGCACATCCCCATATAGGACATGCATATGTTATTAGTGGTGGTAATATCATTTTGTAAATTAGCAGGCAGCACTCTGTTTTTAATGTTGATTTTTTGTTTAACACAGGATACAATTTGTGTAATCTGGCATAGGCTTGGTTTAATTTGTTGTTAATGTGTATGTTCCATGTTAAGCGCCTGTCAAGATCGACTCCTAGGTATTTAATAGATTGATCATTTGGATTCCATGCTATGTTACTTCCCATGATGTTTATCTCCAGGGGGTTTTATGTGAAAACTTCAGAAAGTTACAAGAGAAAGAGCGTCATAATAATCAATTTTCACACGCTCAGTTTTTAGTGTATTAAGTGTTACTCTTGATTCCACCTCTTTAATCAAACCGAGCGCTTTATGTTAAAACTGAAGTACAAGTTCAAAACATTGCTGATAATTCCGACGACATTATTAGGGTCTAACACTAATAAGTGTACGAATTTTGAGACGAAAATATTACCTGAATTATGGCGATCTTCTCCGTCGATTTAATCAACAAACGGTAAGGTGCGTAGTGAAACGACCTGCATGCCACCCGATTAACTTTTGCAGTATAAAAATATATATTCAAAAAACTACATTTAAAAAAAATACAATTTGCCGAAAATAAATTATGATTATCAATATTACTTCCAGAGAAGATACAAAAATGGCAATAGTGCGAGCAGCCTTGATTACTCATCGTCTGTAACTGATAATTTTACAGCCAACAGAATAAGAAAATCTCTCACGTAACCAGTTCAAAACATCGACCAAACAAATGATATTTCATAACCGTCAAAAAAAATATCAATGTAACGTCGTAAACGTACCCACTATAGCCGAATATGTAAATGATTAGTTTGGTGTTCATGTCTGGCTTGCTAGGATATAAGGATCGTGAGCAGTGTCATAAGTTGAGTGATTTCTGAGAACGACGTGGAGACAGCGTTATCAGCACCTGACACATGGCATCATTGTGGGCGTCCATTTGGCTGGCTGGTCGAATCGTGCAATATCCATATTTGTGGAGCATTCAGATGCGACAGTGGCAAGATATTGTACTGCGTTGGAACGTGTGGGGAGCCATACTCGTCGCCAACGTTTCGGTCGACCGCCTCAGACTACCACAAGGCAAAATAGAAGTATTCTGCTCCAAGGACATAGTAAACCTTTCACGTCTGCACCTGTCATCCGAGAACAAGTAACGGATTCCGTGTAATATTTTGCGTCATCCCGCACCTTTGGTTGGAGATTAGCAACTGCCAGAGTAGGGAATTACCGTCCCATGCGCATGCTTCCTTTGAAATCACAACACACACGGCTGTGTACGGAGTGGTACCGTGACCGGGAAGAATGAGCTGCTGACGAATTGCGTCGCATTGTGTATGAGATGAATCGCGATTTAACACTATCTCGGATGACCATCGTCGTCATAATTTTATGTGCAGACTTAATGTAACATACTGAGTTTTGATAGAGGACATTCAACATCGCATTCATTAGTAACATTAGCTACTTGCTTGATGTAATTTAATGTGTTTTATGTATGTCTTTTAACGATTATCTTATTGCGTTATATGATATCCTGTAAGGAATTAATATGCTTCTTGATCCAATGTTGAGCCGTGCTCGGCTCGCATTGTTTATTTCCCCCGCTCGCAATCGTCTTCTGATGCTGAGCCCGCGTGCTAGTTTCACCCGTGAGAGAGCGCTGTGGCCCGGTGGTGCCCTCTACCGGCTGAATGAGCTGATATAATCGGGAACACGAAACCGGGAAAGTGAGACGGGCGGCAGCAGCGGCTTGGTTCGTTGGGCCTAATACTTTCCTCAAGGGCCTGCGACGTTAGAGACCCGCTGGTATAGCGAGCTCCTGTAATTTGCCCAGGCAGCCTGGAAGTACTACTGGAGGTAGATTTGTTATTCCACCGAGACCGTTCCTCGCTCGCATTAATCGAAGGAATTCCTCTGCTGCGCCTCGTGTCCATGAGCGGTTTTCCGCCGATTCTGGAGTACGGTGGTGGTCCGGGCTGGTGGTGACTTCGAGGTTATAAGTTGCCATTTTCTATGCTTGTTGGGTATTTGGGATAGAATACCTGACGTCTCCAACTACAAAGTGCGTCGCTTACTGCATTCTTCTTAATTGTGTTACAGGAATGGACAAAATTCCCTGATATGTGGTCCTAATCATTCCCGCCACCTTATCAATGTGTGTGGGTGGTAATGAATTATGCGCTGGTGTTCACACACTATGGTGTGTCAGAACCCTTTGGTAAGAACTTTATTCTTAGGTTAAATGGAAGGACGCTGAGGTAAACTGATTCCTCTTCGTTTAAAATAATTGGTGTATTTTGCCTCCTCTGTACAAATTGTGTTTGATACTAGTTGTAGATTTGTTACATGAGGATAAATTGGTGAGAGCCTGCCCTGTTATATTACGTTTCCAAGCGCGTAACGATTTTCTGTTTGGATGTTTAATACAAGTGGAGATATTGTGATGAGGGATATTCTCATGGCTTAACCTGTTGTTATTGCATTGACTTATTTATTATATTATTTGTGATTACATGATTTATTAAGATCATAACCTGCAAGATCAAAGTTTTCTTTTGTATTATATTATATTATATTATATTATTTGTGATTACAGGATTCATTAAGATCGAAGTTTTCTTATGTATTATATTGTATTATATTATTTGTGATATTCTCTATAAGTTCAATCGTTGACCATGATTCTTGCAATAAAATGTTTGAACAAGGCTTGCTCTTTATAACCATGCTTCCCACTGAGTCCTTAGTGGCTACCACACATACCAAATGTATGGTTGTTAAAAATGTCATTAACGTTTATTTTCATCATTTTGTAAAAGGCGTCATAAAAGGGTGAATCTTGCTCTATTACATGGTCATACACAATTAATAGATGTAAAAATCTTTCATTTCAAAACGCACCTTTCCACTGACACAATGGAGCAGTCTGGAAGCTCAGTGGTTAAGGTGTCTGACTGCAGATCGATAGGTCCTCGGTTCTAATCCCTGCCTCGACAGGGTATTTCATGCATTCTTATCCCGACATTCACCTCCGGCATAGCTTGCTGCAATGTGAAGAACGCCAGAACATTTCCATGGTTCTGATCAACGTTAAACTGTAGGTACCCTGTACCCGCTAGGATTGCCTGGTAAGGTTAAAGCAGCTACGACTGTGGCCGAATGCGCAGCCAATAGAAACCCTGTCCCCAGGCCATTACGACCACGCGTTATTATTATTGTTATTGACATAATAATCCATAGTTAAAGTATAATTAAGTAATTAACTTATATAAAACCAATAAGATGAGGAGCAAAATGAGGAATTACAATTTTGACGCTCATGGCAAAATATCATAAAATATTATTACAATATGGATGTTCTGCAACGTTAGCTGTGTCAAGCTACTAAACGATAGTTTTTAGAACCACTTAACAAAGTGATTAAAGCGACGAAGATGTATTCCGTATGAAACGTAAGCCCATCTACCAGGGTCAGGAAGCACGCATTATCCGTCTTCATGTTGCTAGCCGTGAAATCCTCGGGCGTATATTCTCTGCTTAGCAATGCGCCCATAACACATTATGAACGTTTATTACGAGACTCATCCCGCACGTTTGTAGCCAGCCCAAGAAAATGAATTAGTAAAATGTTGCGAAAACTAAATATAATTCTTTAGCTATTGCCATATTATCTTATAATGATCCTACAGGTGCTGAAAATGAATGAATTGCATGTTGAATATACAGGAAAGAAATTCTTGCTGTGATTAAACGCTGGCGCAAGAAATATATTTCACTATAGGATATTTATGAGGATATGGGAGTTTGCGCTTGTCTACAGAAAGAATGTAGAAGTCAGAATTTAAATGAAAGAAACCAGCGCTAAGGATATGCCCTGCACAGGAGGGGCTGTAGGGACGACCAGTTACGAAACTGTGGACAGAACACATGTGTTGATGACAGAGGGAATGCTAACGGTCCGGCAGATTGAAAATATAAGACATTCCAATAACAACAGTAGGTCGCATATTTGAATTTGAGAAAAGCCTCCACCCGTTGAGGGTCGTAACTACTGGCAGCAGATCAAAAGCCAATAAGCAAACAGATATCTGGAGAACATGTAGTCATCCATCGTTTTTGTTGAAGGATTTATTGCTATGGATGAAACCTGGGAGCTTCAGTTTACCATAGAATCGAAGCAACATTCAATATAGGAGAAACACGATAATTCTTCGCCTCCAAAGAAGACTAAAGTTTTTCTCTCTTATATTTTTAATATTTTTATTTATTTATTTATTTATTTGCTATATTGATTCTAAGATTCCTGAAAAAGGCTGAATCCTTTATCAGAAACATATTATTTAACCCTTTGAAGAAACAGCGAGCTGCTAGCAAAAATAAGAGGAAACAAATTGTTAAAAAAGCTCTTTTTCATCTGGATTATGGCCCCAGCCAAAAGTCTCTCATTCTCATGCTAAGATTAAAGAAACCGGATTTCAGCGAAAACCACCGTCACTCTATTCGCCATACCTGACCCCAGCAGTCTCAAAAATCAAGTCAAGGGATAATAAATAGTAGCTGAGAAGTGGCGAATTAGTATATTAAGTTAGTGAGTATGTGGGAAACACGCTTTACTGTCTCGGTCTTAGGGATAAATTAATATTACATTTGTGTGATCACAAATGATATCAGAAATGTATAACATAAACATCTGATTAAACTGCAATGTTGGCAGGGGCAATGGATCTGCAACTATATTACAGTACAACCCGTATTGCACTAGCGATCTTGACACTAAAAATAAAACTGAAAATTTTATCGGCAATTACATACTAAATTGTAAGGAAACCGAAAGTATATTACTTTTAATAAAATCAAAACGTGAAAATACAGCCGTTAGTCATATAACGCGAAACACCAATAATAGTGCGTGACATCAATGCATCGCAAACGTCAATTTTCCTCTCGTGTCTTAGCGTCTGTCAACAATATTTGCGTCGTTTATTTAAGGTTTTAAGTAAATCCATGATTTAATTCTGGTTACTAATACACAAAACATATAATACCTGGATTTACCAAAGCAAACAACTATAATTTAATTTTTAATTTTTTTTTAATTTAATTTAATTGCAATGGAGCACAGGCTCCGGTGGCAATTTCCCTACACAGCTATCTTCCCCCTATCCTGCACCCACCTACATTTGCCCTCTACAAATTTTTTCTTTAAATTCCTTCAAAGTTTTCGGTAAATTATTCATCGTTTCTCTTGGTAACTCATTCCAATCCCTGACACCCTTACCTAAAAAAGAGAATCTTCCTACACCCTTGTGCCTGAAATCGAGTGCCAGCTTGTGGTCATGGTCATCTTTTCCCTTCCATGCACTACTTTTCATACCTACTGCAATATCTTTCCATGCCTCATCACCAGTATATGCCCTGTACACTCCCATGACCCTCCTCATCCTCCTCCTGTCTTGCAATGAATCCCATTCCAGCTCCTTTATCATATCCGTCACTGATTGCATTCTGCGATAATTTCCAGAAACAAATCTAGCAGCCCTTCTTTGCACCCTCTCCAACTCCTGTATTTGATACGTAAAATGAGGGTCCCATACTACACTACCATATTCGAGCAATGGTCTGACCAAAGTTTTGTAACCCAATTCCTTGACTTCTCTCGTACATCCCCTCATAACTCTCTCCAACAAGTGCAGAACTCTGAAACCTTTTCCTACCACCTGTCCTATGTGTCCTGCCAAGTTAAGTTTGTTATCAAAAGTAATTCCAAGATATTTGCATTTCAAGTCTTCAGCAAGCAATTCTTTCCCCACCTTATATTCATAATTAACCTTTTGTTTTTTATTTGTGTATCTAATAAGCTGACTCTTCTTTGCATTTATCTTCATTCCATGTTTACTAACCCAATTAGATATCCTGTCCAGATCACCCTGCAACTGTTTACAATCCTCTATCGTTTTGATTCTTTTATACAGCATTATGTCATCTGCAAACAATCTAACTTCAGATAGTAAACAGGCAACACAATTATTCATTAGAATAATGAATAGCAATGGTCCCAATACCTCACATTGGCGCTACAAATGTTTTTTCGTTTCAAACAGTCATTTCTGCTCAGCAGAATTCCGGAATATCAAAACTTTCCTCAAAGTAAAGCGGCAATATTGTGCTGAAACGTGCTCTGATTGTCATATAGCTAATAAAACGTTCATTAGAAAGAAGTCTTTTTCATTTGAATTTTATGCTTTAAGGGTTAGATTTTAGAGATTTACATATCTTACAGAAAGTTGTTATTATAAGCTAAAATTTTGTTTTAAAGAGGCAACATTAGCAGAGGGAATAGTTGACTTAAAAATAGTTCTTATTTACTGAGTATATAAGTAGAGAGACAGAGAGAGAAAACCTTTATAATATTAGCGGCGCTACGAAAATTACTGATTAATTTTGGACAGCGAAACTAATTTTCTAGATAAGTTATGCAATTCTATGAATTCAAATCGTTAAGCAGATCATACACATGTTGTCTTATTAATTTCAGCAGGTTATATTGTGTCTATAGGAGTACGCGATATTTAATCTTAATTTATTTGTCGATAGACATTTAAGTTTATCACAGAAAAAATATTAAAATAGACAGTTTTTTGAATATGTTAAATAGTCGTATATTTACAAAAGCAAATACCGAGGACTGACGTCTCATGAGACAAAATGCGTTTTGGCACCAATATTCAGATTGATGTAAAAAATCTTTAATTTTCCATTTTTCGTTATTTTTTGCCAGAAATGTATATATCCATAATCTTTGGTTGTAACTAGTAGATACATAGGTATAATTCTAACTAATATTCCAAAATTAGTCAAGCATAGGAGTATAATGAATAAAGTAACGGAGTTAAGTAGCTTAGGAAATATCACCAATCACAGGAAATTATGAGGTTAAAATCTTGTTGCAAGATGGAGATGTTTGAGGTTTTCCGCTATGTTGTACCACAGAGATAGAGTAGTAATTGTTAGAAAAAAATATCCTTACTAGTTAGCAATAACAATGTGCTACATTTCATTGGTATTTATTATGATACACGCTTGCCACTATGAGTAGGGGAAATGCAGAGTAGAAGATAAAGGTCTTTGTTGCCGTAGCGAAGGAATGAATGAAGAAAATGACGCTTCCGGGTAGAAACTAAACACAAATACGTTGCTCAGAGGAGGAAGTAGAATAGTCATAATAAGTCGATACTTTAATAAATGACGCATGGGAAGAATTTACATTAGGGAATGAAGCAGGGATTTGAAGATATCATGGTTAGGGAGGTAGGCTTTACACAAGTTATAAAACAAAGTACAAGCGGGAAAGCATTTTGGACGTCTCACCAATAAATCCTTATGACAACTACGTGAGATCTCGGGTGTAATAAACGATCACTAGCAAGTGATGACTGATATTAGCGTGTTCAGGAAACTAGTGTTCGAAACAGAGGTGAATATGCGTATTACTATCAGAAAGTAAGGATCTTGGAATCAAAGATATCTTTCAGTGTGGGGATAAATGTATGGAAGGTAGGCAGCGGTATGTTGGATAGGAAAAAAAAAGAAACCACAAGAAATCTACCCTAAACAGAAGTGAGAAGGCTGAATAAGTTTGTAAGAACAGAGCGAAATACGAGGAGTAATAAAACAAGGCAGCAGTGATCTAGTCTACAAGGAATTTTGCAGTAGAGAGAAATACTAATGTTACTTTCATAAAAATTACTGCTGCAAGTGTAAAACTGAACGATACAATTAGAAATTTATGAGCGATAGGAAGGTGTGATAAACTATTCAGAAAGTTATGGCTATTGGTGAGGATGGAGTTATCGAGGATAGTGAAAAAATACAAATATCTATCAAATGATTTGTGCGATAATGATTCCAAAAATAACTATCAGACATATATATCGATGTATCCAAATATCAATATTTTGATAGAATAATCGATATTTGTCGTCGATATTTTTATTCTTGATATATCAAAAATCGATATTTTATTTGGAGAATCAGTTTTAATTACTAATTCGATGTTTCGTGTGAACGCAAATCATTATCCAATTTCATGTGGTGCATATATATTGGATAAATACATGTATATATCTGATTTCAACGCCTCTTAAAAAAGTAAATTCGTCGTAATTTAAAAGTTTTACATCAGCGTTTAACAGGTTAAAAAAGATGTTGAATTTTAACAAGTTTACGTTAACGTCAATGTCACTTTCTTGTCAACACATTTAAATGTTAACGGTTAGATTATTTTGAATCGAGTTGAAGAATACTCATTAAGCATCCGTGTTGCGATGTTAAGGTTGACGTAAATTTACAGCATCTGTTTTCAATCGGTTTTTCCACTGCTGAATAGAAGTTCAAGCATTGACGAAGTGTCTCATACGCCAAGCCTCTTCTTTGTCGACCGAAAGAGTGGCTTCTGCAACAAACTTGGCGGCACCTGACAACCGGAGTAGATTGACGGAAACGTATAAAACAGTTCTTATGATGTTAACATCAGACGAATACTGGTTTGATTGTAAAAAAAGATAAATTAAAAAATTTCTATAATTTCCACGTATTCCACAATTTCCTAATTTTACGAATTTCCTTAAATATTTGGGAATATTTTTAGAACCATACTGGCTTTAGGAAAAAATATCGATATTTTTTTCTCGATACATATTGATATATATCGATATTTTTTTTATTTGCCCATCCCTAGAATACAGTTGCACTTTATGTTTAGCAGACACTTCAAAAATAATTAAATATTTTCACTTTTAAACAGTTTATTAACCAATATCAAATGAATAATTTCACTCTTTTATGAATCTGGCATTTGAGTTTGCCTGCGAGATAAACTTCGAATGGTTTTTCGAGAAGAATGCTTGATGCCTGCCAGGAGTTAATAGGCTGCAGTGCGAGGTGTCTGGCAGGTGGCAATTTCGCAGAGGTGGACGTGGCTACCTGCCCGTGTCAGCTGCGCCAGATACGAAAGCGCGTGGCCGATGACACCTGTCCCGTTGTTTTTTATAAATACGACTTTGTGAACCAGAAGCTTCTACGAACGTTCTATCTGTATTCATCTCTATGTATTTTAAGGACGCGGATAGAAACTATCAGAATTAATGAGAAAAAAATTCAAGATATTCGTGTGAAGTTTTATGCGAAGTTGTTCAAAAATATCCATCAAGTGTCGACTTTAGCAACCATACAAATTTGGATTTGGAAACAATAATTATTCTAATAAAGAAGGGAATAAACTTTCGTATATTGTAAAGCGGTTCCAATACACCTACAACAAGCTATGCCCATAATTATCTGCTTCGTATAGTCTAGTCATTGTCTTCGCCTCCTAGTCGTACCTTTGATTGCTCTCTTCAAAATCACACGTCTTACATTGTTACACTTCAAACTGTCTCTTTCTCCTATGTGTGCCTCCTTCACAAACCTCTTCCTCGACCATAAATCTCAAAATTAGAGGTCTGTTATCACAACTCAGGGTCGCGCATTCAAATCTCAGTGTAGCCGAAGTTTTTAATACCTGTGCTTGTACTAAGTCGAAGCGTAGGAGCTAACCGGAAGGATACCAGAAAATCTGGGATAGGGTCGGACGTGAAGCTCGACCAGATTTCGCTTTGAGGTAATCGTCGTAGAATCATTAAACGGAAATTAGGCTACTATAAAGCTTGATATTTGCAGTGGTTACGGTAATGTAAAAAACAAACAAAGGATTCAGAAATAAAACTGCGATATTATATGTAGTGCTCTGCAATTAGATCGTAGACGATTATTTACAAAACGATTGATTTTATGGCTATTGTCTGATTATAACCCTTTATTGAGGTGACGGGTGAGCTTACGAGCTGTGAGCTTAGCTGATCCAAGTTAAATCAGACTTAGCATGAATGAGAACAATTCGTCACTATCTAAGATTCTTCCTATACATTTATGTACCCATTTGCACCCACATTTACAGTAAAGACTGCCTGTTGCTATATTGCGTTAATATTCTTATTTGCGAATTGCTATCACCGATGCAACGATGGACGCCGCGGCCGTGGACGGGAGGTCGACAACCTGTTGCTTATGGCGACGATACGATGATTCTGACTTGAGACTCAGCGTGTAAGAAAGAGTTTTACTAGGACTTCCATACGTGTGGGGATGCTCTGCTCCTTATCAACAGCGAGGTCCATGCAGTCATTATGCCAGCTTACAGGATATCTGGCGCTTAGTAAACGCCCTAAGCTTTTCAGCCCTCTGTTTTGGCGACGATCATAGTCTTCTGCCATTACCCAATGGTTTAACATTTCGTTCCTTAATTTTGAATTAAGTTATAATAATTTCTCTGAGAAACATTGGCTGGATAATGGATAAGTTTTATATACTCAGTGTGTTTTCCTGAATTTCTTTTAAATGAAGGAGTATTCCGTTCCAATCAAAGATATGTTAAATTCCTACATCTTCTCTTACCAATATTCCGCAGAAATAGTCAGCATGAATACAAATTCTCTCATTTCACACTGATTTCAAAATCCCTATGGTCGCAATGCAGGAATTCACCGAAGACAGCGTCCACTAAGTTCTAGATGATGTTGTACAATTCCTGAAACTTATCGCCTAGAGTCACTGCGAACACTTCAACAACGAAAAACACGTTTAGTGGTGTTAGTGCCGGTGGGAAGGGATAAGTTTTTTTTCCGTAGCCATTTGAGACAATTTGTTTCTTGTATTTTTGGCTGGGAGTCTTCGAATAGTTATTCATATTCAAAAGTAACATAGAGTTTCGATTTTCCACGCGTTCCGTCTATGTCGTGGCCTACAGTATTGTGTTTCGGCACAGGAAGAGAAGCCCTTAAACTATTTCGTTTAAGTAGATAGGTGATTTGTTCTATACTTTTCAGCCAAACTTGTAAAAATTATCTTTTACACTGATTTCAAAATCCACACGATCGCAGTGCAGTAATTCAATTAAGATAGTGCGCACTAAGTTGTACATGAAGTTAGATATTTCGTGAAATTTTTCATCAGTGCTAGTGTATGAGTATGTTCCAAAAGTCTAAAAGGATCTCGTGCACAACCCCCAAAGGGTACAAAGTGAACAACGCGATGTTGACAGTTCTTATCCCAACACAAGGCGGTACAGAGCACAGTTAGTGGGAAAATAGAAGAATGCATAATTCCTGCAGAAACAATGGTTACAGTTGCATATTGTCGGGGATTGGTAAATATCTAAAGTTTTCATGAACTGTGCCACTCAAGAACAAGATAGGAAAGTCGTTTCTATCTTTAGGACTTACAGAAAATTTACAACTCGTACATATACACACCAGCGTCGAGGTTCAAGACTATCGTGTAAGAATCATGGCATAAAAGAATGAATTATAGTATGCTCGATTACACACACATACTTACACACCAATTTCATTTGGAATCTTGTACTTGTAGCAAAATGTAACGCTATATTTCCAGTCATATACTACATGGAGAGTTTTTTTATATATAGTCTATCTAAATATCAAGCCTGGTGGCTGAGTTTTTAACGATTGTCATGCGGATGTGGAGAGTTCGGTTCCCAGTCCGGTTGTTCATTAGTATCTGTGGTTGTAGTAATTTAGACACAAATATCCATTTAGACAGTAAAATCACGTTTAGTGGTGTTTGTGCCGGTCGGAACGGATGAGTTTTATTTTTATTCTTTGTTCGTAGCCATTTGATACAATTTATCTAGTATTTTTGGCCAGGAGTCCTCGAATCGTTATTCATATTCAAAAGAAACAGTTATGATTTGTGGCGCGCTCCGTCTATGTAAGCACAGGATTTCACACATTTATGCCCACCATTATTGTCAACATTTTAGCCAATTAAGTGCTACGTAACTATCGGATGATTAAGGTCCAAAAAATGATAAGTGTGCATTTTAATAATGGTTATGTGACTCAAGTGACATACAGCCCCATATCATCATTGGACTATACACTGCTTAGACATGAAATTATTGCATATAAAAATTTACTAGTATTGGATGATGTTAATAACATAGTAAATAAGAATTATGATCCTGGATATGATGTTTGTGGTACTACATGCATGTGAAAAGTATAAATAAATAAAAAACACATTGTACATGGTTCATTTTGTTTTATTTTTACCCACCATCCATTAAAAATTCCTTTATCAAGTTATTTTTCATGAGTCGTTCATCACTTACTAGTCTTAAGACCGAATTTTAACAGACACGAACACTCGATAAGACATAAATTCTGTTGCATATAAGTAGTAAGTATGTGCCACTTTCCACGAATTTTATTAAAGTAGTGTGAAAATATGCAAAATAAATAAAAAAATAATGATAACTGACCAGTCAGAGAAATAGAACAAACTATCGAGCATTACAGGGAGAAAGAGAGAAGTATAATTTTGTGAAAAATACACAGTTTCAGTAAGAAGCATGAAAATCCTACAAATTCCATAAAAATCTGTACAAGTTGATTAAAATACGCAAAATGTTGCCAGAATTACGTAATTTGCTTCCATAAAGACGTCGCTGGTTGGCATGACAATTACACCTGCGTGCATCACATAGTGCAGTGCCCCTACTATATGATGTGTTTTAGAACAACTGGCTACAGAAAAGTGTCATATATGTACAAAAAAATGTATGTTTCGGCTGTAGTGACAGTTCTCAGAGAAACCTGCATGGTCACTCCACCACACACATCACGTTACTGTCAGGGAATGCAAAGGATGAAAACTACGGATGTTATCGATCAAAGGGGCAAAGGTTAGGAGAACTTTGTGATGAGTATTCACAACACATACAATCTTCCCGTCATGATAAGGTGTGCAAATGTTGCAAACAAAATATGCGTGCGTCACAGTACTCAATGTATTCGATCAAAGGTGCTGACAGAACGTATCACACACATTAACGCACACACAAGGCATAGCTAAAACCACTATCTTCAGTACATTTACGAACCTAAATAACTTACATTAAACTCAAGTTAATATAGGATGTTAAACTACATTAAACTCAGGTTAATATAGGATGTTAAACTACGTGCCATATTGGCGTAAGATACGTTAGGTTAGCCCAAGTTAGGTTAGTCCACCACATCTGAGCAGTAACGTAGGTTACTGTAGGCTGGCACATTCAGCAAAAGTTAAATCCCGATTGATGTGTTACAGTTATGTGCAGCATTTTACTCAAAATATCTTTTGAAGCGTTTACTTCATGGAATGAAGGTGGGATAAGTTAGCGTAAGCTCAGGTTAATCCTTATTTTTCATTAATTGGGATCTCATCTGAAGTGATAACTTAATGTAACGAGGGTGGGATGCACCAGAGGTTAACCCCAGTTTTAGATTAATAAATATCACACCCTAGCAGTAATTGAGGTCATTGTAGATGATTTAGTGTAAGTAGCCTCACGCGTTAACCTAAGGTAACACAATGTAACATGCTGGGTCAGCCTATCCTATATCATCTACAATAACCTCAGTTACTGCTAGGGTGTGATGGTTTATGTTACTGCAGTGCTAAGGCCAAGATCGGAACAGTCGAAGAGACGCAAATGAAAGACGATAAGAAAATTAACGAAAGGTCTATTAGTAAGAAAGAAAGTATTTTTAACTCCTTTAATGAATGAATTTATCGTGCCCCTTAGTTAGGAATAGCGATGGAACAAGAAAAAATGAAATTTTCACTTGAAAGACTGAGTACCTGGACAAAAAGGTTGAAAAGTTACCATCAAAAAATGATCTAAAACACAAAAGTTCCAGATATTTGATTCATAGTCCTCAAAACATAATACAAATCGGTTAATCTTTCACCATTCAAATGAATGATTTTTTTTTCACACAAACTGCAAACATTAATCCCAATACAGCTAATACTGAAAGATGTTTTAAAAATAACACGTGGTTAATTGTCATGAAAGGCTAAAAAATTAGATGGCGCTATTTAAAGTTCTTAGAGGATGTTAGAAAAGATTTTAAAGATGAAGTTTATTGAAATGTTTTACCAGTGCAAAACATACCGAAGTATACGAGCTATGCAAATAAAAATCTGTTCGACATTGGTGAATGTTTTATATTCATCATGTCACTGGAAGCGCCTGACTGATGACTTCGTACAATGATACGAATATATTACTGAAACTATAGGTTGAACGAATTGTCTCATCGACAAAAATTCCTACTGATAAATGAAAGCACTTACATATTGTACATTAAAAGTCGAAACAAAATACAAGGAATGAAATAATATGAATAAAAAACAAATCAAATGTTTAATTTCTGTGATGTGAGGAAATTCACTTGCAATTTACAGCGATCCATTATAACAAAAGGGAGAGAATGAAATATAACGAAAAGCACATTTAATAATGCGTAGGAATATATAGATTTTTAAAGTAAATTATTTCACAGTTTTGGACTAAGGCAGTGTGTACGATAATTATTTTCAGAGTCCTAGAGCAACTGTAAATACGGTACCAAAATTTAGCTATTTTTTAGTGTAAATATTTTATTCTTGTTGCAGAACAATACAGAATAATTTAAAACTGTAGCTTTTATGGAATTATTCTACCAAAATTAAAAGCTTTAATTATAATTATACGAGTTGAAACAATCAACAAGAATATAAATGAATTGTAGAAGTTGATAAGCTTTGATGGTTGTGTATGTTTCAGATTTTCTGCGACAGAAGAACTTATTGCCAGCTTTTCCAAGTGAAGACGATTTATGGATTAAAAAAAATTCGTGATGATATTACTGAAACAGCTGAACGCTTCATTTAAGAACAATAACGACTCTGACGCCATTAAAAGGCTTATCCGTCCATACTGGGACCGCAGAGATATTCTGTTTGAGAAAAATACGGAACAATTTTTTTCCCTCCAGAACAGCAATTGGGGTTAATCGTTGTATCTATGGTCTAAAAAATTGTAAATTAACTCTCCGTTTGAATTAACTAATTAATTTAATTTTTCACATAATGATGGTACCGTTGTGGTTGAAGTTCTTCCTTACGTCTCAGCTGCTCAATGGAACAGAATTTTTAAGGGAAATGTCTGTGACGTTAGTAGGATCAAACCAGTTTCTAATAATGTTCCAAAAAATTATCGATACTTCATTAAATAACCATATTGCTTTTATTTCACAACTGTAACAGGAACTTTCGCGATGTGTTACTAGTTTCTTGCAATAGGACTGTCATCGGCACTAAGGGTTTAATTATGAGACGTGTCGAGCAATTATTAGTTGCGCTGACATTTTATTGTCATTCATAAGTTTAATTAAGTTGAAACCTGTTTTTCCATTCAGCGCTTTTCAAAATGTTGTGCACTGATCATTTAAGGAATTTGGGGACCATTTTCGGAACTTCTCTTTGTCTCGAGTCTTGTAGATAAAGGCACCTTGCAGCAGCGCTTATCTGTGGGGAGAGAAGGAAACAAAGAGCAATAGAAACGCTAATCTGCTAACGACTGCTGACTTGTCAACATAACAGAGCAGCAATAATAAACGAGAGTTGACACATGCCAAGAAAAATAAACGTAAATTGCCAAGAATCTCTTTCAACACTTATCTACCCACGACCTATCAGCTGCACTGTACCATTTATCTATGAGACTGACTGAGTTGGTTCGATTCTGGTGAAATAGTACTAATCTCTTGAGTCTGTGTTTGTTTTATACACAGCCGGAAAGATATTACGGAAAAGAAAGATGGATCGTGCTGAATTAGATGTATGAGTTAAGCCGAGGGAGGAAATGAAAGTGAATAATTGACCAACTGCTACCTGGTTTGCACGCACAGGGAAAGCATTGATAACCAAGTAAAACTTCAAATTAAAGACCTTATCTTGTTTGATATTCCTGCAGACTCTTGACATTCCTCAACTTGATTTATATGTCTATGAAACTTTTATGGACATTAGAGACCCAACATTAGTAGTCAAGAATATGAATAAATTACTACTTCAGGTTCTTATTATACACCATAATTTCTTCGACTACAGCCTTCCTTATATTTAACGTCTCTTCTCAGAAATAAAATATTTACATGAAACTTGGCACTAACACGTTGATGACATAAGAACGAAGACTTTCGCGGCGAATGCTTGAAATGAAGTCTTCATGGGTGTACCGCCGGATAGTGTTTTCAAAACACTATCCGGCGGTACACCTGTCAAGACCTCATTTCACGTTGATGACAAATAGATACAACAGCCAAGCAAAGTATATGACAGTTTCCTGTTTGAGATTAATAATCCATAAAATCACATGATAATGCTTCATTTTTTAGTAGTTTCACATATTTCTGTTTAATTTAAGATTGTGGCTTTTTTAAGTCGGCATTAACTGTATCCAACAATTTCAATTGTTTTGTACAGTAATATTATTTATAGCTTGAAAACGAATACTAGTGTTTTCTCCAGCCGTTCCTGGTAACGTTCAGATAGACATTGTTCTTCTTAGATAGACATTGTTTTTCTTAATTACAAATATATTCTGAAGATGAAAAATCCATTAATAGTTAAAAATAGCATCAAACGTAAACATTTACGTTACCTGTCACGTTCATTTTGTTTAACTGGATTAATTTGAATCACAAAATATAGTTTTTTTTATTATTATTATTTTTTTTTTTTTTTTTTAATGGCTCTGTCTGTCGACTATACGGCCAGCTTTATCATTTACATTAATTTAACATGTGCTTCTTATCGTATAGCACACATGTATTCATTTCTTAATTCACACTAAATTATACAATTATTCAATATTACAATGATACAGCGATAGCCCTTGATAAGGGAATACACGATTACATTTGTGCCAGCGATAATATGAAGCTGGATCTTATTTCATAATGGGTGATACAATTATTCAGTGAATACAGTAATACATATTTAGAAAGTATATTGATACAATAATACAATGATGACAATTATATCGGTAAACAATATAAAATCACATTTGGGGCGCAGTGATGTTTCCTTGCAAAGTAAGATTCGCTGGGCTTTGGTATATCCGGTTAACCTTGCATCTGATATAACTAAACTGATTAGTGAGAGTTCCTTGATGATTTACAATTTAATGTAATTTTTTGGGTCAGCTAAAATGCAGTTCCGACCGATTCCGTTGGTGGTATTGCAGGAAATGTGCTGAATTTGTAAGATCATAACTTGTATGTGATTGTTATTTTTGTTATGTTTGGTGTCTTTAGATACGGATGTCTGCCTCTCTTAGGTATGTGGCCTGCGCCCCATACACGTCACTTCTTCCCCCTCTCAGCAGGATGCGTATCGATGTTGGGAGTGGAATTTTGAACTTTACAAGGCTATTGTATAGTTTCTTTTGTTGAGTCCGATATAGAGTGCACGCTGAAGTGATGTGGTCGAGATCTGCTAATTCTTCGTGATCCACCGGGCAAAAGGGTGTCTGTGCTACACCGATTTGGTGGAGGTGCTTTGGGTAACAGCCATGACCGAATCGCATGCGAATTATGGATGTTTTACATCTTTTGCCCAAATGGTTATCTTCGAACCAGACTTTAGTTGGAATGTGAGGTTGTATTAATGCATAAAACTTCCCTTTAACTGTTTGTGTCAAAGTCCACGATTCTGACCACTTATGAAGATACCGTTTCCTGATGATATTAATAAAATCGGTATGAGGTAGTTGAGTATAGTATTGCTCTCCATCCGCCGTGCTTTCTTTCGCCAGTTGGTCTACCTTTTCGTTATTCTGTATGGAAGCATGTCCCTTGACCCATAACAAGTGCACTTCTTTGCCCGCCGCCTTGGCTGAGTACATTGAATTTAAGATGTCGAATAGGATCCTATTCATTCCGCTCAGTCTGTTCATGTTTTCCAGCTTCTGCGCCACGCTTTTAGCGTCGGACAGTACCAGTATTTTATTGAAGTGTTCGAGATCATAATTTAAGGCATCTCTTATTGCCATAGCTTCAGCGGTATATACTGTCGTTTCTGCTGTCAGGCGAACTTTACGTGATTCTTGAGTGAGGGGACAGAAGAAGGCGTAGCCAACACCATTAGTAGTTTTCGAGCCATCAGTGTATATTTGTACGTGTTCTGGCCAGGTTATGGACAAGAATTCCTCCACCTTGCTGTTTACGTTGTTGCAGGTTGTTATCCAGTTAGGTAGGTGGTATATATTGGGCTTGTATCTCAAAATAGCATACTGGTATGCGAAGATGGGTAGTGTAGTATCCTGAATTACTAGCGGGATTATATGTTTTATTTCAGTTTTATTTCGGGGTTCTAGGACCGAGGTTATTATCTCTCCTCTTGATCGTTGTTATATAGTCAGAAGCCTTCTGGATAACCGGGTGGTTCTTGATGGCGGCGCGCCTCATTAGAAATATGCTTGTCAGTAATTGTCGTCGTATTAACAATGGCATTTCTTTAGCCTCAACTAATAAGGCGTTTGTGGGAGTGGTTTTCATCGCTCCGAGGCACAATCTGATAGCCCGGTAGTGCATTTTATCCAATTTACGCAGGTTGTACATTGGAGCATTTCCATAGCATAAACTGCCGTAATCCAGTAAGGGACGTATTAACGATCTGTACAAGATGAGTAAGACTGAAGGGTCAGCTCCCCACCATACCCGAGTTACCGCTCGTATTATATTTAAGCAGCGTTCGGCTTTAGCTAGAATGTGATCAGTATGTGCCTTCCATGTCAGTTTACTGTCCATCTGAAGTCCTAGGTGTCTGGTCTCTGTTCTAACAGGAAAATTATACGGGCCCAGCTGTATCTGTGGACCTCGGTAAGTGTTCTTCTTCCGCGAGAATACCACAACCGATGACTTCGAAGATGAGATAGTTAAGCCCTTACCACGGGTCCATTCATAGAGTAACTTAGCAACGTCGTTTAATCTCCAAAAGTTTAACCCCTGGGATGGAGATGATGTGTAAATACATACATCGTCTGCGAATTTCAACACCTTTATTGTGGTGCTGAATATAATCTCTAGGTCTGCTATATATATGGAAAATAATATTGGGCTGAGTATGGCCCCTTGCGGGATGCCCAGAGAAACCACACGTGGTCCATATAGGCTGTTGTCCTGCTGGCGTATGTATATGGTCCGGCGGTAAAACAGTTTATAGATTCCGTTTAGATATACCTCCGGGAGGTGTAGTGCCCTTAGCTTTTCAACTAGAATGGTAATGCTGACGTTATCATAGGCGCCGGTTATGTCTAGAAACAGACACGTTAGGTAGCCTTTATTTAGGTAGGACTTTTCTATATCTAGAGTGAGAACACCGAGGTTATCGTTGGTACTCCTTCCCTTTCTAAATCCAAACTGACAGTTTGGTAGCAGATTGTGGTGTTCGAGCCACCATTCTAGTCTACTCTTTATGATTCGCTCGAAGGTTTTAGCTACGCATGATGACAACGTTATTGGTCGATATGAGTTAGCGTTGTTACTGTCTTTGCCTACTTTTAACACTGGAATGATGATGTGGGTGGTCCAGTCGTCTGGGAAATCACTTTTTCTCCAGATGCCGGTGAATAGTTGAAGGAGAACGACCTTGGCTGAGTGCGGTAGGTGGAAAAGCATCGAATAGTGGATGTCATCTATTCCAGGTGACGTGTTTCGTGTTGAGTTCAGGACCGATTCCAATTCTCTCATTTGAAATGGTTCTTCTAAAGTAGTTTGGGGGAATTGATCCTGTTCCTTGGTCTGGTTTGGAGGTGTTAGTGGGTCCAAAGGGGGCTGATGGAGGAGCCACCTTGCTCGCAAAATCTTCCAACCAAATGTTTGACAATTTAGTTCCCCCTGGCTTCTTTCTAAATCTATTGACCATATTCCAGACTTTTGTCAACGGCGTATTTTTATTTATGGTGTTACAAAATTCCCTCCAGGAAGCTTTTTTCTTTAGCTTCAGAAATCGTTTAGTTTCGGCATCTGTTTTCTTATAATTTAGATAATTTTCCCAAGTAGAAATCTGTTTGTACGTAGTAAATGCTAGTTTCCGTTTGGCTACTGCTCGTGAGCATTTTGTGTCCCACCAGGGTATTGGGGTTCTCTTTGCATTTCGTGATCGTTTTAACCTAGGGATCGACATTTCGGCTGCTTCGTTTATGATGGCTAGGAACGTATTGTATTGCTGTCTGGGTGGTTTGTTGCCCTGGACTGCTGCACGGTTTCCCATAGCAATTCTGTTGCGAGAGAGGGGCAGCAGAGGGTAAGATCGACTGCGGATACTCGGTGACCAGGTTTGGAGATTAAGGTGGGGGATCCGTCGTTAAGAACGAACAGGTTGAATTCGTCTATAATCTCAACTATGGCGTCCCCGAATATGTCAGACCACTCGCAACCCCACGACATGTGATGTGCATTGAAGTCCCCACATATTAAGTATGGCTCTTCTATTTGTTGTAGGAGCTGGTGCCATTCAGATGTATTAATTTTTGTTTTGGGGGGAGCATAGACCGAGACAATAGATACGTTCAAGTTTTGGATCCGTACTCTGGCTGCCACCACTTCGAAAGATTCAATATGAGTGAGGTCAATGTGGGTAATTGTGAAAGGGATGTCTGTTTGTATTAGAATAGCAACTCCCCCTTTGCCATCATCCCTGTCTTTGCGCACTATATGGTATCCTTTGATTAATAGCGGTGTGTTAGGTTTGAGCCAGGTTTCTGCTATAACAGCGATAGCAATCTTATTGGTATGAAGTTCTCGCTGAAATTGTTCACTATTTGCTCTGAGTGAACGAGCGTTCCATTGTACTAGCTTAGTTTCCGCCATCTTGTTGGAAAATATTTGAGAGCATTCCTGATATTGCTGTAATATTCATTGGCGAATTAGCTTCTTGGAGCAGAATCACAATTAATTTAAGAATTTTTTCGAATAATGGTCCATTTTTAGTTTGGGTTATCTCGGTAGGTTGATTGAGAGAATTTGATTGTTGTGCTGCTGTGGGCTGTATGTTACGAATGGCTTGATCACCTTCCCAGAGCGTGAAGGTGGCTTGGGGGTTCTCCATGAAGCTAGTTGCGGTCACTAGTTATAATAGGAGACATAGGACCGTTGTATGAATACAATTATTGTTTTGTATTTAAAGATGGATTTTCTTTGGTGAATCGAGGATTTTTATAAGACTTAGGGGCCCTAGTCCAGGAGTACCTATTACTGGTATTTGAGTCCAAATTTTTCTGTAGAGAACTTGTTGATTCTGGCTGTGTACCGCTCCTACTCTCTGCCATATATTGATTGGCCACCATATTTCCACTACTGTGTAGCAAGGCAATCTCAGAAACATTACCGGTGTTTGCTATTGTGGGTGGTAGACCACCGCTAAAGTCAGAAGGTGCCTGGGGACCTTCGGGTGTCAAGTCCTGAAAAGGTGCTAGCTGTGGTGTTATGAGTGGTTGATGCGTCTGTAGCGGCGGGTATTGAGGCTGAGCCTGAGTCCTGGTTGGCGTTATCTGTTGAGATTGAGAGACAGTAGGCCAATAATACGGAGGTCGTGCTGCTAGAGGCGGATATTCCGTATGGCTCGATATTTGAGGTGGAGAGGAGGTCACCTGCGCGTAGCACCGGAAATGCTGCTCTGTATCAGGAGGTACAGCATTTGATCTGAGTGCGGTTGCTTGTTTTGATTCCCGGTTTTTAAGATACACAGGGCAATTTCTGTCCGTGGCATGATGTTGGCCGCGGCAAAGGGCGCAGCAGATCGATAATGGGTTGTCGCAGTTGACCAACAAGTGAGACCCAGCACACCTGCTGCATCGTGGCTCGCGGGATCTGCACTGACCTTGTCGGTGGCCCAACCGTAAACAAGTCGTACATTGGATCACAGGCGGGACATACGGTTCCACCGCACATCGGGTTCCTAGTATCGTGACGTAGGTCGGTAGGTTTTGGGATCGAAATGATACCAAGCAAACAGGAATAGGTAATACGAGATCTTGGTTATTATGGCTCCTTTTGATAAAGCGTTTGATGCGCACTACTGGGACAGGGGCAATTATTTCTTGAGCTAGTTCTTCCTCGCTCAATGAGGTGTCAACGTTCCTAATTATTCCTTGTTTATGTATCAGAACGTTCGAAATATAGGCTTCAAGGTTTTTGGTTTTGAAAATTTCTAATTGCACTATTTAATTAGCAGTACCAGCAGATCTTGTTTCAATTTTGAGACGATTTTTCCCTAAAGGTGAAATGTTGATTACGTCCGTTTTGAATATGTCACTGTGTTGAAATATTAATTTACCGATGGCCATAGGATGTAGTTTCCCGACCTTTCTGTCTATGCTCTCTACAAAAATATGGTACGGGCCGCTGTCTGTGGGGGAGTATCTATTATTTTTGCTTCTATACGTTGGCGCTATCGTGTCGGGGTGCGTTTTATTGATATTAGCTTGCTCTAAATCCGCGGCATTGGATAGATTAACCTCAGTGGACCTTGCTGTGTCGGTCATCTCTACTTCTTCCATCTGCTCTGATTGTGGAACTACACTGGGCTGCCCCGTTTCTGTTATCTGCACACATCTACGTTTTACAGGTGGGTTCGACTCACCGCTACTTGCAGGATTATCCTATCTCCAAGCCGTGTGATAAGTGGCTGCGCCTACTGGAGGATGCAGGGCCTGTGGCAGAACGACTCCCGGGCCGGCTTCCATCTCTAGAGGCTGCTGCTGTAGAGGCTGCTGCTGTAGAGGCTGCAGCTGTTGCTGCTGCTGATGAATCTGTTGATGAGGCTGATGCTGCTGCTGATGATAATGTAGCTGCTCTTGGTGCTGTTGCTGCTGCGGCTGTAGGCGGTGAAGCTGTTGTTGATGTTGTTGTTGTGAGACTTCTGCTTGAGGAAGTGGCATTTCACTCGTAATATGGTTCACTGGGTGTGGGACGGGAATTTGGTCGTTGATGTAGCACGTATCTAAGGCCGTCTTAACCGACTGACCCGTGTCCGGCGGGTCATCCATCGTTTAGTAGGATCACGGAACCTTATATTGTAACCTAAGTCACTTAGATAGGCCAAACAACGTATTACATTGTGGTATAAGCACTCTCGCGGAATCGCAGAATGCCGGAAGACTGGTCGCGCACATGGTGAGACTCACACGAGGAAGTTCGCTGTCCGAAGGTTGCGACTAGACTCCAAAATATAGTTGGATGAAGAGTGCTGAGAGTGAATAAAACGTATATTGCTGATTTGGTTTGGATGAATATTAGTAGAAGAATTAGGTTTAGAACATGGAGGGTGACCATGACCATAAGTTAGCACTAGATGTCAGGCTCAAGGTAGTGAGAAAATTTTATTTTATGGGAAAGGAATCAGGAATTACGAATGTTGATCAATTACCAGAAGTAACGTGATAATTTAAAATTAGAATTTGTAGGTGGGGTGGCGATGTAGCGCTCAAAGCATTTAAGGTAAAACAAAAATCATGAATTAGGGAAGTGGACGTGAAATGAAACTGTCACCAGGGCATGTGCACCAATGCAGTTAAATTAGTTTGTCTAGTGAAGTTCAGGATACTTAATTCTATGATCGCTTACCAAGAATTTTTAATATGCTATTTGGGAAATATAAAGACAATGTTTACACTGGAGAAGCTGATTCCTCAGAAGGAAGTAACTGTATTATTAATACACTGACACGTAAGCATGGTCTCTAATCGTGTGTTCTAGAGAAGATGTCGGTGTTAGTTATTCAGGAAACAGAGTCTGAACCTGGTTTTTGCCCAAATGTAGCCCAGCAATATAACTGTGGCGCCATTTTTTTTACTGGAATCTTTGTGAATATAAAACCATTATTTGTTTTTATTCATATTTATTAATGACACAGTGATTATAATATGTGTAGGTTTCCGCTGATATGATTAATCTATCTGTAACAGTATGATCGAAAAGAAATTCAAGTATTCATATCGAATTTCTAAAATAAATTCTTATCTTTATATATAAAGATGAATGTATGTATGTTTGTTTGTTAGTTAGTTAGTTTGTTCTTCATACAAATCCACAGTTTTCATCCGATCTCGATGAAACTTTGCACACTTATCCTTTGAAACAAGGAAAAAAATACTGTCTACATTTGGTTGAAAAATTATGTGTATAAATAACACATATTGTCTCATAACTTCGAAATACGGCTATAGACAGACACGTTGGATGTGGACGTCAACGTATCATGTTTCCTTATAGTGGACTGCCAGCTCAGTGGTTCAGTCGCTCGCGACCTGCCGTAGCGAGCGGTCGCATCACACTTTTCCTGCTGTGTCGTGTGACAAGTGCCTGCAGAGTAAATAAAAGCAAAGTATAGTGAAAACCAACAAATATGGAAGTGAATCAATTCATACGAAAATCAACGCTAAAGTTCACCTTTGCGTATGGATATATGCGTCCGAAAGCAGTTGAAATCGATGAGTGGTTATATAGTGAAATAGGATTACGAGAAGAAAGTGTACACGGTATCCAGGTGGATTTCCTGGCCAATGTGATATACGTCAAGCTACGAAATGAAGAAGAGTGTCTGCGAATACTGAAGGAAACCAACGGAGAAAGAAAATTTGTACACACCAATGGCGAGGTAAGCACCGTTTCCATATCACATGCAGGCCTGGGAATAAGACATGTAAAAATCCATAATGTGCCCTTTGAAATTAATACAGACATAATACGAAAAGCTTTGGATAAATTTGGTACAATTTTGAGTGTAACCTCCGATAAAAGATACGGTAGCAAAAGATTTGTCGTAGATAGTGGTATTAGAACTGTGAAAATAGATCTGAAGTGCCACGTACCATCGTATGTAGATATTGCCGGATTTAAAGCACTCGTTATTTACGACGGACAACCACGTACGTGTGTCATATGCAACTCAAACGAACACCTCAAGGCTGAATGCACCAGGAAGAAACCCCTGCAGCTACCATCTGAGCGCTTAGCCCCTGATACAGCTTTCAGAGGCGAACTTTTAAAAGCATCATACGCTAGCGTGGCAAACAGTAATCAATCAACGCAAAATTGAATTTAGATAAATCTGCAATACTAAACATAGGCGCTGGTATAGAACTAAACAACACAACATGGATAAAGCCATGTGACAAAATAAAGATTCTTGGTGTAGAATTTAATAAAGTTCTGCAAAAAGCTTCCGCAGTAAACTGGAGACGTCTATTGGCAGTTATTCGAAGCAAACTGCATGATTTCACCCATAGAGAAATAAACCCAATACAGAAAATATGGTTGATAAATACCACAGCGCTCTCCAAAATATGGTACATAGCTCACATATTTCAGATACCTGTGGAAATAGCTAAAAAAATGGAAACGGCAATCAGCTGGTATGTACAGAGGGGACAGATACTGAAGATTCAACATAAAGTTTTGCAGATGCCGTATGAAAAAGGAGGATTAAATCTGGTTGATATACGTACGAAATGCACTGCAATCTTCATGAGGAATATGTACAGTCAATGTAGAACAACACAAACAAACCTTACAAGACACATAATAAATGCAATGGAACCACATAGCAACAAAGCGCCCGTTGACGTCAGTCACATAAACGCTACCTTAAACCACTTCCGCTCCTTCTACATTGAAAACAGCTACATAAGAATAAACAACACAGACCAGGTGCCATCAACAAGGAAACTATACTGCTTGATGAAAAGAGAGATAAAAAGTAAACTAGAACTCACCTATAAAAGAAATGATTGGAAACAGATATGGGAGAATATTCACAGTCAATATATCAGCAGTAATGCCCGTTCCACGTGGCACAGAGTAGTACATAGAAAGATACATACCAACGAAAAACTTTTCGCACTACGCCTCTGTCCTACTCCAATGTGTTTACGCTGCAACTTGCAAGACACAATACAACACCGACTGTTAGGATGCGAAGCTCCTGATATACGGAGATGGACAAAAAGCAAACTGGCAATAATAAATAGAACCACCCCAAACAATTTCACGCCAGAGGATATACTAATCCCTGACACGAAAATATATCCTACTACTAAGAGAAATGCCCACTTCTGGTTGCTGGCCAACTACACCCATTATGTTGTACATAAAAGAGAAGAGATGACCATCGTAGACTACTGGAGCTATTTAACAAATGAACATAGCAAAATAATCAAATCGAGAAAATATAAGGAAAACTTTGCACGCTTCCTGCTTGTCATAATGCCCTACTAAGTACCAGCTGTACTTCAAGACAACGACTGGCCGAAGAGCAAGATCGACACATCCACATCCTGAAGATCAGAAAAAAATTAAAAAAAAAACAAAACAAAAAATCAATTAAAAAAAAAAAAGTGGTTAAAGCGCTTGATTACGAACGTCGTGGTCTCCGATTCAAAACTCCGTGGAGGATAAGATTTAAAAAAATTGTTTTTCATCGTAAGAGTCAGGCCTGAGCCGTAGGTTATTCGGATTGAATGTTAAACTTTAGATATTAGAAAGTCAGGGGTGCAATGCGAGGCACATCGTACGTAGTCTTACAATGTTGTAGGTGTACACTTCTTTACGTTATAATAATCCCTCAGGTATTGTTCGCAGTCAGTGTGTGAGTGTGAACCACAGTAATAATATTATAAATACGGAAGTAAGTCTCCGTCTTTTTGTTACGTATTGACGACTAAATGGCTATATCGTTGTGATGGAATTTTGTAAGGAAATCTGTAAGAAGGGCACAGGATATTTTTTCCAGTATGATTAATAGTTGTAGACACGAAATTTTGAGACCTTATCGAATGGTGACAGAAAAATGTTGGAAATTGATTCTCGTCAAGAGACAGGTTCGACGGTACAATGATATAGTGATAGCTTTCCTGTCATATTATTCCGACTCGATATTGTTTGGGACCAATCCTTCGTTACCAACAACTGTCTATATTTAATTCTGTCAAAAAAAAATCTTAATCCACTCGTACGCAGTTGCGGGTACGGGCTAGTTTATTATAAAACTACTGACAAAAATCTATGAAAGTATCTACTCAAGGTTCTAAAACTAATAAAAAAATTTCAACCGAAGAATTTATTCAAATCTACTAACAGCCTGCATTTCTCTAACGATAACACTCCAATAGTTCTTTGGGAATTCAGTTTTCTATTTTTGTTAAAATATCTCTTAGATAGAACAAAACGGCTCTCACAAAATTTAACAATAAAAACTGTGCTAGAAAAATGAAATGGGACATTATATTTCTTTAATCCTCGTTCTTATGTTAATTTCAGTGTTATAAAATCCAATAAACCGCACTGGCAACTGTAAGAACTATAACAATCATAGAGGCTCTTAGTTTTCTGCTGTTACGAAATAACAAATATTGACTAAAGTAGCACTGTTATATTGATGTAATGCACAAATGGGACGAATAAGAAGAGAAAAGTTGTTGAACAGCCTTCTTAAAATCAAATAGTCAGATTCAGCACATTTGCTGGTTGTTTTATTTTGCGTATAATGCTTTATGATATTTACAACATTCAACAACAATTATAATGTATTCAATGAACAATCTTCTTTCAAGTAACACACATATATACACTTACACACACACAGTTCAGCGGACAATGCCCGCAGCCGGCCACTGAGACAGAATGTCGTCACAACCACTCCAACGTGGCGTCGAGGCGCTCCATCCAGGCCACCGCCTCCGGCGTGGTCAAATTTAAGTCTTTCAGATTTAATTTGTTGGTTGTAAAATGAAAGGACAGATTTGTTTAACTGAGATAATTAGAACAAACTATCCATTTTTCAGTATATGAACAGGTTGGTTTCTGCAAATCTGGTGTTATTTAAAATGTAGACCCAAAAGAAACTTGAAAGTATACCTCGTGAAAAAATTTTCGGTGGTAAAAATGAAACCATTTCGTTGAATTTGAAACTGAAAACTTCTACTTCTCTGATGATATGACACACTGCTTACTCTTTTGATGAGTTGCTTAACGGACTTTTAACTAGTTATTAAATACGATATATGTAAGCTCGAGTCTGTGCTTCTTATAATCAGAAATCGTATTGCTTGGTGTTAACACCTGTTGCGTTACCTCGTTTACGTATCTTCGGCAGATGAGCAGACTCCTAAAATTTACTTAGATCAGAAAGACGGCGGTCGTGAATGTTTTGGGTAACCTGTCACGATTTGTGTTTCCCGAAATCCAGCAAGACTATGTCTTAACGCACCCATCCTACATGACGAATCAATCAACTACAGACAAGCTATGTTTGCATTAGGAGCGCATTCTTCTTATACGAAATGAAATTTGACATTAAATTGTTTAATCCTGTTCAATTGCAGTTCACTTACGTGTGTTAAATCCTCGAAAGAAGACAAATTTGATGGCGAGAATGCGTCGTAAAGGTAATAATTGCGGTCGTTTGTATTCGCAACAAGCACTCTTCTAAAGACCCATTGATCAAAGTTGCATAATGCGCTATAGCTGTCTCGCTTAAAAGAAGTACGGATCAGTTTTATAAGGTCGGCAGCGAATCTGGTGGATGTGTTGTTGACCCCTGCCATTCGCGGGGAAGCAAGGTTCGATAGCCAGTCCGCCCATCCTGATTCTGGTTTCTTATGGTTTCCTGAAATCACTAATGCCTAAATGCTTAAATCCCCATCCCATTACCTGCCCCATACCATCGTTCGGCTCTAAAGACCTAGATCTCAACGAACCGTTAAACCATATTTATACAATGCATTATACAATCACTCAAAGTTTTCTTTTATTAACCGGGAAACAAAGGTCCATAAAATATATTTTTCTAACGTATGGTAACAGATGAATACAATGTCTGAAAATCGTACAGCGAAGTTATAGATGAAAGTTACCAAACCCGGAGCCGGGTCCCTAAGACGGACCCCCCTTTATTTCACTTGAATGCTACTTCATTCTGGTAACATTTACTTGAACATGTTGGTAAGAATGAAAGTTTTTGCAGAGATGCGTTACCTTTTTCTCAAACACTTTTTTCAGTTTTTTTTTTTTTTTTTTTTTTTGCAGAAAATGCATTTGAAGATATTTACTAGCTTCTGTCATGCTGAATATTTGAAAACATAACAAAGAAAGCGTTCCATCAAAACTAATGTAAACCTAACTCAAATCAAAGACGAGACATCCAAAATGGTGATACAACTTTGTTTCCTTTCCTTTTTCCGTGAATTAGTGGATGGAAGAAAGTAATAGATTTTTACTGCTTAGTAATAATTAGTTATTGATGCACTACCATGTCGGGATAATTCATGTTATCATCTAAAAAAACTAGACTTAAAAAAGATTTCAAAAAGCGTGTATCTTGTTCATCACTATTCTCGAGTAATGATGTGTTTCAACATAATTTACGCACATATGTAATAGTGAGGACTATTTAAAATGTTGTTAATAATTGTTAAAAGTAATTGTTTTGCGTAATGCATAGAGGAAAAATAACAAATGATTTTCAGTTTAATTTTTTCTTTAGTTTTTACATTCGGATGTTGGCAGTGGGTGCCACTACGGAAGCTTTGCTAAGAATATGCCAAGGTTGAAATAGACTTACCATCACAACAACAGAAAGAGCCAGGGCACGTAGCTTTCCATTCATATTATTTGTCACAGTTAAAATGAGGTACAGAACATACAACAGCATGCGAATATTTATTTCCGTCATTTAATCTATCTGCAGCATTGCCGATAGAATCGACTGTGGACCTCTGGTTCAGAGCCGAGTCGAGGGTCTAAACCAGAGACTGTGGCGTTTCTGCGATATCATGGATGCAGATTCCTAGATATTCGCCCTGGGTCGAGTCGTGTAGGGTTCCATTGGAAAGATCAGGTGTGCACTACACACGTGAATCGGCTACACGGGTGGCAGGAGCCGTGTGGAGTGCATTGGGGGATTTTTTAGGCTGAGGGAAGAAGACCCAAAAAACTAAATACAGTTACAGGAAACCCAATCAGATGCAACACCGGAATGTAGGAGAAACGTAAAAGAATCTTGACAGTAAAAAGTTCTCGTTATTAACAGTAGAAGCCTTTGTAACAAACAACCGGAACTTGAAATTGTTATTTTTAGCACAGAAGCAGATATTGTATTGGGTACTGAAAGCTGGTTAAGACCGGATATAAGTTCAACAGAAATTTTCAACAATAGCATTAATGTTTTCCGTAAGGGATAGGTTGAATTCTAATGGAGGCGGTGAATTTATAGCTGTTACTAAACACCCGCCGTGTAACGAAATAGATATCGATACGGTATGTGATATGCTATGGATTAGACTAAACGCAGCTAGAACAAAACTAGTAATAGGGTCTTTCTATCGTCCACCAGATGCAGATGTAGCTAATGCTGAGGCCTTAAGAACTAATGTATTTAATGTAGCTCTTTAATTTCCGGATCGTGCAATAATACTAGGAGGTGACTTCAACTTTCCGTATATCGACTAGACTAATTACGTCCACGTTACTGGTGGCAGGGATAAAACATCCTGTGAAATTATTCTGGAACTTTTCTCAGATCTTTATCTTGAGCAGCTCGTCACTGAACCAACGCGTTGCCACAACGATAACGAAAGATATTCTCGTTACGAATATGACTGAATTATTCACGGACATTTCTACCATGATAGGAATAAGTGATCATATAGCTGTAATTGCTACAGTAAAATTAATAGCCGCGCACAAATAGAAAAAAGAAAGTGTCGTTTACAGGTTAAAATGTGTTTCTTTGCGGTGAACATAAACGTACGAATATGGGTGATTTTTTGTGACGTCCACTCATCAAAAGTTTAATGAAAATCTTTGCCATTGTTTCTGTAAATATTTAAATTGAACAATTATGTCAACCTTTACGGTATTTTAAAACTTTTTTGTTATATATCTTATAGAATTAGCAGAATTAGGAAACTGAAATCCATTTTTTGAAAAGAAATATCTCAAATACGATGAAGTACAGTTTATAACAAAAAAAATTTAACACGTCATTAATTCAATAGATTTTGAAATAGCTGTCAATATTTGTAACCTTCTTTTCGTATTGTTTCTATTTTCTCCTCAGAAACAACTCTAATTGTATCTTTTTTGTGTGTAAGATCTGGAAGCTAGTTTTTGAATAGGACGACATACCTCAAATTACAGTAATACACACAACAAAAATAAACTGGATTTCTTATAAAATTTAAAAGTGATCACGAAGGATGACATAAACACATTTTTTAGCCGTGAGTCAAATGTCAACATGACTGGTACATGTAAACGGGACGATACAACCGGTAAAGAACGAGTCGGACCAGAAAGTGACGACAGGGAGACAAGGTGACGAAGACTGAAATATGTTTTCATCCCATTTTACGGATTGCGGATCCGTTTAATTTTTGTGCTAGATCCGCCAGATTGCCAAATGATGTGGGTTCCCGCATTGTTGGATTGCAATCCCTGGCTACATCCCAGTGAACGTTGAAGTATGTCATTGGTTAAAAAAAAACTATACTATAACTTCATGTTTTCGATTATGAAATCGAACTATGAATAAAATATGGAAGGACAAGGGTATGACAACAGAAAATCTTTGAAAACTAGACCTTACAAAAGAGTAAAATGAGGCGAAAATATCATTTTCTGCGGCAAAAAACGCAATCCTAATTTCCTTGGCACAGCCTTGTGCAACAAGCAATACAGGGAGTCCTTCTCTCCACTAAGGTCAACGATGCAAGAGCACCGTCGAAACTGTTTGTGTATGCTTAGTTAACACAGAAAAATTTTATAAGAAAATTGTGATAAAATTGCAGATGAAGTAGCTCGAAAACTACTATTAGTGTAATTATATATATTGATGGTTACATTAATAAATTAATTAACTAATAGAATATATATATATGTATTCCAGTATTTTATTTTTTAAAATTTTTTATTTTTTTTGACGCATGTGTATTATCAGTTTTCTCTTGATACCCCCCCCCCCCCCGACCCGGACAAAATCTTGGCTACGCCCTTGTGCAAGGCAATGCAAATAAGTTATAAAAAGACCCCGTTTGCTCGCTAGTACAAAGTTAACAATTCAGCTGTTGACACGGCAGATTCCCTGAAGTATCTAAGCGTAGCAATAGAAAGCAACATGAAATGGGACTTGCACATAACTTCCGTCGTAGGCAAAGCTAGTTCTAAACTACGTTTTATAGGTCGTATTTTGAGAAGTTGTAATGCTCAAACAAAGGAAAAAGCGTACAAAACACTAGTGCCTCCGCATTTGGAATACTGTTGCGGAATTTGGGATCCGTATCGCAAGGGATTTATTGACACGTTAGAGAAAATACAAAGGAGAGCCGCTCGATTCGTGACCGCTAGTTACAGTCCTTACGTAAGTGTCACAGAGCTGATACGTGGGTTGGGCTGGGATTGTTTTGCGGACAGACGACGTCGTTCTCGTTTGAATTTGTTGGAGAATATGCGAAAATCTTTCATTTACGAGTGCAAACGAAATACTTCTTCCGCCAACCTATTTAGGTCGCAATGACAGGAGGGATAAGATTCGAGAAATAAGATTCCGTACTGATACATTTATGTATTCTTTCTTTCCTTGTTCTGTTCGGGATTGGAATGCACTGAAGTAGGATTGGCGGTTAGCACCCTCTGCCACCCACAGTAATTGTGAATTGAAGAGTATAGATGTAGATGAAGATGTTAATTATCTCCATATGTAATTTACGATAGTCTGACAAGATAAAAAAAGTACAAAATGTCTTCTGGAATTAACAGGGAAAAGAGCTGCGTGCTATGGGGGAGCAAAAAGGGGGGGGGGTTCACAGGAGGCCAATATGGATCTGCGTGGTTTATGGACGCTCCCTAATCACAAGATATTCGCGTTTTGTGTCTTAGCTTGCCGATAGGATTCCGAGTTACGATCGAAAAAAAGTACTTTTGAGACCACCAATCAATGAACAGTTTTGAGCAGAAATACTAAATCTGCTGTGTGTTGGACAGTTATATATCGATTTATCTCGGTAACACAGTATCCATAAAAAAAAATGTGACGTATAAAATACGACAAGGCCATATATATATATATATATATATATATATATATATATATATATATCAGCAGGGACTTCATTACATGTCGTTCCCGCAAACAGAAAACTAGAATTATAATCCATTGCGCCTAAGCGGTGTTTTACGTCGTGAGGCGAATGAAAGAAACGACATGTCACAATAGTCTGTGTGAAAAGCGTAGCGGGCACAAGGGGACATTCAGCACGGTTTAATGCTTATCGTCGTTAACTTCCAGTGATATTAAATTCCGACAAACACCTCTTAAGAAAGAATGGAAAGCATTCAGCGGTAATAATAGCGCCTCTTCTCGCACAACTGGATCTACCGCGGAATTCGAGGTTCCCGCTAATAACAAGCACCATTCATTTGGTCCAGTAAGCCTTAAATGGAAGAACATTTTATTCAAGCGTCGCCCTAACCCAAAGAATAAAAACACAAACATGCAAACAACAAACGTCACTATAGTTTTATGAGTGATTGAGGTAGTTGACAAGCACACTTATAGCGAATATCGAAATTTCGTAAGAATGTCTATGCAATTTTAAATTTAAAACCAAAAAGTTGCCATGTTTTTGGAACTAATTAGCTACACGAACAAATCGTATTTAACACACCCATTGTCATTTATTACTCTCTGCTTTCTTTCCGTTATAATCAATTTTGCTCAAGACTGTGTAAGGTTATTTGAACTTATTTTAGTGCTTCATTTGAAGAGTTTCTAGTCATTTTGGAACATGGCGGTTCAATGTTTAGATATATCGTTGGGGGAATTAGTTGCATCAAAGGGGTTTAGTGGAAGAACTGCCTCCTGTAAACATGTTAGTCGAATAGCACAAAATCGAAAAAGTTGAAAAAATGAATAAATAGGAGTCAGCAGCAATATGGTGGGCCTGTCGTGTTTAGCAGTGAGAGAGCATGTAACGTAGTTCCGTAAGTCTTTGGAAGTGAATATCGGCTTCCATTGGTAGCTGAATTTGTTCTTCGGTTATGTAGGAAGTAAGTACTGGTCACATTTACTTATTAGCATATTTAACTATTTACCTTTACTTATTTAACTATATAAATAATTAAGTAGCCGTACAGCCATGCCATGTACATTTATATTTACATGTTCAACTATTTACATATTTAATTATATACATCCTTAAGCTGCCATACGGTCATGACACATATATTTATATTTACATATTTAACCAGTGTTTAAGTTCTGCACCGAGCGTGGTGGTGTAACGGCTAACGTTCTGGCCTCGCATTCGGGAGGACGGCGGTTCGAATTCCCGTCCGGACCTCCAGATTTGGGTTTTCCATGGTTTCCCAAATCACTCCAGGCAAATGCCAGGATGCTTCCTTTTAAAAAGGCCGTGGCAGAATTCCTTACCATTCCTTGCCCCCCATCCTTTCCCGTCTCTAAAGACCTCGCTGTTAGAGAGACGTTAAGCAGATAAAAAAATATATATTCTGTGTCTAAAAGTGCGGCGACTTGTAATGTGTAGTCGAGGGCTAGATCAACATCAGCAGTATATAGATTCAATTCAGAAGAGGCTTATTTCAGTTATAAATTGTTCATTTCACTACCGGAAGATGGGTTCGTGTGCGGAAGATAAGTGAAAATTGAATGGCTACGTCACATTTAAGACAACAGTTTTTAATTGTTTGTTATCGCTAAAGGAAGCGACAATGGTTACTCGGAGAAGTGAAGTTAATCAGACACCTTAAAAAATGTGTTGAAATGTTGGTAGAGGAAGTGATATTAAAGACGACTGGATTATTGCAGTAATTTAGAAACCCTTCATGTTCCTGTTGTTTTGTTTAGCTTCAGCAATGTGAAGTTTCCATAGGTTTTTATTAACAGCCGCCGATTGCATAAACTTACGACTCCTGTAACTTGACCACGTTCGCTAAGCAATTAAAGCAGTTTGCAGAATTCATAAAAGTGGTAGAGTGTTAGAAATGGTTTCGTCTCTATAACAATTTCTTTATACAATCTGAACATTTCAACATGAGTCACAGTATTCTTATAGGTGTCTTCAAAGCCATCACTGAGCTGTGCAATCCGTAAGAATTCATTAATTTCGCTGACGTATTCTCGTACAAGCTGGAAATTCTAGTTTTTTAAAAAATTTATTCTTACATCCATACTCTCATGTTCACAGAAAATTGCTTTGTACCAGTAATTTTCTCTGAGCATTCAATCCTTACCGGACAAAATACAGAAACAGAAATTCTCAATTTCCTGATTTCTACTGTTACTCCGATCCAAGCTCGATGGAGGAAAAGTATTTCGCTGCATTGGTATATGTTGCACTTTGTTCACCTGTTACTTAATAACTTAGAGCAAAACTGTATCGTCTGTCCACCATAGAATCGCAGAATCTCGATGCTTTAGGCGTATACTCGACGAATCTAGCAACCATGGCGTTTACCGGTCAACTTCAAGGATTTTAAAGGCTAGAGAAGATTGAGGACAAGGCGTAAATGTATCCTACGAACCCCTTTTGAAGGAACCATTCCGGTACTCACCTGGAGGTATTTCGGGATACAATAGACTACCGAAATTTGGATGGCCGGACGGGTATTCAAACACGTCCTTCCAAATAAAAGACAAGATCATTACCTTTCATCCACCACTCTCGGTTATTCCAAAGCAACCAAGGCGCAAACAGCTATACGAAATTCAAAACGATTAAATTTGAATGTAGGCTTCCCATTCACAAAGATCTGTATTGAGTAAACACCTTCTTTAAAATATTTAGGAATAGATTTGCATCCTAATCCACCATAAATGACTGCTTCGAAAAGGCCTAGCCTTTTTTTTTTTTTTTTTTTTAACGGAGTTTGGTTTACGTTAAGGGAGTTAGGCCTACCCGTAAAGAAATTGAATGTTTATAAGAAAATGAAGGGTATTAGATAACTTTATTTTCCCCAAAATTGTATTATATAGGAAATGTTTTACCACCATATACCACGATACACAAGAAGTGTCTACGCCAGTATGTTACAGCTGGTAAAGAAATATTTTCTAAATAAAATACAATACACAGTAGCAGTACCACATCTGAAAGGAGGAAGGACTTGTGCTTGCAAATATAGAATGACAGGATAACATTGTTTAGCATACTCTAGGAAAGACTCATGCCGGAATACCCACAACGTAATAGATAGCCTTATGACAACAACAAGAGCTAAAAACACTCCGAAACACCAATAGATATTTTATGAGGCTTTATCTGTCAATATGTAACAGGTAACCATGTAGTAAATGATTATCTTAATTATGGAACCAAATGCTGGATGATCTTCCCTTCCTGTTCAAAATATATGTTCCACGCCAAAACATCACAGACTTACGAGATTCTATTGCTAATATACTTGACTTCTTCGTATAGAATCTACATAAAATACTTTAATAATTATAACAACAAAAAGTAACAAAAATTTTATTTAATTTTTCTTTAAGTCATGTCCTCTTAACAGAAGAAAAGAATACAGATGTTCTTAAAGTTAAAAACTTATAAACTAAAAAATTTCAAATCTTTCAGTTTTATTGTAAAAAACAAAGCAAACCATGAGTTGGAGCAATATTTTGGCAGAACAGTTATGTTCCAGTTATATTACATGCCTATATACTGAATGTAAACAGTATTGTGACATGTCGAATCCAAGATGTGTGTGTTTAGTGACGCAACTACACTTGTCACCTGCGCTTGAAGCGAGAGTGACACGGACACCTGTTGCTCCGCACAGCTCCGACCACTCAGCAATCAGTACATCCACACCAAGTTTAGTACTCCAGTTTCTCTCCGGAATAACGAATTCAGACTCTCAGGGAATGATTTATAAACAATTTTTCACGTAAAAGTATATTTCTCAAAACTTATTTCGTTAAAATGTATCGCTGAAACTGATAATTTTGTATAAATTCTTGTCATATGATTAAAAAATAATTCTCGTCCGGAACATCATCCATTGTTGTATAGAGTGAGTTGCCCTTCAGCACAGTAATAATATAGAGCCAGCAATGCCGGTTTGCTTATCACTGTTTAGGATGAGTGTTCCAAGGTCGTTAGCAGATTGGAAAGTCCACACATACCTGTCTCCACCACAAATGTTGTCTACGTGTGTCTAAAGATGTGAATGAAATCAGGTTTTCTGTATGTAAGCCGCAAAGATACAGAGTAGTTAAGCCTGTAAGAAATTTGTTGTTGGCATTTTCACTGTTTTCATTCGTTGCTTTACTTAACCATTCAAAGTAGTACGTAGAAATCATCTATCAGTGATTATTTTGACACTGAGTCCAGTGTTAGTGTTGAAGAAGGTAAAAATATATGTTTCTATTAAGTTCAAAAGAGTAAATGTTGCTACTGTATGATAATTGTAAATGAACCATCTCAACAGTTTACACCCGAGTACACAGTGTTCACTTTTTGGAGGCTAGAGTTGGTTGCAGTTAGAAACCTGAACGTATGAAGTGTGATTTAAGCAGAAGACGGTTACAATAAAACGAGGGCAGTAATAAAGCGGAGGGAATGGTGTAGAGGCTAAAGCAACGTCAGGCTACGTGTGGGGAGGGGTGGTTAACAGGAGGCCAAATGGAGCTACGTGGTTAACGGACGAACCCTTTATTACTGGTCGTTGAAATATTTATGGCTTTTATAAAGTTTTGTTTGTATCATATACTCGCTTATAACATTATATAGTACGGATACGGTATCCGTTCTATGTGAACAATTTTTAATAATTTATTCTGTGTTTTGATGTTTTTAATTCTGTTAGAATTAAATTTTGGATCGTCTGCCTGAGGACCACAGGTTGAGAAACACTGACCCATTACATTTTAATGCGAAAAACTGAAAGAATGTATACTTTATGCTACAGTGAAATTAGTTAACATAGCATGACAGCAATTAACACTTTAGTTATTTAGCAGTTAATGTTAATTTTGGATAGGTTCTTCATTACATCGTTCGTGGTTGTAGGAGATATGTTAAAACGTGCATTTCTACTCAGTCAATAGTCTTGGACATTTACATCTACCGCGAGTGATTGGTGATCGAGGGATCCTTAGAAAGATCATCTCAACTATTGCCGCAGTACTTCCGAATTTCATTTATCTAAGTATTATTTGTGAAACAAGCACACGATCATTGTGCAGAAATCTGTTTCGAAATCTAGATGTACTTACAAAGCGAGCACAATACATATATTCCCTATTATCTTTTACACGTAGCTAAGCAAAACTAAGATTAATATAACATTCACAAAGATTACAAGTTATTGTACAGAAAGTGACAACATTCAACGGAGCTTCTTTGTTCAACGTCCTACAAAAGTAAATACAATTTTATCTACGAAGGTCTAACAGCTTTAAATCCAAAAAGAAAGAGAACGAATTTTATTTTTCGAATTTGGTAACTAAAGATGATACTATTTGGGGCGTATGGGAGGAGAAATTGACAGAAATAATCGCAATCACTAACGCGGTATATGATTGAAACAGTTTACAAACGCAGTAATTAATTAAAGAATCTGGATTAGCAACTGAAATGTGACTAGTACTTGCACTTAATATTGGAAATTGAATGTACTAACGGAGAGTTCAGTAACCAATCGGTAATCAGTAGATGGTAATATTATTGCTTTGTTAATAATTATATATACTCTTCCTAATCTTCGAGACTGAGTGATCAAAGCGAACATATGTAATCTAATTGAAGTGCAAATATAATTTCACAAGTGATACTTTATAACGACTCATTACGGTTAGTAAAGGGACCCTTGTGCTACACGGACGGCACCTCCTATTTGATGTTTCGAAAGCAGGAAAATCATCACTTCATTCAGTACTTTGTTTAATATATATATACATACTACGCTGCAATGCCTTCATCATAGTTTATACTACAAATTCCTTTGTAATTACTATTACTCACTTTTCATTCTTTTGTGCATAGTTGTTTAGTGGACTCTGTAACTTACCTGCAACAAAAGAAAACATTGTTTAATATAGAGATTAAATTCTGTTTCTTCTGTTTCGTAAAAGCGCATCATTAAAAGTAATAGCAACGTAAACATTTAGATCGAATCGCCCGAATTCAAGATACAAAATTAAGAAAAAAGAATTGTTTAAAAATTTACATTTATTAATTTAAAAAAAAGAAATATTGGATTTTTATTTTGGTTCTGGCTTTACGCCTCGTCGACGCCGAGGTCATTAGAGGGATTAAAGGTACGGGGCAAGGAACTGGAAGGAATTCGGCCACGGCCTTTTTAAGGAACCATTCGCCTGTAGTGATTTGGAGAAACCCAAATCTGGATAGCTAGGCGAGGATTCCAACCCACATCCTCCCGAATGTGAGACCAGAATGTTACAGCTCACCCACCACGCTCGGTGGCACTCGGAAGGACATTTGATCGATCCTTAATTTCGATTATTTCCTGGAATGACTCCAGGTGAATGCCAATACGATCCTTTCAAAAAGTCCCATAAAAAATCAAATAATAATAATAATAAATACGTTAGCAATAAGAGTCTTGTGTCGCTATTTGAATGCAAATTGTCGAAGAATCTTAGTCGTATTATTATATTCCTTAAACCTGAATTTTTTGAAGTCAATGGCAATCTATTTCACCATTTTCTAACATATCACTTTCACCCAAGATTCGGAAAAACGGTGCAGTGGCGGTAGAATCTGGGGAAACGAGTGATGCAGTACAGCTGCTGTTCACTTCTACTACGAGTAGGTGTGCTGTATACGATACTTAAAACATATTCAGTGGACAATTTTTGTCGAATGGTTTTTACGCATTTCATTAAATTTATGGCTTTCTTCGCTAATCAGCGGAGAGAATGATATGCACTCACATCGCAAATGTCTGATGGGGAAGAAAACTGACTTAAAATATGGGGTAGATGGTTTAATATACAGCGCCGCAGTCAAAACTTGTCCACTCTTTCATTCCCACCTAACGTTACCAGAAACGACCAGGAGGCCTAAAGCCCATTAAACATGTCATCCTTCGTAAGTGTAAAGTGTTCGTCAGTGAATCACTAGAAACAGAGCGAAATACGCTGTGGCATATACTAACACCCCTTTTGCCTTCATTTTAACTGTATTTTACAGCACAGCAGTAGCACTTCGTATGTTCCAGGAATGAAACACCGTCCTTTGGAAAATGCTAATCTCACTAATTTCACCCCTGAGGAATCGGCCCGCAGCAGAGTACACCAGTCCTGTAGCAATCTCCTTCTGTTTTCCAATGATTCCGAATCAAATTCCTGATTTACATCAGTTACTTACGGGGTTACCTTTTGTTCGTGCGTTAAAGTAAACCAAAAATTCAAAATTCGCAGTCTTCTCCTAACCACTAACAGGGGTCTCAGATACCAAAATACTCACTTAATGGGGTACTACTGCAGTTTTCCAAGAAAATTCTCCCTTTTTTTTCAGGAAGTTTCTGCTAAAGTATTTTTCAACCAGTCAGGACCCAGGAAAGTTTTCCATTCGATTTTAATGTGCCCATCTAACGCCAACCTTCAGATTAAGGACCAACTATGACATTTGTTTGTAATTTCATGCTTCGTTCAAGTAACCAGCGCACACGATAAAGTTATAATACCGCTCTTAGTTAACATGGACATCAAACAGACATCAAAACCAACGTTTTCATAGGAATCTACACACGTTGACAAGCTACTAAAATGTCACCACAGGTGCAGACACTAGTTCGATAAGTCGAATTTAACGTCCTCTCTTGGACTGTCGTAGGTCATTCATATATGAACGCTGTTGTTTGAATATTTTATCCACCTATGCCTCATCACCTAAAGATAGGTGTCACCTTGTGGTCATGGCTAAAGTTTCCCTTCCAAGCACCACTGATAATTCTTCCACCAATATCCATTTTAAGCTCATTATACTCCATGCACAGCCACAACACCCTGCCTATCTTCCAGGACATTGAGCCCAGCTCCATTATTGTCAGTTGTTGAATGTGTTACACCGACTAATCTGTCTGCTTGCCTTGCACAGTGGATTTAATGTACAAAAATGTAGACTCCATATTACAACACTACATGCAAGTAATGGCCTGACTGTGCGATTGTACATAAGTCCATCGTTTCTCTGGAACACCATCTCCATTAAATGATTTTTATCCCGAATGGCATATAGTGAAAAACGTGAGAAACGCAGTACGTATGCCAACACAAACGGCAGCAAACTGTAAACAACACAGTGAAATGGGAGACTGCCTAAGCCCTGAAACAATGGTTACAAGCGCATATTGATGGTGAAATCTCGAGGTCGAGTATAATTCTATAACCATATATTCTATGCTCAAATTCACAGAGGAATCTCTCTCTCTCTCTCTCTCTCTCACACACACACACACCACGCACGCACGCACTTAAGACTGCATACACACACACACACACACACACACACACACACACACACACATACACACACACACACACACACACACACACACACACACACACATTACTGGTTGAAATGAACTGCACATCCTACATCCAGACACACGAGTTAAAGGAAGGTATCACCCTATTTACGGTTACATACACAGAGAGACACACACACACGCACATTTCCATGCCTATAGCGAGCTCAACACAACAACCAGCACCGATCATGGCAACGAAAAAATGGAGCAGAACTCCCACATAGGAAGAGGACACACACACACACATGTACATGCAAACAGCGAGTTCGGTGAAATCTCGACGTCGAGTTCTCGCTTAGTCAAATGCGAGTATGTTCACGAAATCACGATTCAGTATCATTCTTTTATACCTCTTCTTGAACCGAGGAAAATATTTTACTGTGCTGAAATATTTACACTTTGCTGTCGATATTGTGTACAGAGCTTTCGCATGAGATAATGTAATTTCCTTGTAGCTGGGCAGACGGAAATACCTTAATATTTCTGCACGCCGGGAATGACCCCATGGTTTCGAGAACAGACAATGGGATCTGCTTGTTGCTGGACTAAGAAAATATTTCATCACGCTTCCGACTTTGATAATGGATTCGCAAACATCGACGGCGATAGTGAAATATTTCTTAAAAGCTTGGTAAATACCTGCCGCATTACGCAACCGCGTGCCGAGCCCACAATGAAGCATGCCATGCCATCTATCGATAACTACCTACTACGCTCTGAAGAATCCTGCCAGCTGGCGGCAGTTATGCAAGTGACCGCGGCAGGCGAGCGCTCGTGTCCCAAAAGATGCCTCGGCAGAGCACACCTGTGCAAACTCATGTACAGTAATAGTCCCAGCCTCAGGCGGTGGAATTCCCAGTGTCAGACAATGATAAAGGAACTAGCTTTCTCTCTCGTGACGAAGTGGAATGTCTTTGGCCTCTCTTTGGCCGACGAATGCGCAGATTGAGTTATCTGGTGGCTCGGGCCAGCATGTGGTGCCATCTAGCGGTGTGATGTCACACGACCATGGCCGCCATTGGCCCAGTCGAATCCTTCCACCAGGCCGCCATTGGTCCATTTTGAATCGCCCACCAACCGGATTTGACGTCATGGAGGGAGGGGAAAAAGGGGAAATGAAGCCACAATTTTGTGTCATGTGACCGGAAGTTGGAATTATACAAACTCATCCTTCCCCCACTACTGTTGCGCATGTTGTTAAACAACCGTGACATGTAAACAGCTTGGATCGGATACTGAATATTTAGTTTTTTCTTCCAAAAAATGTGTTTATATCTCAGTCATGCAACTTCTCCACAGATTTGACCTCTGGAAAAATTGCTTGTCTTTTATACTTAAATCACCATTATAAGGTCATCTCTTTGAACATGGGCGTTGTGTCCAGTTTTCCGGCGTTACTATAAGGAAACATACATTTCTCATTCCAATCATGCCTCTCGCGTACCGATTAGGAAGGAATTTACACCTTGTTAAATAAAATATTGGTTTTAGTGTTTCGTTCCAGATACGTTGTATAAAACAAGCGATTACTACTTTGAGAATTAGCTGCTTTTAATTTATCTCGTTTCTGTTGTGAGATAGCATCAGAAGTGTGAGACTGGACGAAAATCGTAATTTTACCAGCATAGGACAGCCAAAAGTATATTTGCTCTTATTGATTGATCAGATATTCTACTATGTACTGAGATCATAACTTTCCCTCTTTAGTACTTCATGTTCCCTTCAAACTCAACAGAAATTCTTCAGATTTTCGATAGTATTTTCTTAAGGGGTCAAATGCAAGTCAAGTTCGTATTATCCGCCAGATCAGATCACGATCATGAACTACGAAACTAAAAAGTCACTTCTTATTCCGAAAAACTCTCTTTTTTGTCGCTTTTAGACTCTTTCAAAGAATGTTTTGGTCAAATCGAAATTAAGGTGTCTAAAAACGATCAAAATCAAGAAATACATATCAAATCTTGCGATAATGATATGTGTGTCTAAAAACCCTATCTTTGTCACTAAACCGGTGACTAAGAACCATTTTAGAACTGTGACCATACTCAAAATACATCATAGTGGTTTACACCTACCAAACAAAACAAATAGCGGCTAGGGTCATCGGCAGCAAATACCAAAAGTGTATCACCAGTGATAAATGTATCTTTCGTGCAACTAGGAAATTACTTATGAAATTTAGACTCACGCTTTAATAACTCAAAAAACATCTTCCTCTTGCTCCTTACGATTAAAATAACACCCTTTGAAACATGTAAGAGCCTCTAATAGCATAGTACAGGTTCTTGTTCTACATTAGTAGTTGCGGTAGAGAAGCGTTGGCCATCTGTTACAACTATATCATGCATAAGGTGTTGTTAAGAATTTTTCTAGTTAAGCTGCATATGGACAAAACACGGTTTACGCCAGTGGCTACGGAGACCTTTTGTCTGAGCAGCGTTCTCTGTGAGAAGACGGGGCGTGAGAATTGCCCCGCGGTGCGAGCTACGATAATCGAGTTGCGGCTAACGACAATCGACCCACTAGCTACTGGCTACCTGTTGCCTGCTGAGGATACCAGTCCTCGAAATAACTTGCTGCGGTTATTGCTTAGGTCTCAGAGCGTAAAAGTAATGCTGACGATCTTGAAGTTAAACATCTACTTCTTGTGAGCGGTGTTCAGAATATCTCAATGTTTTAAAGCATTATTACACAATACGAATCTCTGTCCGGTGCTATTTTTTTAAGCTTTGTTGCACTGGTTTCAAAGGTTTAGATTCTTATCAATTCTTATCATGCAAAGCATTCAATAGAAACATGATGATATCCAAGAAATAGTCCGCTCAGATTATGCGATCTCCTCCTGACTGTCATCTTAAATCGACAAAACAGAAAATAAAGCACATTCCGGCTGGAATATTGCGCAGGTAGCGCCCACTTTCAAGGAAAGAGATGAAGGAAAATCTATGAATTACCCATCAATCCCGTCAATCAAGACTCTCTTCACAGGAGCCACGTTTAGTGTAATAGGGTTTTACCTGCTGGTCTAGGATACTCTTTCGGAAAATTGTACAACTCGGGTTTTTATGTTTGAATATTTGGGTTCCTGCTTCTTCAAACTAAAAAATAGCTTGGGTACTGTGAGGATAGAGATCATGATAAATGCCACTCTCTCTTTCACCATCGTCGCCGTATTTTAAATAGTTTTTGTAACTTAAAAATATCTCTGTTTACCTGATTTCTTCTCACTTCTCGAACATTTTCAGACAACAAAGGAACTAGCTGTCATTTAACATACTGCTGTTCAGCTAATACACTACATGGGTTACTACATTTGCTAACGTTTTTTGGCTGACCACACCCGCCAACAACATTCATTCTCACTGTATTTAACGACTGTTCACAAATCCTCCCCGTGCACAAACCGACCCGCTTGCTTTATGGTAGCCTACTTATGGCCTTACGCCTCCTCGCCGTCAAAATCATTAGACGCGGAAAAGGACTTGGGGCAAGAAAGGGTATGAATTTGGCCATGATCTTTTGAAAGAATCATCCCAGCACTTGCCTGGAGTAATATCGTGAAACCCTGAAAAACCTGCCCGATTCTGATTTACAGTCTTATCAACTCCACATCCCTTCGGTTACCTTTTAATCATAAAATTATTAAAAAATATGTATTTGAAATACACAAAACAGTGATAACAAAACAGAAGAGGAAATGGTCCCTTTACATTATCGCACTGTTCCCGATACTCTCTCGGTACATGCTGGATACGTGGAATGATAAATTTCGTAACTACTTCCGAAATGCCACGCAGTGTGTGTAGGGCTCGAGCTATCATTTAGAGTTCACACTGTGTTCCTCTTAGCTAGTATCACCTTTATAAAAGTTTCATAGGACGGTCACGAATTCACCTGGAAGCACTGACCACTGTCTGCATATTTACCGCTTTTTGAAGTGATGCGTGCGCCATCTGTATATTGGCATCCTGATATCCCATGACATTTGGCCTTTCAGTGAATTTCGCCATTTTTTAATGGTAATTGTCCTATTCCTTTACGTCAGCCTGTTTAAATGATGAACCAGAATGGCTAATCAATAATTTCCTAGTTTCACTGTCGTAATAATTTGATATTACATTAAAAAGCGTAATATGATTTTACTAAAAACCGTAGTAGGCATCTGTGTTCATTCTTATGTTGTAGTCGTAATTGATATTTTTTTTCGGAAACGATGATTTTAATGTTTTTACATCTAAGCGAACCAACTATTCTGCTATATGGTCAGCGGTAACTACGTTATTAAACGTAAACTTGTTTCTCTCGTCAATGATTTCCGCATTTACGATGGATGAGAAAAGGTCTTTTCCTTAGTATTTGTTACCAACTAGTTGATTGTACGTTCCATATGATGACACGTTTCATAATGAAATTAATGATCGCGATCTCATGAAGAAACTGGTGATAACATTTTTCAGAAAGTGAACTAAAAAATACTCTTAAAGAAGATGTATTTATTCTTTCCCCAATCTACTTGCCTGTACATTGTGGATATCCGCGTTTTTGTATTACCAGCTCTCAGTTCGCACTGCTATGCTGAGAATGGCCCATCCTTATAATAATTTTAAAATATTTTAATGAACCGTACACTTATTACACTTCTGAAGCAAACCTGTAGCTTTGCACTGTTAGGATCAGGGAATTTGGATAAAAACAAATACAAGTTTGAATGAAATGCTGGGCGATTGGTAACTGGCTGTTGCAGCATATAAGAATTGATCATGGTTTTCAAAATGTTGGTCAACTCATTAACCATTTATCCTTTTAACAAGAAGTTATTTAACAGCTTACAATCAACACTTTCAGTTCTGGCCGTTGTAAGACGTCTGTCCTTGGTTGATGGATATTAATTTTAAGTTATGGTTTGATTCTGATCTGCTCACTTCAAGTAGTTTAAGACATTTATTTAGTAAGAATTAATTATAGTTCGAGGACCCGGTCGCCAGACAGTGAAACCAAAACCGTCCCCAGAAGTAGTTAGGAGAATAATTAATAAAAGTCATTAAGCAACATCAAGTAGAGCAATTATGTTCATAGCAAGTTTATTACGAAAAACACGTCAAGCACATGCGAACGGTTTGGCAACCATCAAAATTTCAAAGTATAGCTATCGATACTTCTTATCCGAAAGATTGCAGAATTCTTGTGGTAAAAGGAAAATTACAGTTCATATCTTCTTCCCGCTAAATCATACACCAACACAACTTGGCTTTCGCTGTTCATTTATATACTGTTCAAACACTCAATTTTATAACCACAGTTCTTATTTGAGACGTAAACTTCTTCTTACACACAGTTCAATATAGAAAAACACAGTATACCGAACCTATATCAGCTAATGCCTGCAATAAGTGAGCCGCGGTACGCGATCCGCCGTCTGCGACAATCCACGCGCAACCATTACTAGCGGGCGACTGACTTTTTGAAAATAATGTAGCTCTCCGCTGCAGAGATACTACTTTGAAGCGGCGGAAGGTAACTGTAATGTCACACCGTGGTCAAATTCAATGACTACCGATCGATGTACGATACAAAAATACGAAACATAAGGCTAAGAAAATTCACATGTGTTCAAAGGTTCGCTTATACTCCATCCATGCTGCTGATGTCTGAAATTAACAGTGAAGATTTCATGATCATGGTTGGCCGTTAAGTAGAGTTTCCAAACATACTTTATAAAATGGATTACACTTTATTTTTGGTCCGTATACTTTATCCTAATCATAAGTTACGCTTAAATACTTTATTTCTGGTAAAATTTGCAATTTATGGAACGCATTCCTTTTGTACATTAGTGCTTATAACAAAACGAAACGAAATGCACTCATGAATCGATTTTTTTTGAGGGAGGCGGAAGTAGTCAGATCCTAACAATGAGTTGTTCATTGAATTATAAATTAGATTTAGAATATGGTACCAGTAACACTCTTTGAACTGAAACCAAAAATTGGTAGCTAGTTCCATAAGCATGAACAAATATGTATCATCATCATCAGCCACTACAGTCATTAAATGATGTGGCCACTTAGTTTGGAGCAGTCTTCTGCAGGTCGAAAGATCTTGGACGATCCTCTCCCAGTTAACTCCAATAACCCTGTGTATGTCCTCGTCCCATCGATCTGATAGCCTTCACTTCACTCCAACACTGCTTTTGTCCATCTTTCGTCTTTCATCCGAGCAACATGGTTGGCCTACTGCCACTTTAAGAAGGCTGTCTTCTCCAAGATGTCTGATGTAATATCTTCTTGCCTTTTCTAGTTAAAATACGTATATCAGACAATAAATACCTAGATTTTTTTTTTTTTGTTTCATATACTTTTCTTTTCCTCTTCCAAAGATAAGTATTCTTGGAAACCTTACACAGACCATACGGCAGTAATGAAAACGTACCTTTTACCACAAAGAACTTGTACGAGGAACTCAGAGTTGTGAACACGGAGGCTGGAGTCTGATAGAATGCGCTATCAGTTAAAAGCTTTTCGTTTATTCACCCCCTCCGTAAAACATTTGGTAACAATTCTGAGTTTAATGCTTGAAAGGGTAAATGATGTAAGAAAAAGATATTAAACGCCATAACGAGCGTGAACAAGAACTGTTGTTAGTCCTCGGCATTGAACTGGGTGTTAATACGCCGCCTGCCTCGCTCCCGGATGAGCGCATATTGCAGCCTCAAGATAATCCAATCAGCTCCAATAAACTGCGGGGCCATTGGAATACAATAACATAACTGCTTTATGCGGGCACAAGGCTTAGCAGAAACTGTTTATGAGAACTTCAACGGCACGAAAATCTTTCTGCTCCGTTCTGACAAGTGGAATTGTGTGAGCGTAGCTGAAATTGTGAAGATTGTGAAATTTGGTGCAGTATTTATTTGCTTAATACCTACTGCTTAGCAGTTATCTTGAAAACTCAAAGTGCTTCTTCTACTGCAAGAACTATTAAGAAATTCATTGGCTTAGAAGCAAAAATTATTTTGAAGGTATTTCAAAATAAATTCTTTATTGTAATGATGGACAGTAATCACAATGAATGTTACATCCATTACAAAGAACTTCACGGTAGTTTAAACCTCTTAGATGGATAGTCTAATATAAATTTAATTTTCCACAGGATGAATGAGAAGTTTTATTAAATAGCAAGTTTTTCAATTTATTTATCGGTACTCACGGAAGGCATCAGAAATATTTGTTTAAAAACGATTGTTATGCAGCTACTATGAGCTTATCTGATGCTTCGTTAACGATCTTATATCTGGAAAGAGAAATAAACTTCCTGTCAAGGAGGATTGTAAAGAATCTTGAGACATAACCATGTCGTTATATCAATAATGGCTCAAAATAATAAATAAAGGTTGAACGTGAAAAACTTGTTTATGAATAGAAGAGTTTGTGCACTGGCGCGGCCTAATGTGATCTAAGGATTCGCCTTTATCGTATGAAATATTGAGTAGACTTCTTTAACATCTTTCGGCGTTAGGAATTGTATTCAACACCCCAATTGTCCCTTGAAAAATAAATGTCAATACAACTTTCTCTGTGCTTTTCTCCTCCATATTGGTTTCTACGGCTCGTCGAGGTGATTATAGCCAGTTGAAGATGCAGATGAGGAACGGAAAGGAATTCAGTGATGGCTTTTGGAAGGAACCGTTCCGGCATTCGCCAAGAATGACTTCGAAAAATCATAGAAAACCCTAATCTTGAGGACTGGAACGGGGATTGAATCTTCTACCTCCCGATATCCAGTTCGACATTTAACCACCCCCCAACACAGTTAATTTCGCTTTAAAATGTAACGATCATGTTAAAATACTTACAACAGTAGTAAAAGTAAATTCGTATGCTCTTAGGACATGCTGATTGCCTCCTCTGTGGCTGGACACGCAGAGCTCTCAAGGTACTCATATCATCGAAGCAAATCCTGTAAAAATACCCACACCAGGACTTGATTGCGAAACTATGTATTTTAAGGTTGAGTTATCACTCAGACACTTAAATTCTACAAGTGAAATTAGGCATTTATGATTACTTTGCGGGAGTTAATTAAGTCATAATGAAACCATGATATTATTTTATCGTAATATGGAGCTCATAAAAACTTATTTCATAGAAACAATTGATTAGAACTGAGTGAGGACACTGTGATCTTTCCCTAGTCAACCAGAAAAATAAAGAAACTATTAAAATAATTTTTTCTTACTTTTTTATCTTTCACAGTATAGGAGAACACAGGATTTACGCCTTGCTTAATTAAATCCACCCCTGTCTCAGGCTGAATTCGAACCGATGACCCCCACCCCCAGTGCCACCGGGGTCGGCCACTGTGTTGTATGAATGTCTCACATGCATAATACGATTTGAAGCTACGAGCAAAGTTATTATTTAAAAACTCCAAGTAAACAGATTGATAAACATCCACATTTGATTTAGAAAAAGGAAAAGAAATTTGAAGATAAGATGGTAAACACGATTTACCATGCATTCTCGGCGGTCTGTTTGCTTAGTGGTTGAGGCGTCTGACTGGAGATTAAAAGGTACCTAATTATAATCCCTGTCTCGGCTGGGATTTTCAAAGGCCCTTCACTCTGCCTTCAAATCAGGAGCAGTTTGCTGAGTAATGTGAAATACTCCAGAACGCTTACGTGGTTCGGATTCCTCGTTGAACTGTAAGTCCCCTATACTTAACAGTATTATTGGGTTAGGTTAAGGGAGGTACGGTAGGGGTAGATTTTGCAGCCAGTAAAAACTGCCAGTGGATCATTACGACCACTCGAGCCATTACATTTACAGAGAAGATTAAGATCAGCTCCCGACAGATACCAAAAGGAAACCGTCGTTTACGTAGACTCCGAACCTTACTGTTAATTTATTGTGATACACCTACACTATTGACATATTTTCTACACAATAGATTTTGACAACGTAAATCACATATTTTTAACCTCGTACTTTCAAAGCTACATAACGGTACCTCAGAAGGAAACCCTGTGTAAAATTGATTAAGACATATAACTTCACACTGACTGATACTTTGTGCACAAAACGTGAAAAGGGGAATGCCACAAGGCAGCGTATTGGTACCATTTCTATTCGTTATTTTAATGAATGATTGCATTGATGGTTTACTATCAGAAGTGAGGATGTTTGCAGACGCTATAATAGGATCAAAACGGTAGTAGACTAGAGACTGCTGCATGTATATCTAGCAAGGAACGCTAACGTGACATGAAGATATATGCAAAGAACAATCAGCTTATTAGGTACATAGATAAAAAACTAAAGTTTGGTTATGATTATAAGGTAGGGAAAGAATTGCTTGTTGAAGACTGGAAATGTAAATACCTTGGCATAATATTTGATAACAAATTCATTGGATTCAAAATCTTTACTTGTTGAAGAGAGTGATGAGTGTATGTATCAAAGAATTAAAGGATTCAGGTTATAAAACTTTGGTCAGACCATTGCTTGAATACGGCGGTGCAGTTTGGTACCCATATCAAATACAAGAGTTGGAGTGGGTGCAGGGAAGGGCTGCTATATGTTTCTCTGGAAGTTACTGCAAACCGCATTCAGTGTCCGAAATGATAAAGAAGCTGGAATGAGATTCATTGTAAGACAGGAGGAGGCTGAAGAGAGTCATGAGTATGTACAAGGCGTATATGGGTGATGAGGCGTGTAAAACATTTTAGTGAGAATTGGTAATAGGGCATGGAAGGGAAAAGATGACCGACTTTAGGTACAAGGTTGGGGGAATATTTTCTTTCATAGGTAAGGTAGTCAGGGATTGGAACAAGTTATCAAGAGAAGCGATGAATAATTAACCAAAAACGTTGAAAGAATTTAAAATTGAAATTTGTAGAGTGCAAAAGTAGATGGGTACAGGAAAGGGGAAAAGTGGGGGTGTAGGGAAATTAGATTAAGAAAGATGTAAGAGCCCGTGAAGATTTTGGGTCACATTTATATAGTGATGCATAATGTTACCAACACGATTCCCTAACGTGCGGTACAGTGAATTTATTAATCTTGTGAGATTGAAGCTTTCATTTCCTAGTGACAATATTAGCAGAGATTGCGTTCAGGTTGAAAAGCCTATCATTTTTTACGGGCTTTGAAGTTAGTAATATTTAAATTGCATTGATGGGAACTGAGATCATGTTGCGAAAGTGTAGTAAGAACGCGAATTTTCCTAGACATGCTTGGAGTGAGTATCGAATGAAACTGGCGGCTAAAAAAAAGATTCCGACTAAAAAATAGTAACACTTCTTTTTAGTATAGTCATACATATGACACAAGGCAACAGTTAATATTCCTAGCCCTGGTGGCGCTGCATTTAGAGCGGACGAGTGAACACGCGGATATCCGTCGCCGAATGCTCTCTCGTGGGCACCAAAACGAAACAAATTCACAGAAAAAAGTGGACGAGAAGCGCGTACAGCCAGATGGCGCTCTGTCAGCTGACAACGACCGCGCGTTGTTTATTGGTTACCTACGAAGCAGGTGGTGTCGGTTTGGAACACGCCCGGTCTCTTGCCGTGAATGATTGTGTCATCAATAGTGAGCCTGTCAGTTCACTTCATTTACATAAAACTAGCATTTTCTCGCTGCTCCTCCCGCGCGCACCTTCCTGTGCAGTTGGTATGCGCAGTAATTCTTTTGCCCTTTTTTTATTTTTTGTAGTAGTATAAACGTTTGTAATGCTGTCAGTATCATTTCGTAACCTTTAACATAAATTAAATTCCAAAAATTTCGCTACGCTTAAATCTTTGACTTAATGATTTGACTAATGTTATCCTTGTATCCTAACGTACTATATTTCAGAAAACTGAATAAATAAACAACCAAAGTTATGGGGTACATTAATAACGGAATCGAAAGGATGAATTGTTTTATATGTGTTTTAGCGTAATATTTGGAGGGAATATCGTAAAGGATAGTTTCTCTGAGAAGGAATGTTGTCTGTGGCCCCTATCTATTACCAGTAGTATGAATCGTTTCTTGCTCCGTCCTCAGATTATGTGGAGTTTTTATATACAGAAGATTTTAAGCTGAACCATAAGCTTTCAAACTGTGAAAACAAGACCCAATTTTTTTTTATTTTTTTTTTTTTTTTTAATAGTGTTTGCGAGATGCCTGGCCAATGGGCCAGAGAGACGCTACAATATTTACAACCATTGCTATTAACATATCTGAGACTTACGTAGTAGACAAATTTCCCAGGGGAATATATTATCTTAACGAATTGCTGATATTTACACCAGTGGCACCGATCCAGCCGGTAATAAGATTTAAACATTAAAAAAAAATGTACACAGCGTCTGTGCAATGGATAAACAGTTCAATAGTGTCATTTATAAACAATGAGTGGAGGCAACAGGAAAACTGGAGGATAAAATTTTGTTTTAAAACACAGAATTTATTTAAAAAAACTGTGACAAAATATTGAATTAAATATTTCAGTTAAGAGGAGAGATGAGCAACACGATTTCAAACGATAATCCGGCAACAATGCTGCATTTATAATTCGGTAAGATAGTAAAGAATGTGAGCAAAACCCTATAATCGCTAACTGTATGATATAAAATAGTAGTACATCCCAAATCAATCATTCGAACAAGTCGCCGAGCATGGTGGGTGAACGGTAACCGGCCTCGCATTCGGGACGATGCGAGTTCTAATCCCTGTCCGCTATCCATTTAACTCCACTGAAGCGCCGTTCTTTCAAAAGTCCTTGACCGAATTTCTACCCAGTTCTTTCCAGCCTCTAATGTCCTCGACTTCGACGAGGCAATCCATGGGAATAAAACGTTTATGCATTTTATTAATTACTAACAGACGGCAAGCAATGAGCTGAAAGTGCAGGTCACCAAAGCGAATTGAGTGGCAGGTTTCCTTACGCACTCAGGACTGAGTCTACCGAAGTAGAGGTTAGTTGGAGTGAGCCACTCTGATAATGCACTGTCACCGAGTTTCGGACGCTGGTGCCTCGTAAACTATTTTCCTTACACTAACTGGTAATCCCGGACGCTGGCAAAGGCATAAAAGAACAGGCGTCTCATGTAGCGCAATGAATGACGATATACGATTTGGTAAGACATCGCGCTAATGGAACTGAAGGAGAAATTTTATCAGCTTTATTATCTTTTACCGAACCAATCATTGTCTGAAACGTATTTAAAATTGTGAAACATGAAAGTAGACTGGTATTTTTGAATGCTGATTCAAGCAGCTATGGCCAACGGTGTAGAAATACCTTAGAACAGGATCTCTGAGCGAGGAGACGTTAGCGAGAGGCAGCAGAAGTCTTGGTTGCACTCGCGTGGAGACCTGACCGTGCAGAAGTAACTGAGATTTCCGTCCTTAGCGAATTAACTGTCTCCACAGCGTGAGGCCCGTCCGAACCCAAGGAGAGCAGTCTCGGAGGATGCAGAACAACGGGATCCCTTTTGCCGCCTTTCACACTATGCAGCCAAGACGACACGTCAAGCGCCTAACAATCGTTTGGTGTCATAGTCGGTTATTACTACATACAGTAAACGTGCCACCATCTTTTATTGAGCAATTTATTAGCCGTAAACGGCCTGAGGTTTATAAATACTGAAAGTCATTACCTAAGGTGTAGGTAGTAAATAACATTGTCGAAAATAAATCTAAAATTATATTTTCCACCTTTGTTCCGCTCGCTTTATTTGTTTGCAGAGCTCATTGTTAACATTGGTTCCATTTATACTTTCTAATTTAACAATAATAATAACAAAATAATAATAAAAGCTTACTTTGGTCGATGTGTCACTTTGTCATTATGTCCATAACGGCAATAGTAATGGCGACGAGAGGTGTTATTGCAAAATCGAGGGTGTGGTCGTTGTTTCATAACAATTATGTTCAGTTAAGCGACCGCGAAGAAAGGAATTTTCAGAACACTGAGAGACAAGTACGTATAGCCTTTAAATTAACACATCAATTACTAGTTACGTTTTGTTTATTTATATTCATTCAATGTAGATGTTTTCTTATACTCTTGGTCCAGAAATATTGTTTTTACAGTACCCCAAGAAATATGAACCTCATTACATCATTTTTAAGGTTATGAGCGTTATTCAATAACAAAAGCTAAGGAACTGCGAGGAAATGAATACTGCGTTCAACGCTCTATTTATGACGGACTTAGAGATTATTTATATCCGACTAGGGTGTTCCTGCAATATTCTCTGTCACTGTTATGGTAAAAGCGAAGAAGTGATTTGCCAGAACTTTGCGTTTAACCCATCATTTTTGACGGTCTTAGAAGCTAGTAATTTTATTTCTTTATTTATCTTATGGCCATAACACATAAAGCTAGTAATTAATAATTATCTACCAAACTATAAATAACATTGTGGCACAACATAAATATTATAAAAGCAAAAAAAATACTGAAACTATTTAAAATGTTGTTCACGTATATGAAAACTAGAAGTGAGATAACGAAACTGAAACAGGTGCATGAACTTTCTGAAATGATTGTGCTACGCAAAATTACAAGAAAACTCTTAAGACATAGGTAAAAAAAAAAAAAAAAAAAAAAAAAAAAAAAAAAAAAAAAAAAAAAAAAAAAAAAAAAAAAAAAAAAAAAAAACTGTTTGGTCATGCAAGGAACATAGATGAAATTACACTGCAGTATATAATCAAGAGCCGAAGACATGTGGGTTCAACTTATTGATGATAGTCTTCTTCGAGCATACAAAGGAATAATAGCGGAATACACGATGCGTCGATCAATGCAGTTGATTGGATAAGCCCATTAGATCTAGAGATATAAAAATGTACAAGCTTCTGATATCCACATTTGTTGTCACCTTTTTTTGTATATCTTGTAAAATATCATATGATAAATAAATAAATGAATTTCTTTAACAGATTTGTTTTTTAAACCATACATGATCGACATCAACCACAGTTACCGGAAAAGGAAAAGACGTTTACATAAATGACTTTGTAAATGTAAATTCGGTCGTGAAAAGTGAAATTCTTGAGACAAATTGTAACACTTAAAAAAGTCGTTTCGGGTAACTGGACGATTGACAATGGTGTTTTCACACGATATTTCGGCGATCGGAACCTCTATCGCCATTTTCTGGTGAACTTCGTGTGAAAACACCCTTCTCACTCCGCTAGTCACCTGAGAGGACTTTTATTAATTCTCACCGCCGAAAGAAACTTCGATCTTATGTAAGTTTTAACACGTTATATCCTAAACCGGTACATTGATAATACGAATAGTGTATGAGGCTGTAAATGGCAAACTAAGTATTAAACTACTTGCTATCTAATCACATTTGAGATCTGCATCAAACAGACAAATTCACTTTTAAATTTATGAGAAAGGCCATTTACACGAATACCTCACGTCCACGATGCCGTTGCTACAGTTAGCCAGCAAATTATTCATGGAAGTGACGCAGTCTTGTATGTTTTTCATCTCGTTAAAGTCGTTAATCTGCCTTCAACACTCATCGGGAGCATGTAAACACTTGAACAAAATTCAGAGTGGCTCTTCACAGGGAAAAGACTGGTGAGTTCAATAAAAACGATAGCGTCCATGTTTGTTTAGAAGGTAAGCAGCGTCGCAGTACTACTGCAAGATTTCCATTTATTTTCATGTATATATTACATATTAGAAAGTCGCGAATTATAATGAGTGGATGGGATATGTCCTTAAAATAAACTGAGATCAATCTGGTTAGATTCAAAGTATCACTGGAATTGAGAGGAGGCTATTTTTTTTTTTTTTAAATCTGCTTAACGTCTCTCTAACAGCGAGGTCTTTAGAAACGGGAAAGGATTAGGGGCGTAGCTACTATGGGGCTAGGCGGTGCAGTGCACCGGGGCCCTCACACTCAGGGGGCCCCCAAGCATACCTCAAGGGGCTCTACCGTCGTCTAAGGGACCCCTGAGAACACAGGTGCCCCTCACTAAGGGCCCTCGCTGCTCAGGGGGGGGGGGGGTCCCAACCATTGTTCAGGGCCCTAAAGAACAATTCAAGGGCCCCAATCCTCAGTTCAGAGGGCCCCTACCAGCACACAAAGCAAAAAAAGGTCGCCCGTCTGGCCTGAGGGCCCAAAATAAATTTTTTGCACCGGGGCCCTTGTTGACCTAGCTACGCCACTGGAAAGGATGGGGGGTAAGGAATGGGAAGGAATTCGGCCATGGACTTTTGAAGGAAGCATCCCGGCATTTGCCTGGAGTGATTTGGGAATCCATGGAAAACCCAAATCTGGATGCCCGGACGGGGATTCGAACCGCCGTACTCCGGAATGCGAGGCCAAAACGCTAACCGTTACACCACCAATCTCGGTGAGAGGAGGCAAATTAATCAGCAGAATAAATTTCATCCAAGCGATACTTTTTAGGAGTATTTTTGGCAACGAATAGATTTTCTAATGGTGAACGTCACTTACCATACAATATATCCATTTCATTTAAAGACATCTTTTGGAGACCTTCCAAATCTTTTAATTTCCTTTCACAGCTCATATTTTGAACCAAAAATAAGACATCTTTGTTAAGGATTGTAGTAACACGTTCTCAAGCACCGATTCTCGTGGGACAGCGATAATTTCTCAGCCGAGAATTCTGGAGGACATAGGTTCAATCCCTGGTCAGCCGGATTTGCTTTCCTAAAGTCACTTGAGGTTAATATCATGTTGATCCCTTCAAAAAGGTTGATATGTTTCTATACCGTTTCTTGTCACGATGCCCTAGTGGCTCTAATTACATAGTCGTCGACGAACCGTAAAGTTTTAAACAGAAAAAAGAAAAAAAAGTCTGGTACTCCTCTAATAGTGGATGCAAGCGACTGAGTTTTTCATTTCTACTCTCTCTATCTCTGTGTCTAACAGACTGTAGCTGTACAGTCGATTCTCGTAGGTTACCCATCCCTTGTTCTTCGACTGTTTTGCTGCCAACTTTTCTTTCAGTTATAAGTTCTAAAATTTAGTATTTTCTGTTGCTCATAATGTATACAAGTTAGTATTTTTTTTTAATTTTGTTATAATTGGCAGACCTAAGAATTGTTTTTTTATATATTTATTTATACCGTCTCAAGAATTCTTCGTTTTTAATCCTTGTTCTTTATGTCCATAGTATTTGTACTACTTCCGCTTGGTAAAAGTTTCAAAGATAATTTCATACTTTCATTTATACCTGAACACATCTTCTTAGAGACTCATGTATGTATTAAGTACGTTCTATCTTTATACTTCAACCCTTACTGTGTTCCTTGTGAGACCGTTAAAAATTGTGTGTAAGGTGAATGATTAAGGTTGAGAACAAGAACGGTCTATCTGCACACAAGTAGCAAAAACTTTCATACTTTATTTTGTACAATGTGATTTTAGTGGAAAACTAAAACCATTCTGACAAAATTTACTACAGGAAAACTGGATAAGAAAGAAACAAGATCCAAAGACCGTAAGTGCTTACATCTTTCTGTGCTCAAGAAGTCACAGAAGTTTGCCGTGTTATTTAAATAAGTCTATTGTTAGCAGTTTTGTATTTGAAACACATGTGTGAAATAGGAAACGAAAGAATCACAATTTTACAATTTATAGCATGTTGCTTCGAATGCACTAAATATACTCCATAAAATTTTTAGTACGTTGCCGTATAGTGGGCAGGGATACAGAAAAAAAATAGTTATTTTTGTTTCAAATCTATAACTAAAACCACGAAAAACACAAAACTAACTAATAATAATACTCTCGTTTGATCTCAAAAACCTAGTGACAGAGTTTCTTACCGTTTATGAATAGGTAGGAATTCATTTGATAAAATGCAGCTAACGATGAGAATCACAAAGCCGTAGCAATAACGCGTCAGCTCCAAAGGACTCGTATTTTTGGTTAAATCATATAAACGTTTTATACAGTTCAACATTTAATCATTCTTGACTGACAATGATATCGCAGTTTGCCGAAGCTAGGAAGAACTGTCAACATTAATCTTTGAGCAAAATCGTATGAATGGAGAACTACGAGCATTTCGTTGGCAAACGTTTATCACGATTCCAGACGGGCCTTCGCTTGGCTGGAGTCTGGGATCATAAATACCTGAGGACTTCTTCTCGCTCGAAGCACCGCATCCCTTTATTCCTTGGTAGCTAAACGTGACGTCAGAAGCGAGGTTTGGGTTAATTCTGATAACAATACCTTTAAGCAAACTTCCTTGTAAACACAAACACACGGCAGCATTTTAATTTTATCTTTCGAACCTCATTCATTATTCTAATGAATGACTGTGTTGATGAGTTATGGTCAGAATTTAGGTTTTTACAGATGACATAATGGTATACAGTAGGATTAAAACAGGTGAAAACTGAACAGCTGCAGGGTGACCTGGATAGAAAATCGAAATGGATAGGTCAGCATGGAATGAAGATAAATGCCAAGAAGAGTCTGCTTATTAGGTACACAGATTAAAAAAAAAAAAACTGAAGGTTAGGTCAGAATTGCTTGTTGAAAGCTTGAGCTGAAAATACCTTGACATACGTTTGATAACAAACTCAACTGGGCAAAGCATACTGGGCAGGTGGTAGGAAAGGGTTACAAAATTCATTTACTAGAGAGGGTGATGAGAGGATGTACCAGAGATATTAGGGAATTGGATTACAATACTTGGGTCAGATCATTGGTTGAATATAGGGGTGCAGTTAATTATCAAATACTGGTGTTGGAGGGTGTGCAAAGAAGAGCAGATGCCGTTTTTAAAAAAGAAAAAAAAATTCCGCACTACCCTCTCAGTGAAATGTTTATGAAATTTGGATTATCAATACTCCAATATCATCGGATCATTCACTTAGATAGTTAAGATGACTATTGGTAACTGCCTGAAAACTGTTAACAGGATAGTGAATACTTAAGAGTAATTATGGGCACTGGCTCTTTCCACGTGACCTAACTTTTATTTATTTTTTGGCTACTCCTGGATCTAACATGGCAATCCGTCCGTACGTATCAACTTATAAGATTACACTAACACGCAGCACATACGACATTATCTCATAAACGTTTGTGTCAGAATTATACTTTCTTCGAGCCCAGTTTCTAAACGTTGGTACTGCTTCATTAAAAGAAGTTTGTCTCTCGATAATCCAGAATTTAATAACAGAGCTTCAAGATAAGCATTGAGGTTGTCATAGAATTAGGATTCAAAATGAGGAAAAATGGATGAAATTAAAATAAGATGACGCTATCGTCTTAACTATTGCCCATTGATACCAACAACATGCATTCTGGACTTATAAAAAGATCCCAGTTTACCTGTCATCTAGGCTATCGTTGATGCTACGGATACGTAACTACACTCCTCGTTCCAAGAAATGGCATAACAACATTGCAGCCCTTGGCTGATAGTGAAACAAATCCAATTGAAGGTATGTGTCCTGAAAACAGGTGCCATGATTGCAAGAGGCCTGCGTGTAGTGCGGGAATATCATTTGACCCGATACTGCTGCTGGTTCACCGAGCTTTATGTTGGAGCAGTCTCTGCCTGCTTGGGATTAACTTTAAGTGGCGGCTGCTGAATGCTCGTCGCGGAGTACAGCTGCAGCGCTGTCGAAACGAGAGAGACGCTGGCGCGCTCCAAATCCGCCGCTGAGACATTAAACGGGCCAGGGCTGCTATTCACCGCCTTAATTAGCCAGATGGGAGTAAGCGATTGCGCCCGCTTGCGCGCCAAGTTATGGCGGCAGGAGATGACGGCGGGCGCCCCCAAACCTTGTTACCTCGTCGGCTGATTGGGAGCCAACAGACTCGCGCCGCGAATCGTGGCGGAAAATCGGCAGCTTACCTGCTGCATTCACAGGAAAGCTTACCACAGGGCACGCTTCCAGAGTAGTGTGCCAGGGTGCAAAGTACATGTGAGGAAGGGCGTCAACAGAAGGGTCAGAGCGGCAGTCTCCATAAAAATGTATTTAGCCTCAAACATTAACAATGCATACGTACGTAATTGCATCTCATTAAAATTACGCCGAATTGAAAATCCATGGAAGTTTTCTAAAGTGAAAATTTCGATCTGATCACTCCTGCTGAGCAAATAAAACATCACTACACATATATATAGACTTATTTTTCACATTCTATAGATTGCATATGATGTTACTGGTTAGGCTTGTATTGTTAAGTGACAATTCATAGAAATTATCTGTGTATTATATACTCTTGCAGAAGAGCTGAGGGTCAGGTCGAAAAGACAATGGACGCTGACCAGGATACCTAGCTGGAATGTCAGCACCCCAGGGCCGGATTAAGACAGAGCGGGGCCCGTAACATGTAAAGAAGACGCCCTTGATTTTTGCCGTCCCGGGTAAAATTGTAGAGCTAAAAAAAAAAAAAAAAGGTCGCCTATCTAGCCTAGGTGCGGGGGCCTCCCTAGTAGGCGCGAGGCCCCCTAGAAAGTGCGAGGACCGTAGCATTTGCTACCTCCTGCTACGTGGTTAATCCGGTACTGCAGCAGCCTCTGAGTCCCTAGGCAGCAGGGAGGAAATCAGACGCACCAGTCTAATGTTGACAAAGACCGGTAGGAAATTTTGAGTTAACGAAGGCTCGAATAAGAGACAGTAAATACGATTTATTTCCACTCACCGATGGTCTGAGTATTTCTGCAGAACTTTGGAAAGTTAAATGATTATAGGAAGAGTGGAGAATGTAGCGATACGTGTGTTTGGAAATCCTGGGTGAACGCAAGAGAAATTGTTAGTAAATAGCAGGATGCCGTGGCTGGAAATAGCACTAATCTTGTATAATTTATGCCTATCGGATGTCGAGCTCATTTGCAGGAGCGAGTGACTGGACGACGACGCTGGAGAGAAGGCGACCTGGAGTCTTTCTGTAGGCGAGACTACGGCAAGAGCGCTTCTTTTGGTTGTGACTTTGAGCTGTACTGGTGGCCAGGACATGCCGCCTGAATGCTGATAGCTATCCACGTCACAACTCAGGAGGTGATAGGCCTGACCATCACGTCAGCTTATCAGCAGTCCAAGATCGCATCACTGCTGAGCCTAGATCTACCAATCGCAAAGAGCTGTTGTGTCACTACTCTGACTGTTTACGTTTGAGAAGGGTAAAGGAACTTAATTTGTGCCACAGTTTTATCAGAACTCAGTTTTCAATGCCCAGTAACGCCTGTGAGAAATTCCATGTCATGCGCTGAGCTACATCAGTATGAACTGCTAAGACTTGTGTATGAAATGAGTAAATTCAGTCGCGATTGTTTCTTTATGTTATTGTGAATTTGGTCAAATACTGAGAAATAAAGTCAATTCCCACTGATTCGACTTGGCGGAAATGAAGATGTTAATATTTCATTGTAAATTTGTGATTTTTTCAATATCTGATATGATAACGTTGATCTCCTTTCCTTATGCATCATTATCTTAAGTAACTATATTAAGAAATAAATGATTGAACCCAGTGGGGTATAAATTTTCATCTTCATTAATTTATCAGCAGTCAAAATTTTCTGAGGAACTAAATTTGACAAAATAAAATTCATTAAATACCTTATTAAATAATAAATTATCCTTTGGTAACCGATGTTGTACTTCAAAAATGTCACCACAACGTGAGATCTGAACACTTTAAGCTAATCAATTTTTTTTATAAAGGTGAATAAGACGCCAATGCAATTGAATTTTGTTTTATTTTGGTGTCGTACGCGTTTCACTCTATATCAAGAGCATCATCAGCGACATATGTTACTTTTTTACTTTTTTCTCATGATCATGGTTGGCTTCTGTGTGTATGTTTTGTAGAATTTGCTGAAGGTATGAAGCACTACAAAACATACACAGAAGCCAACCCTGATCATGAGAAAAAAGTAAAAAAGTAACATATGTCGCTGATGATGCTCTTGATATAGAGTGAAACGCGTACGACACCAAAATAAAACAAAATTCAATTGCATTGGCGTCTTATTCACCTTTATAAAAAAAATTGATTAACTTGCAATTGAGGAAATGGCCCACAATATCCAGTCATTAACTTTAAGCTAATCTTCGTATCGAGATTTCAGAGGTCATAACAGAAATAGTTAGTACTACTTCATGCAAGTTGCTCGTGACATATTGCTGCAAACACAGTACTACATTCCAGATCAAAAAAAAAGGTGTCCCTTTTTTAATTGTTCATGAAAGACTTAATTAGAATTTAATACCTCTTATGTAAACGAAGGCTTTCCCAGCGTGTATCTGGAATATAATCTTCGCGGATTCGCTGCCGGATTGTGTGGGTGAAAGACGAGATTTCGGTGACGGACTCTGCCGGCATCTTCAGGCCTGGTGCTCACGCCGTGACGGCCAGAGGTGCAACCCCAGTCTCTGGCGCCGCAGCAACTCTGGTCGTCACAGCATCAGCACCAGGCTTGAAGATGGCGGCAGAGTTCGTCGCCGAAATCTCTTCTTTCACCCACACAATCCGACAGCGAATCCGCGAAGATTATATTGCATTTAGCGCTTCTTGTTCTTAATATCGCTATTTTCTTTCTCATTTAACAGCATTGATAAATGATCCATGTTGTTATCCACTGCCAGCTAAATCTCCAGCTTACAAGAAGCGGTAGTTCGCACGCGCTTTAATGAAGTTTTATTATTGTTGGATTAAAATCAAATTATTTAGTGCCTAAAATACCTGTTACGGTTTCTAGAAATACATTACCACGAAGGAAGATGTCAGTAATTTCTATAAATTTCCATCGTGAATGTATATATATATATGAGAAAGTGAATCTCCCTGCACATGTCTGAGCCAGTGGCGCTAATTAAACTATAGTGGCTACGACTTTAAGAGTCACAAAGGCAGTGTGTCGTGGGCATAGAAGCTGAAAAATGTCTCCCGGATACATCATTCTCTCGCCATTACGAAGTGTACAATACCAAAATATTTGAATATCAGGTTCGTTAAGGTTGACACGATCTTGCGATTCATACAGCATGTAACATTATGAGCGACCTGCTAATGGCTTTACGCCTCGTCGACGTCGGGGTCATAGAGGCGGGAAAGTACTGAGGATAAGGAAGGAAAAAGAATTTGACCATGGCCTTTTGAAGGAAACATCCCGGCATTCGCCTGGAGAGATTCTGGGAAACCATGGAAAACTCAAATATGGATGCCCGGGTGAGGATTTGAACGTGCATCCTCCGTAATGCGAGCCTAGAGCGACCTGCTTATGAATGTAGACTCACGTAGAAGACCTTCAAGTATAATGAGAATTCCGATTTTTGAAATTAATGAATTGTTCAGCTTCTTCTAATACTGACTGATTAAAGTACAATACCCAGCATTAAAGTGAACGTAGCTACCTTATTTCATACTCCATGACAAAAATTTGATTTCAGACTGTAGTATTTAATTATATTAGTAACATTAGATAGATTGGAGAGTACTTCACTTTATATTCATGTATGCGTGAATACGAGTGTTTCCTGGTTGGCAATTCATTACGGGGAAGCACAGCTATCTCGGTTGGGTATTTCCAAGTATTAGCGAGGTCAGTCGGCTCCTATCATTACGCATACGGACGTGTTGCGGTGTTCTCACCAGCGAGCCGAAATAAGTCGGTGGGTTTCTCTAAATAGGTGCTAACCGATTCCGCGATAACTCCGTGAGTACATAAGCTACTTTTAGAGTCGTTACGGAAGAATTAGGCTCAGTTCTTTTTAACAAACTCTACGAGCAGGGTTGCCCGTGATTTATAATGGAGTGATCATGGCTGCTAACTATCCTGAACGTGTGACCGTTCTGATTAGAACCTGCATCTTTGAAGTAACGAAGTCTTACATGTTTTAAGTTACATAGCGTTGGTAGGCGTGTGTGTTTCTGAGTATCATTAAGTGTGCTTGAACCCTTTTAATTTTCAACCCTAAGCTAACTAAACAAACATTAGTTTCACTGACGGCCTTGTTTTCAGTCTGACTGAACCTGTAATTTTGTACCTTAAAGATTCTAAGAAATTTTTGCATATGCGTTAACAATTCACTAAACTGGAACGTTATAAATTCTTATATTACGCCAGCTAAAAAATACGCCTTTATTGTGGCGAAAATTAATTTGATTAGCTCCTATACTACAACTGTTTCTTCTTCACTGTGTACGTTCTTCACCGAATGCAGTAAATAGTAACTTAGTTTATTATCTTGTAGTAAGCAGTTATAAAAAGTTTCGTAATTGAGAAACTTTTACTGATATTCGTTTCGAGCTCCATGTATGGAAGTATGGTTTTGATTTTAGAATCAGCTGAAAGGTTTATTAAAGCGAGCACATTTACTCCAACGGGATACGAAGGTGTAAATCTAGTTGGTTGTGGCTGATCCTGAACTGACAGCTCACCCCACTTGTTCAGATATGAGTCAGTTTACCTCCATATCGTGTCACCATTCTATCAGTTAGGCGCAAAACGGAAATGAAACTTCGCTTGCAACTGAATCAGTTTGCATTGGTAGCTTGAACGAATACGCCAGTAGCATTTGAGCATACATGATTAGCAAAATCAGTTTGACATCTATTTTCAGTCCACGCTGAATAAAACAGGATATATCTGAAACAGCGCTAGAATCGCAACACATTTATTACCCTGGCGTTGAAAGAATTAAAATGGCAATTAAGGAGCCAGGTCAACTAAGCAGTAACGCATCTAAAGTAATTTCAAGAGATCTCGAAAGATAAATCGCAGTCCTATCAATACAGAAAGAAGCTGTCACTTACGCTTTCAGAAAGCGCAGGCTGGGATTCAGATACCCATGCATCATCACACACATAGCAAAATCATCTGACTGGATGCTTCATTATCAAAGGATTATCCTTCCCTCACCTAATGAAGTAACTCGTTCGAGGATCTTACCTTTTTTATATTGGTGTATTTTGTATATTTATCCATCACCGTTTCTTCTGCTACGTTAAGCGATGGTATTTTCTTTGTCATTCACGGGACTAAGCTAGCGACCTCCATTTCTTTTCTCTACATAGTGGTTCCTAATTTGTTTTTCTATAGTATCACTTCAAGGTAGACGCCAACCTCGCGTACCCCTTATAGCTGAACAGATAAATAGAAATTGAAATCAATTTTTCGCGATTTATTAAATTTTAATCCAATAATAAACGTTACAAAAATATTCAAAAGTCCAATATATATATATATATATATTATTATTATTATTATTGCAGCTATATCGATCCTTTTTTCAGGATGTAGCCTCTTTAAGCCTAATGAGCTATATATTAGAATTTAATTCTACATAGTGTTGCTGTAGTTCTTTCCAGGCCGATCGATCCTGAGCCGCCCTCTTCCAGTTCACGCCTGTAACTCGACGTATATCCTTATCCCAGCGATCCGGGGGTCTTCCTCTTGCTCTTTTCAGGTTTCTCGGTATCCAGTCCAGCACTACCGTAGTCCATCTTTCATCTCTTTTGCGAGCAACATGACCGGCCCATTGCCATTTTTGGGTCATGACTCTTTTTAAGATGTCTGTTACTTTAGTTATTGAACGGATGTGCACAGCCCTTTTCCTGTCTCTTCTTGTAAACCCTAGCATTGCTCTTTCCATACTTCGCTGGGCAGTTCTCAGTTTTTGCTTCGTGTGACTATTTAGGGTCCAAGTCTGGCAGGCATATGTGAGGACCGGTAATACACATTGTTCAAATACCGGTTTTTTAAGATGTATTGGCATGTTCGATTTAAAAACTATGGAATTTCTTCCATATGCTCTCCAGCCCAGCTTTATCCGTCTGTAGATCTCAGGCTTTGAGTCACCATTCATATTGATCAGTTGGCCAAGATAGATGTACTGATCTACGAACTCAATACCAGAATCTTTCATGTCCGCCTTGTCTTTATCTTTTTCTGCCCATTTGTTTTGCATGATTTTGCTTTTTGATATATTTATTTTAAGGCTCACTTCGCTGCACGCTGTCTCTAGTTCATTTATCAGTTCTTTGAGCTCTTCCAGACTGTTTGAGAGTAAAACTATATCATCAGCGAATCTTAAGTTGTTGAGATTTCTTCCATTTATTCTCAAACCTCGGTTTTGCCATTGGATTTTTGACATTGCCAACTCTAGTTATCTTAGAGAATACCACGCGAACCCTAAAAAGCAACGTCACCCCTTTGGGTACACCTACCACTAATTGAGAACGACTGCTCTACACTCAAAAGTTAGCTTGGAGAACAAAATAGCACAAAGCTCAGCATGTGAGTAGACTTTGTTTTCGTGTTAGAACGATCTCGGGGAAAGACAACAATATATGATGTTGTTATTATTTAACAACAATAGCTAGTAGATGTAATACCTGTTTTCAAGCCTGATAAGCTCATTGGACAACCGTAAAGAGACTCCACTCGCCCGCGTGACGTCACAGTTGCATGGCGGGAAATTCTAATGGACCAATGGCGGCCAACGTCGTATGACGTCACAAGATGGCGGACCGTTAGTTCCTTAACCGGCCGACCAGATGGCAGCATCTCCCAAGGGCTTAATTTCTTTGGGCGCAGACATTCCACTCCCTTACGAGAGAAAGCTAGCGGGGGAATTCTGCCGCCTGGGGCGTGTTTACACAGGTGCGCTCTCGTTGCGACAGGTATCAACTTGCTCAGCCAAGGCATCGGGCGTTTTGGCCTTGCATAACCTACCGGGACATAGTATCCCGGTTTCCGATAGATGGCGGGGCATGGCTCGATACGTGGTTGTGGAAATATTTCCAGGCATATGTGCATAGTATCCCGTTTCTCGATAGATGGCGCGGCATGCTTCATTTCTCAACGCGATAGGTATTTAAGAGAAATATTTCAGGTATTCCTGCCTGCTGTCTGTCTGCTATTATCGGTATATCAATGTGACAAGTATTTCGAAACCATGGAGTTATTCTCGGCGTGCAGTAACATTATTTCCGTTTGCCCAGCGACAAGCACAGTCCATTATCTCTTGCGAAAGCTCTGTACATATACAATCGACAGCAAGGTGCAAATATTTCAGCACAGTAAAATATTTTCTTCGGTTCTGTGTCGTGATTTTGTGAAATATACTTGCATTTGATTAAGCGTGAACCATTGCTATTTTTTACTAAAAACAAAAAAGTCCACATCAACGGATATTATGTAAACAGACATCGGTAGCATTGGGGCTAGAGTGCAGAAGGTCGCTGGTTCGAGTCCGGCCGCGGGAATGGGTATTTAAGTGTTTTGAGATATTATTGAAAAAGCCGTTCCAACTCGTCAATTTCAAAACGAAAATCAAAATTTTAGATTCCACACCTAGAGAGTATGGCGCCAGCTTGCCTCGTTATAATTGAATAAAACATAAGTTGAAAAGCATACATTTTTCATTTAAAACACGTTAACGTTCGAAATTGAAAAAAAACGTCATAAACTCAGCAAATTGGAAAGATATAAAATCTATGTGTACCTGTTTTCATGAAATTATTGTGATAAAGTATAGTATTACCACACATACGCTATTCCTTTCAAAATTCGTAGCCTCAAAAAAACATCAATGGGTGAAATCCTTTCATTGAAACCGACAGTCATTCACCGACGAAGGTAGGGAAAACCATAAATTCCGTTCATCGAAGCAGGCAAACATTAATAATTAATTCACCGACGAAGAGACGGGAAACAAACTCACTTTTGCACATCATGTTGGATTCGTTATGAACAATATAATATAGCTCACGAGTGTCACATATATTCCGTGTATTTTAAAGGATGTATTAAATTATGTGTAATGAAACAGACCGAGAACACAGACACTTTTTGAACTCAAAGAGGCAATGAAGGGGTTTACTGATGTATGTAAGTATAACCTCGATGAATTTAGAGCCTCTAAACTAAGGCAAAGTTGTCGATTTGAAAGCCAGTTTCTTTCCCTACAGCCATTTCTGAAGTGAATACATGTTAATCTCTCCACTGATATCAAACCAATCAGCCTGTAATTATTTCAAGCCTATTTCTCAACCCTGTCTTTGGACAAGAGGCCACTTGAAAATATTTGTGAAATGATTAACAAAACATTTCCAATACCAAAGCTAGAAAAATCAAAGTTTCCAGTTTGACCATGGCAAAACTCATGGAATGCAACGAGGGAAGAAAGAATTCATATAAGCATCAGTACGACATCTTATTTCCCTAATCTTATCTCTGATGTCACTGCCATCAAGGTCAAACCTTTTTCGTCTGTATCAATTCTGTTGTGCTTTCGTAAGCAATCACAAATTGGGTGTCCTTAGCTGCAATTTGTCTAAAATTCCAATCAATCCCTTGTGACACATCAGTGATTGACTAGAAATAGAGAGATATACCGACCTTTAACTGTATTTTACAGCACAGCACGTATGTTCCAGGAACGAAATACCGTCTGTTAATCTTACTAATTTCACCCATGTCGAATCAAAGTACGCCAGTCCTATGTGATAAAAATCGAGTCACGCAAAGCACAGAACATGCCTGAGACCATCGCCTGTGACCAAGGTGGATATATAGAAAATTTACACACTCCCTTATGGAAGAAATCCAGTGCCGGCTCCTAGTTATAGTCTTCTACGCACTATTCCTAATTCTTTCACCAAGATCCACCCCTAGCCTCATCGCCAACGTACCCACAGCAATTCCCCAAACCTCCTTCTGTTTTCCAATGATTCCCACTCCAACCCCTGCTCGGTTACCTTTTGTTCGTGTGTTAAAGTAAACCAAAAACTCATACAGTCGTCTCCTAATCAGTAGCTAGATACCAAAATGTTCATTTAAGGTGGTTCTACTGCAGTTTCCCAGGAAAATTCCCCCTTTTTCCAGGAAATGATTTTTCAACCAATCAGGACACAGGAGTGTTATCCATTCGGTTTAAATGTTCCCATCTGACGCCAACCTTCGGAATCAGGGACAAGTGTGATATTTGTTTGTAATAGTGTGCTTCATCCAACTAACCACGATGAAATTGCCATAATGCTCTTAGCTACTTGGTCATCAAATAAACATCATAACCCACATTTTCATAGAAAATCTCTATACATCGACAAGTATCCAAAACGTCAACATAGGTGCAGACACTAGTTCTATTACGCCGAAGATAGCACCCACACTTGAACTGTCGTAAATTGTTAGGTCAAAGTGGGTGTTTGGATATTTTACCCACTATGAACTCATCACCTAAAGTCTAGTGCCAGATTGTGGTCATGGTCAACTTAGGCTCCATACACCACTCAGAATTATTCCACCAATATCCATTCCGGCAGCATTATACGTCACATACAGCCCCCGACACTCTTCCTATCTTCCAATGACATCCAGCCCAGCTCCTTTATTATGTCAACTTGTTGAATATTTTACACTGATAAATATAGCTGCCCCTCCTTTACACCTTGCATTTGATGTACAAAAAATGTGGACTCCATACTGCACTATATGCAAGCAGTGGTCTGACTGTGGATTTGTACCCAAGTTCTTCGCTTCTCTAATACACCCCCTCATCACCCTCTCTGTTAAATGATTTTTATCCCGAAGTGCATGTAATGAAAAACGTGAGGAACACAATTCGTATGTCAACACAAAACGGCAGTAAACTGTAAAGAGCACAGTGAAATGAGAGATTGCCTAAGCCCTGAAGCAATGGTTAGAATCACACATTGATGGTGAGCATAATTCTATAACCATATATTTTAGACTCAAATCCACAGAGGAATGACACACGCACACGCACACACTTGTACATGCATACAGCGAGGTCGACAGAACTAACAGCAAGCATCACGGAAACGATGAAGTGGGGCAGATTTGCCGTTACCACTGATTAACTGGACAGAACTATCGTTACAAAAATCATCAGATAGACGAGTTAAAACCAGGTATCACCATACTTACGCTTACATGCACAAAGAGAGACGCAGATACACATGTACAAGTCTACAGAGAGTTCAGCACAACTACCGGCACCAATCATGGAAACGAAAAAGTGGTGCAGTACTCTCTTGCCTCATGACTGGATGAAAAATAGAAGTCTCATTACATATCATCAGCCTCGTGAGATAGAAGGTGTGCATGTTTTCACCATACACCTAAGTTTTTATACCATAAATAGTGTTCATCACACCAAATTGATTACATTTACCATCAACATGTCTTTCCCACACCGCAATCCTTTCTACTATTCAGTAAAAAGTGACCCAAGTACCATGAGTTGCAATAGACACTTGACTATCAGACAGATATCATAACGCGCATATTCAAACTAGGTATCAGCCACAAATCCATGCATCTCCATACACAAGCACAAACAAACATAAGTGGAGGGACAGCAAAATCATACGTCCAGATAGACGTGTTTATGGAAGGTATCACCATATTTACGCATACAGACACAGAGAGAGACGCACAAACACTCACATTTCCATGCCTACAGCGAGCTAGACACAACAACCAGCCCAATCATGGCGACGAAAAAGTGGGGTAGAACCCCCATGGCTCATAACTGACCAAAAAATCATCAGTAACATATGTTCCAGGTACCATACTTTTCACATCAAATCATCTCATTTATCTCACACTACAGACCTCACTACCATCCAGTATCATGTGTGCTAGGTACAAAACTGTTCACATCAGCACCACCACGTCTATCCACACCTAAGCCTTTTCTGCCATTCAGTAACATGTACTCCTGGTACCACGAGTAGCAGTAGACATCTGGTCATCAGACAGATATCATAACTCCCATATTAATACTAGTCTCAAACACAAATCCATACGTCACCTCACACAAGCCTAAGTGTAGGATCAGCACATCATACATCCAGACAAACGAGTTAAAGGAAGGTATCACCACATTTACGCAAAAAAATAAAAAGTACACAGAGAGAGACGCATACACACGTACATTTCCATGCCTATAGCGATCTCGACTCAACAACTAGCCCAATCATGGCAACGAAAAAGTGGAACAGAACACCCATGACTGGCCAAAAATCATAGAAAGACACACATACATACACACTCACATGTCAATGCATTCACACAGTTCCATTCATCACCACACATGCACATAACTGGAGGAAAGAGACTGAACATGCTAGATCCAACTGAAGAGTTACAGGATGTGTGAAGTTTGAAATCACAGCCACGTCTCTCCACACCGCAACCCTTTCTGTCATTTAGTAACATGTGACCCAGGTACCATGAGTTACAATAGACACTTGTCTATCAGACAGATATCATAACCTCCATATTCATACTAGGTCTCACCCACAAATCCATACGTCTCCACACAAGCACAAACATATGGGAGGAACAGCAATTCATACGTCCAGATAGACGAGTTTAAGGAAGGTATCACCATACTTACGCATACAGACACAGAGAAAGACGCATATTTCCATGCCTACAGCGAGCTCAACACAACAACCAGCCCAATCATGGCAAAGAAAAAGTGGGACAGAACCCCCATGTCTCAAGAGACAAAAAAAAAATTAATTAACATTTGTTCCAAGTACCAAACTCCTCACATCAACATCATATTATTTAACTCACACTAAAGACCCTCTCTTCCATTTCAGTATCGTTGGTAATATGTACAAAACTGTTCACATGATCAGCACCACCTCTATCCCACGCCACAAGCCTTCTCTGCTATTCAGTAATATTTGCCCCATGTACCACGAGTATCAATAGACACATGGTCATCAAACAAATATCATAACTCCCATACTCATACTAGGTCTCACACACTAAACCATATGTCACCACACACAAGCACACACAACATAACTGGCCAAACAACCATCAGACAGACGTTAGAGTGTGTGCAAAGGATGACATTTCTTTTCCTTACACCTCAGTACTTATCCCATTCGGATTATTCATTACACCCAATTAATTACATGTTCCATCAACATATAGGTAGCCAGTCAATGTGAAATCTCAAAGTCGAGTATAATCGTATCGTGATAGACACACAACCTCATAGAAAGACAGGCATACACACACTCACATCTCCATGCACACACACAGTTACCATACATCACCACACACATACATGTAACTGGAGGAAAAGGACTGAAAACCCTAGGTCGAGACTGAATAGTTACAGGATGTGCGAAATGTTTCATTTCTTTGCCACAAATCCTTGGTGCTCATCATACCCAACTGATTACAACTACATACGTGGCCACTGATGGAGAAATCTCAAGTAGACTCCTACCACCATAATTATACACAGAAACACACATATATCCATGCATATACCACAATTTCATAAGTTACTACATATATACAAGTAACTGCAGGAAAGGGTCCCGACATACGACGTCCACACTGAGGTGTTACATGATAGGCAGACGATAGCATGCCTTTAAAATACACCTCAGTGCTCACCACACTTACTTGATTTTCTATGTGCCATCAGTATATCTGGTGGCTGGAACTAAGCACTTGGCAATGTTTGGACAAAAGTCATTTGATAATAGCAGCTCATCAAGACAAATTTTACGCATACAGACACAGAGAGAGATGCACAAACACTCACATTTCAATGCCTACAGCGAGCTAGACACAACAACCAGCCCAATCATGGCAAAGAAACAGTGGGACAGAACCCCCATGGCTCAAAATGACAAAAAATCAACATTAACATGTGTTCCAAGTACCAAACTCTTCACATCAACGTCGTATCATTTAACTCACACTAAAGACCTCACTGCCATTCAGTATCGTGGGTACTAGGTACACAACTGTGCACATCATCAGCACCACCTCTATCCCACACCACAAGCCTTTTCTGCCATTCAGTAACATGTGCCCCCACTTACCACGAGTATCAGGGTAGACACATGGTCATCAGACAGATATCATAACTCCCATATTCATACTAGGTCTCACGTACAAATCCATACGTCACCACACACAAGCACACACAAACATAACTAACTAAAAAACCATCAGACAGACGTTAGAGTGTGTGCAAAGGATGACATGTTTTCACCATATACATCAGTGCTTATCCCATACGGATTATTCATCACACCCAATAGATTGCATGTATCATCAACTTATAGGTAGCCAGTGACTGTGAGATCTCAAAGTCGAGTAGAATCCTATAGTGATAGACACACAACGATATCGGAAGACACACATACACACACACTCACATGTCCAGGCATACACATAGTTCCATACATCAACACACACGTACACGTAACTGGAGGAAAGTGACTGAACACCCTTCGTCCAGACTGAATAGTTACAGGATGTACAAAGTGTGACATGTCTTTGCCACCACAGCTCAGTGCTCTTCACACCCAACTGATTACATCTTCTACATAGGTGGCCACTAATGGAAAAATCTCGAGTAGACACCATAATAAGACACACACGAACACACACACCCATATGTCCATGCATATACCACAATTCCATACATCAACACATACATTCAAGTAACTGAAGGAAAGGGACACCACACACGACATCCATACTGAGGTGTTACATGATAAACAGAGGATAGCATGTCTTTGCAATACAGCTCAGTGCTCACCACACTTACCTGATTTTTAATATGCCATCATTATTACTGGCTGCTGAAACTCAACACTTCAGCACTGTTTGGGCAGATCCATATGTTTATAGCAGCTCCGCAAAGACAAATTTTGAGTCAATCTGCCCAGGCGGGCGTGACGAGAGGGGGCCTCCCTTCCCCACTGCGGACAGAAATACCGCAATACGCCAGACTCCGGACTTCAAATTTTTTTCTCACCGGGACCTATTACCGGTAATCGCGTAGTTAGGACCGAATACCGGAATTTCAAAGCGGCCGAAAGCGGTTATGTGCGCCGGTGGATACACGATATACGCGTCTGCTGTGAGGAAGGGAGGCCCCCTCTCGTCACGCCCGCCTGGGCAGATTGACTTAAAATTTGTCTTTGCGGAGCTGCTATAAACATAGTAAAAAATAGCAATGTTTCACGCTTAATCAAATGCAAGTATATTTCACAAAATCACGACACAGAACCGAAGAAAATATTTTACTGTGCTGAAATATTTGCACCTTGCTGTCGATTGTGTGTGTACAGAGCTTTCGCAAGAGATAATGGACTCTGCTTGTCGCTGGGCAAACGGAAATAATGTTACTGCACGCCGAGAATAACTCCATGGTTTCGAAATACTTGTCACATTGATATACCGATAATAGCAGACAGACAGCAGGCAGGAATACCTGAAATATTTCTCTTAAATACCTATCGCGTTGAGAAATGAAGCATGGCGCGCCATCTATCGAGAAACGGGATACTATGCACCTATGCCTGGAAATATTTCCACAACCACGTATCGAGCCATGCCCCGCCATCTATCGGAAGCCGGGATACTATGTCCCGGTAGGTTATGCAAGGCCAAAACGCCCGATGCCTTGGCTGAGCAAGTTGATACCTGTCGCAACGAGAGCGCACCTGTGTAAACACGCCCCAGGCGGCGGAATTCCCCCGCTAGCTTTCTCTCGTAAGGGAGTGGAATGTCTGCGCCCAAAGAAATTAAGCCCTTGGGAGATGCTGCCATCTGGCCTGCCGGTCAAGGAACTAACGGTCCGCCATCTTGTGACGTCATACGACGTTGGCCGCCATTGGTCCATTAGAATTTCCCGCCATGCAACTGTGACGTCACGCGGGCAAGTGGAGTCTCTTTACGGTTGTCCAAAGAGCTTATCAGGCTTGAAAACAGGTATTACATCTACTATAGCTATTAATTCAGTTTATGTCTTCTTCCTGCTAACGTGGCAGTAATTAATCGGATTGATCTGGAGAAATGGATACAAAACTTCACTAAACGTATTTTGTACCCTCAATAAGAAATTGAAAACATTGCACCACCTTATGAAATAAACAAATCACATTCACATCAATGGTTTTGTTGTCTTTGGTTAGTAGTACCGTTTAGCAGTTAATACTACACGTCTCTAACCAAAATTGAAACCTGACCACCGACGCGTAGTGAATCAGCTGTCTCTAAACTACGTAATGATATAATTTTTTTTGAATTATTTATATAATGTTGTCTCTAGTTGTTACAATACAGTATTCGCGTCTAAAGAAAAAAAAGATCTGTTTGTAGCTAAGGATAGGGGTATTTTTTTCTGTCAATCATTGCTTTACAACTTCGCCTTTAATTCAATAACTGAGAATTTTCTCCGATTCAAGATTTAAGATAACGTTTTGCACCATTTAATGCCACGTTGTGACGGTAGTTTAATTTAAGTTTAAACAAATTTTGATACTATCTAAATGGTCCAAAATTGTAAAAATAATTAACCTTTCCGCCGTGAGTATTTCTACTAAATTGAGGTTGTAGCTTCCATCATTCTCGTTTCCATGGTTACAAGGTATATTTGTCTTGATGTTGAATGCCGACGTTTCAACCGATCTGCTTCCGCCTTCATGTAGGGTGGAATTTCACCACGATATGTTTAACACGCAGCACTAAACACAACTAACGTTTCTGCAAAGTTTGAAACAACCGACCAATCAGAGAACGCAGTGATCACGTGGTAGAATGACCAAAGCAGAACGCCGGCATTCGGAACCAGGACGCGGCGATTTCAGGGGAACATGGAAACTATTTATTTAGGTTGTGGCAGCCTTTAATTACATTTTTTCTTTCTGTTGTTAATTACAGAACACAATTTTTCCTGCACTAATTTCATATTATCAAAGTAAATTATGATACATGTAGCACAAAATTGCTTTCTTTCGTAGTTAGTCACTTTACAGCGATTTTTTAGTGAGCAGAATTGTTATTATTATGAAATAAATGTTAATAATAAGTCTATGATCATAGGGAAGATTGGAGTAAGTATGGTAACTTCAGAATGAGTTATGAATTGATCAGTAGTGAAATAGAAAAGGTATAAGTTCTCCTTTCGATTTTGACTAACTTTGGACCACGGTAGACAACTGTTACCTGGTTCGTCTTTTCCCCTCCTTCCAAAATTTGTATTTTGTTCCTGGAACCCCTTGAATTATCTATTTTAGTTTGAAAAACTTTTCAATGCTCTATCCCTTCTGGACAGATACCAACTTTTTCCATATCATTTCTCATATCTTCAACCCATTTTGTTGTCGGTTTTAATTTAGTGATATAGCTGAAAATTATTTTTTTTCAACTTGCTCTCAACAATTCTAATAAGGTGTTCATAAAATTTCACCATTCTCTTGTTCTTTGTGTACATAATTTTCTGTGCATACCTACATATGAGGTAGGATCAAAATTCCCAGAATTGTCGTGTACAGTCAAGCAGTTGTTTGCCGGAAGTGAAGTTTTTGTTTGGGAGGTTACCAACACTACTGAGGAAGGCGATGTGCCTTGCAGCAGTCAATTGTAGTTGGTTTCGTGCGTGCTGGCGTGATATTTTACACGTAGTTTCTTTCTTTCGTCGGACTGTGAAATGTCGTCTTTAGAGCAGCGTGGCAATATCAAATTCTGTGTGTTGCTGGAGAATTCACCCTCGGAGACGCTTGAAAGGCTGAAGAAAGGATACGAAAACTATGCGATGAAGAAAACGGTAGTTTACGAGTGGTACAAACGTTTTGGCGAGGGTCACACAACAAATGAAGATGATGTTCCGATTGGACGACCTTCAACTTCCAGGACAGTTGAGAATGTTGAGGGCGTTCGACAACTTGTGCGTGCGGACAGGCAAACAACAATCGATATTACTCTCTCCGAAGTTCGTATTTCTCAAGGGATGGTTCACAGCATTCTTCTTAATGATTTGAACATGCATCGCGTTTGCTTGGTCATGGTTCCGAAAAAGTTATGCCCTGAGCAAAAAGAAATGGGAGTTACCATGTGCAGGGGTTTGATTGAAATAGCTGATGCAGACGACATCTTCCTGCGCAAGATTGTAACACGTGATGGGACGTGGTGCTTTCTTTACGACCCTCAGACGAAACGGCAGTCTGCTGAATGGAAGTAAAAAACACCACCACTACCGAAGCTTGATTCATTGTGAATTTATTCCTGATGACAAAACAGTCAACAAAGAATAGTACACAGAGATCTTAAAATGGTTCAGAAATGCAATTCGACCAAAACGACCTGAATATTGGGCGGAGAATGATTGTTTTTTATTGCATGACAATGCCCCGTCACATCGATAGTAATGGTGAAACAATACCTTGACAAAAACAATGTTACCAGTCTGGAACACCCTCAATATTCTCCAGATCTTGCACGACCGGATTTTTACCTGTTTCTACGGCTGAAAATGGCATTAAAGGGACAGATTCGTCAAAAGTGATTGAAAATGCGACGTAGCGGCTGAAAGAACTTTCGAAAAACGGCTTTCAGGAGTGTTTCGAGCAATTATTGTAGGAACGGTGGAATAAGTGTGTAGAAGAAGAAGGAGAGTATTTTGAATGAAAATAAGATAAAAATGTTATACGTACTTTCAATAAATTTTTATTAACCAATTCCAGGAACTTTTTGACACTACGTCGTAGATCTACATCTTTCCTTTTCCAGCAGGTACCGTCTTTACTCTTTAGTTTATTATGTATGGTATAATTCATTTATAATAAATTCAAGTTAAGAATTCAGATATACAAATCCACGCTTAGCAGTCATTCACTCCTGTTGCATGGATTTCATACTGTCATCCGACGCGGTGCCCTTAGCCAACTTTACGAGGACGAAACGCTAGCCATACAGGACGAAGATTAAAAACTATTTCCACGCAAACAAACCAAAAATAATGTCAAGGATTCTCACAAGTACCCCTGGTCAGGCATTATATAATTCGATGTAAGAAAAAAGTATGGCTTTTCCTATACATGATACCATAAGCTAGAATCTCAACACTCCATCTGAAAGTCTCCACAACTACCCATCAAATCCAAAATAAGATAAAGCAAATCAAGTCAAGATGCAACAAAATGTAAGCAAATCTCTCTTTCTTTTCCGATTGTAATAATTTATAGAACATACATTTATTGTACAGATTTTAAAAAATGTGTATTTATGTAATGTGTTAAACGTTGTCGAATGAAAATGTGTTCAATTGTAGACAAATACATAGATAGTAAGGTAGAAATAGAGATGAGTAATAAAATCGAAATGCTGATAAACTTGTAAGTAGTAATTCAGCTGATATGCTGTAAGACTGAAGTAGCAACAAGTGATTGAGTTACGATGGATGTTTTTCTCGTAAGTTTAGAGAAAGTTTTGGCATTTTCACATTAATTATTGGATTGTAATGGAAGTCATCTTATCGGAAGCGGATGCAAATGCGGATGTTTAGTGCTTGACATCCGCGGAAGCTGATGTGGAAAAATTAATTTATAATTATTTACATTTTTATATTTTATCAAAATAAACTTAAAATCGAAATAAGTAATTTTTATCACAAATTCTACATTTTCCATAAGCAAAGCCTACTTCAATATAATACTATCATAATATTTTCTGCCTCATCTTTCAACAACAAAAAAGTGGGATGATTTAACAAGTGAATTAAATTTTTTACATAACTACGCACGCGTCAGCACAACAATCTTTATCATATGAACTTTGCGGAGTTCGCGACTCGATTAATTGAAGCGTCAAACACAAGACTCAGCCACCATCTTTCCACCGCTCTAGCGGCCCATTCACATTCCAATTTGTAGTCCTACGATTTTCCGATGTAGGACTCTTGTTGGGCCGTGAAAGGCGCTGCAGTAGCTACTACATGTATCACGTATTGGATGTGTTTGGGTTTCTAAACAACCAACACAGGCTTCTACCATCCAACAAGCTGTGGCGTTGGATCATGATTGGAGAAAACACCCCATTAGGACACTGGAGAGCCGCTAGGAAGTACGAGTGGAAAGGAGTGCTTGTACTTCTTCTAGTAGCGTAAATGGGTAAGCGCATACTGCGGTAGTACTATACGGAGGTCCTACAAGTTGGACCGTGAATAGGCCGCTTTACTTTATATGTCAGTTCAAACATGTAAATTTGTGCTTAGGTACAGTTAATTATTACTTTCATTACAATCTCGTAAGAAAGGACACAACCACGTTTTTAATGACTAAGCGACGCTAGGGCGATTCTCGAACGAAGAGAAAACAATAATATATATATATATATATATATATATATATATATATATATATATATATATATATATATATATATTGCAATGTAAAAAAAAATCAGCTCTACTTCCGCATTAAAAGTTGCGAATGAAGTGACGCACTTGCGGATGCGATGCTCCATTACATTTCTAATTACTTACTTGTAATGTGAACCTGCAAAAGTTATAGTAGTCGAATACACTTTATACATAATTATGTAATCGCCAAGTTGAAAGCTGCTAAAAGTATTACTTTAAAGAGAAAGAACATTCACATTCAGGAAAAAATCCACTGTGTGTCCGAGTGTGTCTTGATTGTTCTACAGAGGTTGGCGCGATCTGACATCTTGCTATCAGATCCCTCCCCGAGCAAAGCCCATTCGGTATGGGTGGAATATCTGATGCGTTCTCATCCTTGCGTGTGCTTCGTTCAGCCCGCCAATCGATATTCAAGATCGTGTTATGAATAAAAAGGTTGCGTGTACTGACACGGCCACCAATACTACCGTTAATAGAGGCGGTCACCTGGTCAGATCATCAAGGTGAACTCAGAACATGCCGAATGTAAACACTAGTTGATATGATAAACAATCACAAAATAGAAAACAGGATTCTGTTGTATGAAGAAGGAAGTTTATTCAAACATGAAATAATATACAAACGTTTCTTAATGAGAGTAATTTTTAATCGTTAGATTAAGTGAAGTGAGTAATGATTTTTTATCAGTTTTTACAGCGGAATTTTTTTAAATACACAAAACCTTCGTACCCAATGACGGTGCAAAACGTGTCGGTTTAATCTGTAATGAATCTTTTCTTTCCTTCTTCGCAAATTTGTTGTTAGTGCTAGCTCTGTAGCCGTGCATTCGGGAGGAAGAAGGTTTGAATCCCCGTCTGATTATCCAGATTTCAGTTTTCCATGGTAATATTACGTTCCTATCCTAACATACAGATGTTGAAACCCGGAAAATGAAGAAACGGCATATAAGCAATTGAGGTGATATTTTTATGGGGTAGAATGGATGCTATCATAGTGGACAGAATAAGTAACGAAGCGATTATACTCTCAGTAAAAGAAGAAACCCTACAGGAAATGACGGAAAAGGTGAAATTAAGTTTTTATGGACATATAAAATGGAGGGAGTAGCAGAGAATCCCAAGAAAAATCCGCGAAATGAAGATTCATGGTAAATGATCCGGAGAAAGGCTGAGAGGAGTGGAGAAGTAAGAACGGAAGAGAGCGGAGGACTGGACCAAAGTGGTGACAGACAGGTGGTGGGAAGAAAGAAAAAAATGTAAAAGCTTGTGCACCCAGCAGACTCTAAATAGAAACTGTTGTTGTTGATGATGATGATGATCCAAAATCACTCCAGACCAATGCCAGCATGCTTTATTCAATACTCCATGACAAAATTCCTTTCCGCTCACTGTCGGATAGTCTTTTAAGAATATAATCTCGAAGACGCGTAAATCCATAAAAAAAAAGAAATTGCTTGCACGTTTGTTACAATTGTCTTATTGCACCAAACAGTAAAGTTCCTCCAAACTTTTTCTCAGTCCCTTTTTCCTGATTGGTTCCTGTTATACATGGGCAATTCTTTTTATTGTACACTTAACGAGACATGCTTTTACTTATGTAAGAAATGTTGTCAAAATATTTCTCTGCAATTTTTATTTTAAGGACTCAGTTTACGTCTTTGTATAATTAGAGTAGGGTGGAAAATGAGTATAAAGATTTGTCTTGAAAATCGCATTACAGCTATAGAATACAATTACAAAACGGTAATAAACATGGGTCACTTAAGGAATTCCTGCAAAAATGTGTAGGATTTCCCTTTTTTTGTTTCTGGCTTTTGCGCCTTTTCGATGACGAGGTAATTTGAGAAGAAAAAGGGAAGGAACCATCCCGGCAATCGCCTGGAGTGATTTTTGGAATATGGAAAGCTGGACGGGGATTTGAACACGCTTTCCCCCGAATACGTGGCCAGAGGATTAAAGCTCCATCACCGTGCTCGGTGGTGGTTTTAGATTATCGGAATTTGAATTTACGATCTCCAGTAGTATGTAAAACTAATAGAAAATAAATAAAGGTTACTGCAAGGGATGGTTGCGTAAACTTTGTAGAATTGAATCATTTTATTTAAAACAATGAGGCCGCATATGTCAGGACAAAATACAGTATACCATTTATTAACCGATCCTACTTGAGAAATTCGTCTTCTCTAATGAGTAAAATTGTGAACGAGCTGAAAAGGTGTAAATGCGCTTCCATCGTGGTACAAGGCTCTTGATTCCGGGCGAACGGGCATAGCTTCAAATTTCTGCTGAGGCCGGTATTTTTCATCTCGGAACGGCCTCCACTTGCTGAGCACCGGTGTCAGAAGCACCTTGTGCCTGCCACGCACTTTCATCTCCGATCCCAGCCTTCTCTTACCTTACACGTTCAACACTTTACGGGTTGTTCCCAGCCCTGTTCTCGCAGTAGCTGTAGTAGCATGATCCCAGCCTCCTTTTGCCCACGATATGTGATTTTATTTGATGAAAACTTCCAAACGTAGTAGGATAATATTTGGTGGTAGATAAGTAATGCTGATGTTCATTAGGCTAAGAAATTTTTGAATTTGCAGCTGAAATTTTTTTTATTTTTATTTTTGCCGTCACGAGTTTCTCGACTGGTTTGATGCAATCCTCCCTCTCTTATTATCTTTCGCAAAACCCTTTATTTTAATATATCCCACGACTGTTCCATCCACTAACACATTAGCCAATTCCGCAAGTATTGAGACCTACTACCCTGTTTCTTTTTGCTATAAGACTCTTCCACAAACTTCTTTCCTCACCCATAATTTCCAAAATATTCTAGCCCACTTAATTTTCAGCATCCTTATTAGTACCACATTTGAAAAGCTTAAACTTTTCTTGTTTCTTGTATTCCTAAAATATATGCTTCCCCACGATAAAGTGCTGTGCTCCACACATGAAGTAGAAGCTTACAAACCTTTAAATTTTCTTTCCTTCCAATTTATCATTTGCTTATGGGTTTAGGTCTCATTGAATAGCGGTCATTAGAGCCGATCAAGGAGCGGGATAGAATTTGTAGGAACCATCCCGGCATTTACTAAGAGTGATTTTGAGAAATCATGGAAAACCGAAAAATGGATGACAGGACGGAAATTCAAACCCACGTCCTGCCGAATGACATGCCCGAGCGTTACTACCCACCCATCAGATTTGGTTTTTATAGCTCAATCTAAGTTGTAACTTGAAGTTAGTTAAAAACAGCCAAACTTCGTGACAAAAAATAGCAAGCACTGTAGTCAGTTTTTTATGCTATGTTACAAATCCCCGTTTGAACCATTTAAGACTTATTTATCTATTCTATAGCGGGGATTTGTCTGTTTGTTGACATATTATTGATGCAGGTTCATAAGTAAATGCATTTTTTTTTTTTTTTTTTTTTTTTTTTGATTTTCAGAAAGCCTTTGACTCTTTGCCACACAACCGCCTTTTAGCGAAGCTTTGAGCGTGCTGTATATCGAATCAGCTTTGTGAATGGATAAAGGATTTTCGAATTGGTCGGTCGCAGTATGTTGTCGTTGAAGGAGAAAGTTCTTCTAATCTAGATGTTACACCGGGTGTACTTCAAGGAAGTGTAATAGGACCACTTAATTTCTTAATTTTTATAAACGATCTCGGAGACACAGTGAAAAGCATTTTTAGATTGTTTGCTGATGATGCGGTTATTCATAGGGAAGTAAGGAATTTGGCCGATTGCTTAGAAATTCAGCGTGATCTGGATGTTATTTTGGCATGATGCACTGAATGACAACTTACACTAAAATGTAAAAAGTGCAAGACAATAAGCATAACTAACAAAAAGTATTCGATTGTTCATAAATACGAGATAAACGGTTCAGTTATTGATATGGTCGATTCTGTGACGTATTTGGGAGTAACAGTACAAAGGAACATGAAATGGGACTTACACATTAATTCTTTAGTAGGTAGAGTTAATTCTAGGCTGCGATTCCTAGGTCGAGTCTTAAAAAATTGTAATGAACAAACAAAGAAAATAACGTAAAAATCTCTTGTGCGTCCACATTTGGACTACTGTTGTGCCGTTTGGGATCCGTTTCGTAAGAGGTTGATTGATAGTATAGAGAAAGTACAGGGAAGAGCCGCTCCATTCGTGACCGCTTGCCATAGTCTTTATCAAAGAGTCAAAGAACTCATTAGTAGACTTAGTTGGGAGTCTCTGGTAGATAGACGACGCACGTTTCGTTTAAACTTATTGGTAAACATGCGTACTACCACTTTCACTTACGAGTGTAGTGAAATACTTCGTCCATCAACCTATTTGAATCGGAATGACAGGAAAGATAAGATCAGAGAAATATGTTGTGCACTGATTCTTATATGAACTCTTTTTTCCCTCGTACCATTCGGGATTGGAATGCACAGCAAAGAGATTAGCTTTGGTGCTGAGCACCCCCTGCCACCCACAATTTTGTGAATTGCAGAGTATATATGTAGATGTAGATTAAACAAAATTTATTGAACAGATTATGGTGAGCTTTTCGCAGTTTGAAAGCTTGGGATTTGAATTAAAATTTGAAGCGAATCTCGTAACGCTACGACTCCTGACGCCAGAGCAATAAATTAAAACCCCTTCAAAACTTTAATTCCTCTTAACTATAATTTGGTAAAACTGTTTAATAGATTTTTAAGAGATTTTCGCAGTTAAAACTAGGCTCAAATTCTGATATTACGTCAACATCCTACTTTAATTGAGGACGGATAAGAAAATCAAAATCTTATCGAAACTTTAACAAAGAAATATCTAATCTAACGATGTATTTCCTTATGACTTATCTGGCTTTCCACCTCGTCGACGTCGAGGTCATTAGAGGTGGTAGTGACATTTAACAAGGAACAGAAATGAATTCGGCCATTGAAGGTACTATCCCGGCAATCACCTGGAGTGATCTGGGGAAATAATTGAAAACCCAAATCTGGATCGCTGGACGGGGATTCGAACCAGCGTCCCTCTGAATGCTTTCCTTAAGTACCGGATATCGAGTATTTAATCCTGTTCATAATCGTAATGTAGTGAGTTAATGCTGATGCAAAACGAGGAACCTACGGTACATAAATTAATAATAATAATTTCCAAATCGATTACAAAACCAATGAGAGCTTCTCTGTTTCAGGTACATGAAGTTGCGGGGAAAAAGCTCAGTACAGGTAAAGGCGGATTACTTCTGGTAGAGGGAAACGGGAGTTGATTATTGGTTGTCGTACAACTGTGAATGTCTGCCGGCCTAGCGTAGGGGCTAGAGTACCACGTGCCGATGGTCGCCGGTTTGAGTCCGGCCGCGGGCATGGGTGTTTAAGTGTTGTGTCTGTGAATGTCGTGTTCGGGTTGTAGTGTCCTTGTGATTACACTTGAAAATATGTACTCTGGAGAAACTAATACATTGAAAGAATCATATTGAGCTGGCTGTGTGGCCCCAGTAGCCGAATGCCCCCCCTTTTCCCCCCCAAAAAATTTGAATGTCGAATTTGTTTATTTTATATGATCCTAGATACTGTTTCTACGGACGAACTACGCCAAACACTTGGTTGGTAGAATATGAACGTGCTCCAGTTACCTCAGATAGAAATTTAGCTAACCGGTATCTGTTTGTCCTTTGGAAAGAAATTTTCCCCTCTTCTAAGTAATATAAATTTGGGAAATGTTCCACTCCCATCGAACTGGAAGGTATTCCGAGTCCGGAAGCAAACGATCGTTGCGGTGTAGTTGTTGCCCTCGTTTTGTGTTTATGAAGCAGTATTAACTAAGCCTCAGTTAGCAGACAATGTCAATTGCGGACTACGAACCGATCTGAAACGATGGACAGCCGCAGCGACTATCGATTAACCACATCGGTTTCCTGCTGTTTGCTTCTCATCAGAGTTGGGACCGCAGAGCGGGGTGCAAACCGTGGCGGCTTACTGCTCCTCAGCTGACCTGCTTGCCATAGCCAGCTCGCTCACTACGTCTATCACAGAAGCAAAACCAGAACAGTGGCACGTTTATCCGTAAGAGCGTTGTCTGATATCATATCACAGGCACATGAAAAAGAATTTTGGTTCATAGTTTAAGTCCAGTTTATTTTTGCTTGACGTATGAAAAGCCGGAGGCCGTGTATCTCAAGCGATACAGCATCTGACTACTGCCAGAACAACTGCGATTTGATCCCTGATATAGCTAACAGTTTTTCATCAACACTGAGCCTCCTGAACGGCTTCCTATGCTCAGCCTGCTATTAAATGAATACCGTAATGGAAACTCCCCGGAAATGTAACGAAGGTGCTGCCACTCAACCTCCTACATCCCCCTACCCACATCCGTGTTTGTCAAATTTCGAAGATGAGATTAAAGATCACCATCGTCTCTCATCACAGAGCACGGTTCTCTGGATCTGAATGTGACCTTTTTTTTTCCTTACGCCTTTACGCCTCGTCGTCGGCTAAGGTCATTAGAGGCGGGGTGGGACAAGGAACGGAAAGGAATTCGGCCATGGCATTTTTTGAAGGAAGCATTCCGGCATTCGCCTGGAGTGATTTGGGGAAACCATGTAAAACGCAAATCTGGATGCCCGGACGGGGATTCGAATCCGTGTCCTCCCGAATGCAAGGTCAGAACGTTAACCGTTCACCCACCACGCTCGGTTTGAATGTGACCTTTACATTTTAGTATTTAGCAGTTGGGTGAGTGTTTTGAAACACCTCATGACTTAAAGAGGTACAACGGGCTTTAATGTAGATCTCGCCTCGTGCTTCTGGGTGGTCCAAACTTTTTGTAGAGCCGAATGCCGGGACGAAACACAGAGAAAAAAGTGCGCACTGTGCAGAGACAGATGGTGACACATTACAGGCAGTAAATAAGTCATCGCGACAAGTTAGTTCCTATTAACGTCACCACAACTTCTTAAGGGGGAAAAACCGGGCAAGTGCGACTCAAGGATCACGCATTTATAATTCTGTACTCTTATGATGAAAACATATTTCTCGTATGCGGTTGGTCAGACGGCAGTTGCAAGGCACAAAAATCAAGGCATGACACATTTTCAGGTTGGTGGCGGAATGCGATCGAAGGCTCTCCAACGACGAGCCACGTTGCCGCTGATGCTACCGTTTAGTTACAACCATCAGCCTCCTTCCTATCATATACAAAGTGTTTACAAAGGTCATCAATAACCGCATCAGTTCCACCTTGGACACAGCGCAACCAATTGAACAGGCTGGCTTTAGGTCAGGATTCAGCACAGTAGATCACATCCAAGTCATCCACGAAGTAATAAGTCGAGCAAATGAATACCAGATGCCCCTCTGTTTGGCCTTTATCGATTAAACGTATGAATTTTTATTATTTGTCATTTAAATACAGGATATGGTCGATATTGCGAACAAATTTCAAGTTTCCCGTTGATACTTTTTTTGAAACAGACTTAGTAAAGAAATGGTTTAAAATTGTCACTCACGTTTTTGTTTTACAGTGAAAACAATTTTTAAAAAAAATACACTTCAGTTATATACTTAACAAGTTCTGAACCTCTATACTCCACACGCTTTAAGAAATATTTTACTAGTATGGAATCTTCCTACAGTATATTGTTACAAAATTTTAAATATTATATTTGGTTTTGGATCAAGGAGAGACATGACATGTGAAAATTTGGCGTAGTTTACGTGCTAGAGATCTGTGACGCACAGATGGACAGACATCACCGCTTGTTCTCCCTCTAGGTGCATTACGCTAAAAGGTGGGTCCGATAATAAAAAAGCAAGGTAAGTGTAAAACAAAGAAAAGAACAATATACTGTGTACTGTGTTTATGGCATAAGTTAAACATCTTGCGTGCGTCAAATCCTATCCGTCAGATAAGCAACAATGTTGTAAGAACGACAAACTTTACTTCAACCTCTTTCTCATTATCGTTATTAAACAACGTTCTAAATGACAGTAGATGTTATGGCGTTATTACTCGTCGGTTGGAATGTAGCGTTTCGGTAGTTAAAAAAATACTTACTTTTGGAATTGTTTATACATACAATGCACATAATTCTTCTTTGGAGTTAAAACATATTTCTTAGCTTATTAACATGCGTTAGACGTTTCTAAATACTAGTAATATATTATAAATTCAGTTCTTGCAATGTTACTGAAATGTAACTAAGACACTTTCGTACCGGTTTGATTCCTATAATAGGTTACTTTCAGTTATATTCTACAGCTAAATACTTTCAACTAAGTAACTGCGGCGGAACATGCATCTTTTATTTGCCAAGAGCACTCGCACTATCGTAATTTTCGTTGCTGTTACTATAAAAATCTAGCATCCCCGCTATCGATAGCTGGAAAACTAGTGGCTGCCGGAATGAACATTGTTAGTCGGCGGGAGAGAGGTGGGAAGAAATCGGGAGCTGTGCCAGCAAGTGCGAGCAATCTCGTATTACAATTCTGTCATACCGTTATTTCTCATTTAAACAAATAATAGATCATTCAGTAACCTACTTCGGAGACAATATACATTGAAGTGCTAAAGATCATAGAATACATCCTAATATCGTGTGGAACCACCTTTTGCCAAGCAGCCCGACGTGGCCTCGACTCAACAAGTCATCGGGATTCCCCTGAAGAAATTTCAGCCATCCACAAATGCAAAAATGTTGCCGCTGGCCAGAACGTTCTACTCGAACTGACCTTTAGATCATTTCCCAGGTGTTTTAGATTGGATTCAACACTGGTGATCATTTTGACATAAACTTTCGCTGGAATTGTACAGAATGTTACTCCAATAAATAGTGAACGATTTTGGCTCGGCTACGTAGCGCATTCTTGTCCTGCAAAAATCCATCGTTATTTGGAAACATGAAGGCCATGAATCGCTGCAAATGGTCGTCAAGTATCTGAACATAACCACCAGTTTGACCACAGGCCACAGACCATGCTGTATAAACACAGCCCATACCAGAATAAAGCCACCATCAGATAACCTGGGTCAATGGCCTTGTGGGGTACTCCAACCAACTGGAATTGTGACTCATCTGGCTAAACAACCTATTCCCACTCATCTAGGGTCTCTAGGGTCCAACTGATATGTTCATTAGCCCTAAAGAGACGCTGCAGCCGATAGTGACTTATTATATTTATATATATACAAATTTCAAAATTTCGCTGCACTGTCCGCACGGACACGTCTGTCGTACGTCCCACACTGAGCGTTGCTGTTCATAGTGTCGCCTGCATGTTAGCACTGACACCTAGATGCAGACGTCGCTGGTCACGGTCATTAAGAAGACGTGGCCGGACACTGTTCATGTTGAGGGGTAATGCCAATAATTACATATTTACGGCACACTCTTGACACTGTGGATCAAAGAATGTTGAATTCAAAAACAATTGCCGAAATGGAATGTCTCAAATGTGTAGCGGCAACTACCAATCCACGTTCACAGTCAGTAAATTCATGTTGTGCGGCCATAATCACGGCAGAAACACTTTCATACGACTCACGAGAGTTCAAACGAAAGCTCTGACACCGCACAGCATGATATACGTTTCTTGCGCGGTGCTACCGTCGTCTGGATATTTCCATCTTCATATTCTATGACGTTTCGCAGTTCAGTGCAGTGGTACGTTAAATATGTTTCAAATTTTTCTGTCCCACGCAGACAATTATAAAAATTTATTAATCACAACAGCTATAAAAAGCTTTTTGTAAATATTTGTATTAAATCATTCCTAAATAGCGCCCCTCTTTATACATTTCAGTACAAGTTGACCATTTTGTTTCATTTTTATTTAAATCGTGAGACGGAGCGTGGTGAGTGAACGGTTAACGCTCTGGCTTCGCATTCGGGAGTACGCCGGTTCGAATCCCCGTCCGGGCATTCAGATTTGGTTTTTCCATGGTTCCCCCAGATCAGTCCAGGCGAATGCCGGGGTACTTCCTCCAAAAGGCCATGGCCGAATTCCTTTGGGTTCCTTGTCTCCAGTCCTTTCTCACCTCTAATGACCTCGACGTCGACGTCGACGAGGCGTAAAGCCATAAGTAAAAAAACAACAACAAAAAAAAAACGTGATTGTGCTGCAGTTAGCTGATCATTTCGATTTTACCATTCATTATAGTTATTGACTGAAAAATATTTTTTAAATTATAACATGAAAACGCCGTATGTCACAGTGTAGCTCGCACAGAAAGGATGGAATAGCTACCGATGGAATGCGGAAGAGAGAAATCAATAGAGATGTTTAGAGGATTGGATTAAAAGAAAATAATTTGAGAGATAGACATGTTTGACGTTTGGAATGCGAGAGAGGGCCATTAAAAACAATTATGTAAAATATTCTCTTATATTCATGTCACGCTAAACAAATATTTAGCTTTCCTGTCTAAATATGGTGCCCATTTTAAGTTCTGTGCAAAGTAGATAGTTTCTACCAAAATAACAGTTAATGAACAAGGATATGATCAACTGGATATTAAATAAAGAATTTTTAGAATAAAGGGTCCAGTTATAATTGACAGTAATTTATAATTTTTCGTCAGTTAAAAGGAAAAATGCGCCATTTCAGAATACCAAACGGGGATGGCCAGGAAATGCGATTTTTTGAGGGGTAACCGCGTGTGGGTATAACGCAGAGGCAGAGGCATTTGTCCTAATGTTCTACTATGCGTGCCATACGTGAAAGTTAGAACGACCATTCTGACGTCATCACTTATGTTCGGAAAGCCGACTCACTCAGTAATTTAGCAGTAATCGCTCACTTTCAGCTACTGCAATCTAACATACAAGCTGCCAATAATATGTTCGGCATCACGGTACACCAGTTAACATGAAGTTTTGCTTTCTTTTAATGTTCACAAATCACTTCCGAATTTCCTCTAGATCCTTCATGCCACAGAAACGTCACAAATATACACCAGCAACCATTATGAATTTGCCAGCATGTCAGAAATGCAGATGTCATACACATTTAACTGATACAGGAATTAGAATCTTATCAGCAAAACTGCTGTAGAAGTATTTATTCAAGTCAATGTTTACGAAGAAAACAACAAATTATCCAGAATATCTTTCTAATTGTTCATCTTCTGATTTCTTCATTTCAATAACAACAATTAAATTCGAAACTCTATTTATAGCAAGCGACGAAAAGTGTATCTTTTTTTATATTTTTTAATTTTCTAGATCGTTATTTGTTTTATTAAGTATTGTGCAAACACGCAGTGCGAAGTTCTGTCTTACAGATTTTCTATCGCTATTGAGTCATTATGTTGATAACCTCAAACATATCGCTCTACTTACTTTTCGAACGTAGTATCAAGGGCATACATCCAGACAGGCAAGTACAGAAACTGCTTCGCGAATGACATATTGTTCGCATGGAAACAGACATTCAATAGCCCAAAACACTATCAACTAACCGTTTCTTAATATTACGTGGCCTGGAAACGTTACTCTTTAGAGATGCGACAGTCATTTCAAGCATCTTTTGAAGTAAATATGCGCTCAGAGTTTCAGTCTTCAGCTACATTGCATTCTTCCTGATGGTATTGTGAAAACACAAGATTTATGCCATAAATCAAAAAGAAAGAAATTTTAAACACAAAGAAGAAAATGTGGTCTAGATGTTTCTGGAGTATAAGACAATGATCTATTTATGAAAGGTTAAGCATAGAAAAAACATAGATGCATTATGTAGTTATATTAAGAATTTTGGCGCACTAGTCAACTTAAGTTGTTGAGAAAAAAAAAATTTATAGCTAAAAGTGCTCTTACACGTCTGTAATAAAAGGAATAATGTAGTTAACGTCTTGAGATTGTATAATGAATGAGAGGACAGGAGAATAATGGTTTCAAGATTTACTGATTTCGACAGGCACTTCACTTACTCTTAACTCACTAAACTGTATCTAGTACTTAAGTAATTTATGAACAGTAGTTTAATCGTTTATCATCCATACGACTGTAGTTGCTCGACATTTTGCATCAATGGAGGGATTAATTTTGAACTTCATGTGGCCTTACTAATTTGGATTTTCATCATCATTCAGCTCTTTATGTGACAGCTTCTTGTGAGATAGAAGGACGTGGAACGTATTTATGGACGAGCTTGACTTCGAAATTAGTGCGTAGTATACTAAATTCGGTAAGTGAATGAACGATCTGTTGACTAAGGAAAGTATTTGCTAGATGCCAGATATTGTTATATTAAATCCATGACGCATGAGTTAGAACTTTGAACCGAGATAGCCAAATGATCAATGTAGCAAGCTTTCTTTCTGAGCCTAACGCACGGATATACCATCAAGTCTGAGTATTTACTGCTAGAACCAAGTGACTAGTATTTTTTATGGTTCTCTTTCGGCATCAGTTATTTCCTACGAGAAGCAGCCAACTGCAGCGCTTCTGTGTATTATCAGAATGTAGGATATGTTGTATTGGGAGTCGAAATGGACAATAAGAATCCCTCATCAGCCAAGATTACCCTCACATTTTGTGCGATACACTTACATCTACTCGGTTTTGCAACTTAATTTCTGCTTCGTCTACCTAAATGAAAATATACAGGCATTTCCTTTCAAACACAAATTTTTGGAACAATTATTTGCACCCGCATTGCGCGCTCTTACGTTAATGTCATCTTATTTACTTATCGTATTATAATTAAAAACTCTTGATGTTGATAATAACCGGTGAACATGTATGGTGCAATATTACAGATGGCAAGATACCCGGGGTGTCTAAAACATGTCAAGAATCCACTGACTGATACTAGAGTTCTGCCACTGAGTTGCAGATGGAAAGGAGGGAGAAGTAGACTCCTGGGAGGTTCGAGGACCACTCGACAGACCCAATCAATTAGCCGTTTCCGTCTGAGTCCGTGCTGATCGGAAGAGGTAGGAAGACCGCATTACCGCTGTTGACACGGCAGTCGAGCGCAAAGTGGATGTCTCCAGGAGCAGATCTACCTGCTGCCCGAACTTCCAGTCCCGTAATCAACACAGCGAAGAAGTCACGCCATCTTTTCTCTCCAATAAGCACTTACTTTAATACACCGAAGAGGATGGCGCAGGATTAACTTTACAGTTCTTTACATAATATCAGAATCTAAAGGCACATTTTTAATTTTCACCTCAACACATAAAGAGCAATCCAAAAATTAAGCTACGCGCTAAGTGGGAGTGGCTTATGGCTTTAATCCTCGTCGACGTCTAGGTCATTAGAGTTAAGAAGGAGGTATGGGACACACAAATTATGACATTAGGTGACAAAGGGGGGAGTAGTCATAATCTTCGATACTTCTCATCTATTACAAAAAAAGGGTACCTAAAAAAACTGTCTCAATACTTTTTTGGTGGAAAAGTAATCAGAAGATCATAATTAATCTACCCTAAAAATCATTGCAGTTGCAAGATCACATTTGTAGACATTGTTTGTTTCGCTACGATGTATAGAACTTGAGATGATCAGCAAAAGTGCATAACGAAAGTGAAATTGTGCTGTTACATCTAGTCTAATAATCTAAAATAGTAAAACAATAAAATGTGGGTCATATAAAATGAATTGTATATATGTTGTGTTAAAGTAGTGCATGGTAGGGAAAAGATGACCATGACGACAAGCTGGCACTTGATTTCAGGCACAAGGGTGTGGGAAGATTCTCTTTTTTAAGTAAGGGTGTCAGGGATTGGAATGAGTTACCAAGAGAAATGATGAATAATTTACCTAAAACTTTGAAAGAATTTAAAGATAAAATTTGTAGAGGGCAAATGTAGGTGGGTGCAGGATAGGGGGAAGATGGGTGTGTAGGGAAATTGCCACCGGAGCCTGTGCTCCATTGAAATTAAATTAAATTAAAAAAAAAATTAAGTTGAGTGATGTCACAACAGTGGGAGGGAAGAGGGGAGGTGTCACACGAATGTGACTTGTGACATGGGCGAGGGGGTTGGGGGGTAAAAACGAACATGAAATTTGTTTGATGTATTTTGTCCACGGCCCCTAAAACACTTAGTGAATTGCAATAAAGAAATGATTTATCTTCTTTTTATGTTCCCAGTGTTCCCTGTTCGTAGTGAATTGCCGTACTACATCGAAATATATTTGCAAGAAGCTGGACCGTTGCTCGCTCACATTGTCAGAATGTGAATAATAGAGTAATGGTAACTTCTCTGCTACGTTGCGGAATGTGGCCTTGGCTGAGTAGCCCGCAGTGAAGGACGCAGCTTGCGGTTAGGGACACGTGGTGGGGATGGTACAGTGGATTGCGAGCTGTGTGGTGGGTGCGTGGCCAGCCTGCAGAAATAGATGTGCGACGACTAGCGCCGGTGCGGTGTGTGGTTGCTCTTGTGTTCCATGTCATTATCTGAGTGGACGCGGGTCTTAGACGGCAAGCAGAAAATGGAATCATCGCGTCGGACGACTGCGGGCAGCAGATTCGGCTCCTCGTCCTAAATGGTAATACCGCTGATATGGTGATCACCGCAAATCATTATCGTATTGATCAACCTAGTTTCACCCTAGAGAAAATGAATGAACATACAGAAAACCCTGAGAATTGATGTAAAATGAACCCATTGTTGGATTACAAAATGTTTTTTTTAAATTTTATTATAGTCTTTTATATAAAAATGAATGTTTGTTTGTACGTTCGTTTTTTATGAGTTCCTATACCATTCATCCTATTACGATGAAACTTTAGTGAGTTATTGTGTAGACGGGTGTGAAGGTTTCTGACAAAAAGTTACCCCTGCTCCCTTAATTTTATACGAAATCGCATTTTTTAATCCGTTTTCATTGGAACTTTGCACAAGAATACTTTAAAACAAACAGAAAAATACTGAACCCATCTGATTTGCGAAAACCCGACGCCTCTCCCACTTCAAACCCCCTTAATTTTTTATCGATGTTCTTTGCTCATACCAACAGTTTTTATCTAATATCGACGGAATTTTGCACACGTATTCTTTGAAACCATCAGAAACATAGTGTCTACATTTGTTTTTCAGAATCTCTACCCCTCGTCACCTCTCCACCCACTTATTTTTGTAAACGTTCTTTATACATACCTACAGATTTCATCGGATTTCAATCATCCTTGCACATAAACAGAAAAATAAAGTCTAAATTTCATTTTTAGAAAGCCAACCCCTCTTACTCTTTCAACACCATTAATTTTTCTCAATATTCTTTATCCGAAGCTACAATTTGAACCCGATTTTAAAGGAACTTTACACACGTGTACTTTAAAGCAAACAGAAAAGTACTGTCTACATTTCGTTTACAAAAATCCAACCTCTCTCCCTCTTTATTCTCATCCATCTTAATTTCAAAAGGTGCTTATAGTAATTCACATTTTTTATCAGATTTTTGATGGACATCGCACACGTACTTTAAAATAAAAGGAATGAATTGCCTACATTAGGTTTACAAAAACCCATCCGCTCTCACCCATCACCCTTTTAAAACAAAATTTACACATGAAACAATTCAGATTTTCGGGAATATCTCGAAAGTAGATGGTGATGGAGAATTTTTAACTACACTCCTACCAAAACGGATATAACATCACAACTTTCATATCCACCTGCCGGGCAACGCTGAGTACTCTTCTTTTGCAAAAGACGGAAGACCGAATATATTTTATAATCCAAAGCACCAGAATAAACTTTTTCAATTTTAATTTAATGGATAAAAATAGTTATCTTTCAGTTATTTGGTGCATGTTAATGTGTCTGTTTTCTATATGCGTACCCAATTAAGAAATAAAAATAGGCATTGCAACGCATGTCGGGCAATGCTAGTATTTGATAACATTTAATTAAGAACAATTCTGTGGTACACATAAATTACTGTCAAACACAGGTACAACGATGTAGTTAATATGTAAAGCAACATCCCGATTCAATCATTAATAATATTTTTAATGATAATTTATGCATACAGAAATTAATTTAATTCATAACAAGAGGAAGTACATTTCACCTTCTTCTTTAGTACACCATACCAAGATGTTTTCAAAACAGTGTAATTATTTAGTTCCAATTTATGTATTATATCGTAAACAGCTCTACGTGATGGTGATTCGAAATGATCTCTCTACTCCTTCAGTGCAGTAACTAGTATTTCCAGCGAAAATTCTTTTCCCTTTCGTTAACATCTTGAAAAAATAAAAAGGATAACCAGAATTGTATGAACTCTCAGTTTCAACTCGCGTATTTTTTTCCTGGTCACTACTCTTTGTCTTTAGCTGACCGTACTATCAACCCTTAAAACATATAGCTTAAAAACAAATCAAATTAATGTTATACTGCAAATTCTATAGTAAGTCTAAAGTTACTTTTTGCATCACCCCATATAAAGTATGCATCTGCAGCACTTAAGATAAGCTCCCACACATCATACTAATTGTAGTTGCTTATATGTTTAAGAATGACCATTTGGTTGCGAAGCTCAAGCCTGTTCTCATGTGTTCTTTATGTGTTGTTTTTGTTCAATACAAATATAGCAACAAGTTAATATAATCGTTTTCTTAAAGCGTATTTAGTTCAAAACAGTATTGCACAATCATTTTATCCCTCAGTTAGGGCACTTACACGATCGACATCCTAATTCAATGCAATTAATTGCATTTCGTGATTTTTGTCTTTTGACATTTATAACATTACGCACTTACATTGGATTTAATAGAACTATGTATTCGCATTTCAAATATGTAATTTAAGAGTCATGGTTTCAGTGTTTTCTGAGCTTTGTGTTCAGTATTGTGTAAACATAACCAGACAGGCAGAAAGTTTAATTAAATTCGCCCACACCAGAGGACAAATTCCCATCTGTTTCATCCAGAAACACGAAGTTTCGTGTTCACGTACCCGGATAATTCAGAGAATCATTTCACGCAAATGTATTTTTAATGCTTCTGTGCAGCAAATACACATCTGTCCTACTTCACAGTGATAATTTGAATCTGTAAATTTAACCCAGATTATAAGAAAAAGATATACTCCAATAACATACATAAACTTTAGTTTCCTAAAATGGCAGAAATTTTTACGCAAAATTTTAAAGGCAATTCTTGGTAAATTCAGGTATGTACGATGTTCAATTCACATAAAGAAGATCTAGGACTGTAAAATCCTATTATATTGTACTAGTGTACGAGGAACTTTGTGCTAAACATCACATTGAAAAATCATTGAATTTGTGATTGATTTATGAAATATTCGACATTCATACCACAGTGCAATCGAGAAAAAAAAATTCGGTTTGTCATCTCTCTTGATAAGTTGTATTGCGAAGTTTTCCATTCTCTGTGTATCAACATAAATCATAAAACTAATCTGCATACTGTGAAACAAATTATAATCATAAAATTCTTTATCAGCCTCATAATCGTCATTGTTTCTTTATTTCACTAACTGGAGAGAGTATGTAACAATTAACAGAAACTCATTCTTTCTGCTTTCCGTTGAACGCAACGTTTGTTTTGGTATCTATTGTTCGCTTATAATTTATATGAAGGTGCTGTACAGTTTCCAGTATTACTTCTAACAACATTCAAAGAAAGTACCATTCATGGAAAATCAGAAACAAACGAGCATTTAAATGTATCTTCGAAACTATCAATCATTCTTTGTTATTGATACAATAAAACGAAGTATTGAGATTTTCTAAGTGACAGTTTGATTAATATTTCCTGGACACGGAAGCAGACACAGTATGGCCTGATTGATAACCGATGAGGAAGCAAAGACGGATTACGCTGCTAAAAGTCAAATTAATTCTGATGTGTCACGCTGTTTCGTTTCTATTCAATTTGTGCCGTGAGTTGGAAAATACATTTCGAAACAATTCAGTGAACTTACGACTAAGAATTTAGCTTATCAAAATTTGCATTTTGTACTGATTCTATTTACATTTAAGAGAAAAAAGTTTAATTTCACTAATCGTTGGCATACCGAAGATTTTTGAAAATAGCAGTTTATTGAACAAATACACTTGATAAGAGCAAGTATTTAAACGGCCAGTTAACACTGCATTAAACACATACTTTCTACTTTATTATTGATCAATTTGTTCTGAATACTAATTGCGAAATATCTATGCTGTTCGTTAAGAGTTGAGATAAGAAGTGTATCAAGATACACATTTGTTTTCAACAAAGTTAATGGTGATGCGCTCATAAACAGTTACTTAGGCATTTTTGCCGCTGTGGAAGGAAATTTTAGTGTTGAAGTTTTACCTTGCCTTCTCTAGACATGGATGTATATACCCGCAAGTGTTTTTGTTTCTACTGAAACTACTTGAAACTATTCTTCCATAAAACGACTGTGGTGAAACGCAGTCACACGCCTGTTTTTGTTGTACTTAGTTTTTCATGTACTGCTAAATGGCCACAAAAGCTTCATTTCATAGATCTTCATATTATTTAGCCAATTACTATAAATCATACCACAAAATTCAGCATCACATTGATTTTCGCAATAGTAGCCATCACCCATAAAAGCGGATATTACTGAATAAATTAGTTTTACGGAAATTAATTCGAGCAATGCTTTTAAGATTTCCTCGTGCGAATGAAAAAATAAATACTTCATTCAAACAGTAACGAACATTTAAAAAATCTCGAATCAACTGAGGTAGCAACTGATTGAATTACCCAATGTTATCAAGTATTTTAATTAAATGAGAAGGGGATAAAAAACTAATGTTATTAATAGTACCGGGTTGACCATGTAGCAGTAGGTAGCAACCGCTACGGGCCTCGCGTCTCCTCTTAGTCATGAAGTTATCGGTCTGGAGGATAAACAATAATGCTGAAGTCAGGCATTGTAGAGCAATAGGATTCAATTTTTTTAAATTTTAATAATTTTTTAACAATAATACTGAGTCCTAGCATTTAAGAGCAAGAGGATTCGATTGTTTGTTTTTTTTTCTTTTATTTTACTGGGGGGGGGGGGGAGGCAGGTAAGGAACGGGAAGGTATTCCGCATTGGCCTTATGGAAGAAACCATTACGTCATTCGCCTTGGGAAACAAACTAGCGTTTTACAAATCTCTGAGCCTACTTTTGAACACTCGTTCTGTATGCTGCGTGAGGTTTTGACCGTCATTCAGACACTGGTTTCAAGGCAATCAATAAATCACGCTTTGCTAATACCTAATATACGAATAAGTCCTTTCTCAGATATAATGCAGGCTGTGACGACCCTGCTCATGAATGGCCAAAGAGCTCCACGCTGAAAGGAGGTTAAAAGAAAAAAAAATGCCATTCGTCCTTGCAACCATTCCGCCAGCAACTGGATTTCTTTTATTCCTCGAGTGTGTATATAGAATCTTCTTGTGTTTATTATTGATGATAAAAAGTAACAGGACAACACAGGGAGGACACCCCTTTACCGGAGCCGGCCAGAGAGGAAGTTGTCTGGAATTACATAATATATCCTATTAAGAGCTTTATTTCGATCGAAATTTAGACAAATTAGATGGCGACCCTAAATTTTTGGCACACAATTATTATTTAAAAAAATGAGCTTTCTATTCGGTGGAATAAAACGAGTTTTTATCATATGTTTTGAAAAACAAGTAGTTAAGTATCATTATTATTATTACACAATTATTTATTTTGGGTTATAAATAAGTGTTGAATTCATATCGCGATCTAATAATGTACATAAGAAGTTCAAATTTGGTCATCAATAATGTTTACTGCTAGTTGATTGGTTTCATTTATTTTTATATTTATTTCATTTTTGTCTAGTCATTTTGTTCCAGTGCTGTATTTTTTGCTTCTTCGGATTGCTGTTAAAAATTGTGATCTATAGAACCGGTCAGTTATTACCTAGATGCCCAGGATTCGAGAATGCATCGAATATCCCTGAATGCCATTGTACATAAAAAGCATTATTTTACTTCAGATTGACAGAAGCAATAAAATTAATGTCTCATATCTGGTGTTGCCGACGAATTGTGAAATGGAAATTTCATTAGGTTATTGTCTGGGCCGTACGACATAATTAAAATACAATTACGAAATTATTCTCGTGGGTAAGAATTATGATGAGTAGCGGGAACGCGTGTTAGTGCTGGACGCGAGAGGTTGGCGGCGATGCCTGGAGGCGTGCTTATCGGCACTGGACTGTTCCGAGTAACTGCGCGTTCGTGCGGCTGGCTATGGAATGAGCCAGCGCCGCGTTATTGTTTCGTAAACAAAAATGGAAAAAAAGTCCCGCAATGTTGAAACTGTTACCTGCTGCGGGACAATAACATGTCCGCTGTCTGCCGTAACATAAGCGTTGCGCAGACCTTCATTGAATTTTTACTGAGTGTCAAACTAAATACAGAGCGAGGGTGGCTTGGGTTTGCAGTGCTTTATTTCAGGCTCATGAATCAGCTGGAACAGGAAGCGCTTTAGAAACAATATGTCCTGTAATCCCACGTTCACTTTCAGATTTTTTCGTAACTATTCAAATGCTTTAGTCTTGCCTTCGGCATTGGGAACAATTTGTTACCTATGTTCTTGGAACACTGTTTCTTTCTGGTTTTAATTTTTAATATACTGCAACACTGCCCATTATATTCTGGACTTATTATTTCAAATTTCGGGCCTCATATTATTATATGTTCACTAAAAGTAAGAAACCAAATTATAAAACTAAATTCGAAAGTAATATCAAAAACCACAACAATATTTGTTTTTCAAGAAAGGAGAAGTTTGTTCCCATTTTAATATTTTTTATGTTAAACGAAAAAGAAAAATAAAGCACATGAACATACTATTCAAATCAAATTTACTTTATTATCAAATTATACTTTCATGTCTTTGCTGGTACAATTTTAATTTCAGACTGCCGTGGTTCGATTCTCGTGCCCCTCACTTTGGAGTCAACGCTCTGCTGCTGCCTTATACGTGTATTTCCTAGTGTCTATAGACAACGTCTGATGCAAACCTTCTTCATGAAAAATTAACAATTTCATATCCTTGAAATAATCAATTTTTATACTAAATCTCAAAAACAACTCTAAAATTATTCTTGGGAATTTTTCACATTAATTACCTTTAGTGAAATTAGCTGTATTATTGCTCTGCATAGTTGTAATAGAAGCTCATAATCCCCAAATATAACAACAGGTGTCGCATTTAGCAGTAGTGAGAGTCGTAACATCTGTACGTCAATGAAGTTTTTCTCCATGTCCATAACTTTAAAAAATTATATGCGGTGATCTCATTGAACGGAATTGAAATAGATTTTAATTGCAATGTGTTGCATGCTCAGGTGGCAGTTTTCCTTGTCATCTATTTACCTCTTTATTCTCATTATTATTATTTATTAAATTTCACCACCAAATCTACCTTTGCCATTTACGAATTTTAATTTTAAAATTCCTTCAGAGGTTTTCGTAAATTATTAAATTCAATTTATTCTGTTCATTTAGATTTACTGTAATGCTTACACCCTTAACAACAAAAGGAACTTTTCCCACTCCCTTATGCATGAAATCTATCGCAATCAGTGCTCACGGTCATCTTTTCATCTCCATACAGCTCTCCTCATCCTTCCACCTATATCTTTACAAGCTTCTTCACCAACAGACGCCTTGTACAGACCCAAAATTATCTTTATCCTCCTCCTCTCTTCGAATAACTCTAAATCCAGCTCTTTTATCAGTTACCGACTGTGTCCTGTGGTTATTTCCCCAAACAAATCTAGCTGTTCTTTCTGGAACGTCCTCCAACTCCTGCATCTGATAACTGATATGTGCGTCCCAAACTTCACCACCATATTCAAGAAATGGTCTGACCATAAGCTACCATTTAAGTGAGAACTAAAATCCTCTAACCGAAATAGAATCTGTCGAATCCATCATTAAACGTCCTTCAGTCGCAGAGGAGATAGTAAAAAAATTCCGTAGTGTTGACTGAGCCGACGGACGGTAGGCCAGCGGCAGGCATGGTGTGGCCTGAGCGACGTTTTAATTACGGAGCAGGGTGGGATCGGATCGCCGTAACGACGACCGGCGAGGCATGACCCTTGTTAAGGGCACCCCGACCGCTCTTCATCGGGCCGAATTCAATCGACGTATTTGCTCGCAGAATACCAGCAGCAGGTGTCAGCTCCAACTCGCCGCAGAACACTCAGCTTGCGGAATTCGTCGTTTGTTTAACTGAAGCCTTACTCAAAACGGATTTCTAACTTCGTTAGTGATAAAGGGGAAAGAAAAAATATTCATAATGGAATTCTTTCATAAAATATTTTATATTATTTTTTACTTCAATTTAATACATGCAATATTCCACGTATTTACCACCAATGACGGTATTTTCATCTAGAAATACCTATCCAATTCTGCGTTTACATTTATCGTGCTTAAATACCAAACCTTTTGCCTCCAAGATTCTCACTGATTTTGTAGACTTCCACGGTTGTTGTCCATGTTATCTTGACTGTCCAAACGGTTAGTGTGTGCTTCGGAAGCTGTTTATAGCTATCAGCGATCCCAAACATGGTAGTCCTCTGATGAAAGTACCAGAATGATGGCCGAAACGTCAGGTTTGAAAAAACTGACGCGGTTCCATGCCGACAACCAAGATAACACAGCGCTTCTCATTCTCCATTAACAAATTTATAGTTTCACATTTCGCTTAGTCATGGCCATACGGTATCTTCTTTCTGAAATTCCTTCTGTTCACAATGAAATGACTAATATGTGTACCTAATTTTTTTACTTGCTAGATATGTGTTATAATTGTGTAAAGATATTTCGGAATACGGTCTTGGTACTTCATTTGCATCCTTTAATATTTTAACTATACCATTCACTAATTTCTACAGATTTAGGTGTTAAGAGTACGCACTCTTCAAAACGCAGCGTAATGCTACTATCTACTTGATTCTTTACTCCACAAGCGATTTTTTTTCTCTAAACAACATGGTTACTGATCGCAGCAAATGGGAAATTTATCTGTTATACACTCCGGCTAGTTTTCACCTATTGCTAAAGCACTTCAATGTATTTCTTTCTTCATTCGATCCGTCTCAACACACTAGCCCGTTCAGCCAAGTAACAATACCTCCTTTATGACTCTTCTTAATTTTTTTCTAAATTCCATTTCTTTTTCTCGACAATATTAAATTATCCATATATTTCCTTATTATAATGTCTTCTGTTCTATTCACGTAAAGGAAGAAATACAATAGGAGTGAATCCCACTCTGTACTGAAATGCATCAAATGTGCTGCAGCGTTTCAATATTTTATTAATCCTATCTGTGTCTGTCTCCTATTCTCACTGAACACTAACGATATATTACTATCTACATTCATTTAATTTAGTTTAATTTCAATTGCAATGATGGACTACACTACCTCTTTCCCATATCTTGATTTTTTTCCCCTACCTGCGCATTCCCTTTACGGATCGCAACTTTAAACTTCTTCAGTGTTTTTGGTAAACTGTCCATTATTTCCAGTTTGAGTTTTAACCATAAATAAATTTACAGGATACGGTAACAAAAATGTATGACTTTTTAGTCATCGGTTAAAAATCTGTCTGGTCGCTCAGTGGTAAAGGCGTATGACTGCAGAGCAAAAGGTTTCCGGTTCGAATCTCTTATCAAAGGCACTTAATAAGACCCTCACCTGCAGCACAGCTTGCTGTAGTACGCCAAAACGCTTCCGTGATTTGTATTCCACGGTAAGATGTAGGTCCCGTATACCCTGTAAGGTTACCGGGCTAGGTTAGATAGCTACTACAAGAGAATCATTGCGCAGCGGATCAAAAACTCTGTCATCTGGCGGCCGAACAAGGCTTTCAGCAACTGCGTTGACAAAATTCTATGGTCAGAGCCGAGTTCAATTAAAACCATCATACATAAGACGTTCTATCATTAATTACCATAACTTCCTTCTCATGTACTAATTCTCGTTCCAAAAACGATAAGAAATATAGTAATAAAGTTATTTTTTGGTTTTATTGAATCATCAAAGGAATCAAACGTATTGAAAATCAAATTAGATCAATTTGAGGATATCCTCTTGAACCCAAAAAATAGAGTAATTAAATAACATAGTTTCAGATTAAAATAAAAGATACAGAAAAAACCAATTGGATATGTCTTTAAATTTTTAAATATGTTTTCTAGAACCAGAATCGATTTCAGATTTTAGAAGTGATTAGTTTATATGGATTAAAATTTTTATCTCCATAAAAACGCGCTAAACCAGTTTTCATGAAATCGAATCGCAGATTATTCTCATTCAACTAATAAAAAAATTAAATTGTTAGCATATTTTCTGAGATTTCGGTGTACGTGTAGAAAAATACTAATTTTATTTATTTATTTCGAATTTACTATGTATTGTATCAACTGAGATGAAATTTCGATGAAAGTATGCTCTTACAATCAAAACATAGTTCCCACATATATATATAACACAAACAAATTTTTGTTTTTTATTTATAAAATATAACTGTGCAAAGTTTGATGAAGTTTAAATGATAGCGTTAATACAAAAAAGTTTTAAGCAAATCGATAAGAAATTAAAAAATAGTCACGTGTCGAATTGATAACTCCCTCCCTTTTGAAGTCGGTTGATAATTCAGTGTCGCTTGGAGTAGAGACCTATCCTTAAGCATGAGAAATGATTTTGACAGAACTTGTCTGGAATAATGAAATAGTAAAATCTCATTTGAATCAAATTATTCTAATAGCAATTTATTTAGATTAGTGTTCTGTCACCAGGTGTGTCCAATAAGGTCATGGCCTCGTACCGGAATTCCGTGTCAACGCAGGTTTAACAATTCGCTTTGTTACCAGCGGTTAACGAAAGGATTAGTTCTGCGGCCGAAGATATTCCTTGCGGTTTGTTTATCTGATTGGGGCGGTGTGGATGCTGATATGGATTTATTGTTATATAACTTACACGTCAAGCCGTATGTTGCATATTTTAGTTTTAAATTACTTTACTGGATGGTGCAGAATTAATTACAGTTCTGTGAATGTTTACTTGTACGTACATATCTGTTTGTCTCTTACAATCTCATAAATTTTAAATCTCTTAAAACTGACTTTCCCCCCAGGCAATGCTTCGCTGCGTTAACGTGAAGATGATTGTACACTCCGTGGTTCGGATTCCATGTTAAACTGTAGTTCCTCTTTACCTGATTGGATTACCAGTTTACGTTAGACGGCTACAGTAGAAGCGCATTGGTCAGCAGGTAAGAAACTTTGTCACTAGAACTCTGAGATCACATGGAATTATTATTATTACTTCTGAATGCTTTAATTTTGAAAGTTGTAGTGTCACCCAACTTTATTTCTTACCGACCTTAACACGATTAAAAGATAAATTTTGGAAAAACCGTGCAGGTGAAAATTTGTTTATTAGGTGGCTGAAGGAAACATTTTCCTTAGATAATATCCATGGAACTCATATGAAAGCTGACAACACGCTGGCCTCGAAATTTTTTTTCTTTTTTTTTTTTTTTTTTATTCCGCTGTTTGAGAAAGCTTATGGTGGAAAAACACCAAAAAATAACATTCGGCCGCTTTCGTTTCCGATATTTTTCCACGCTATAGTGATATGTGAAAAATATAGCAATTTTTCTAGAGTTTATGTTTTCCAATTATACCTAAATGGACTAATTTACCAAATTAGGTAGTATAGCAGCTAAGTGTACCGACAGAAAAACAATTCGATTGAGAATTTCATGAATTTGATAGTAAATATGTTATGAAAATAGTTTTAGATTTAAAAAAAAAAAATCAGTATACCTTTTTCAGGTGAATTTTATTTCTGTTTCATTAATGTGTACCACTAGCCGTTAATTTTTGTGCTCGCGGATTCAGAATTTTATTGCTAGAATTTGATACAGAAAGCTGAAGTCATGTAAAATATGTTATGAAAATAGTTTTAGATTTAATAAAAAAAATCAGTATACTTTTTTCAGGTGAATTTTATTTCTGTTTCATTAATGTGTACCACTAGCCGTTCATTTTTGTGCTCGCGGATTCAGAATTTTATTGCTTGATTTTGATACAGAAAGCGGTAAGTCACGTAAAAGGTGTGGCAGAAAGCATGAAATCGGGATAATGTGACGGTGAAGCCATCACCATACCCTTCTACCGTTGAAACTGTCTCATGAAGAGAACCAATTTTCAACAGGTTTAAAAGTAGCAACGTACTAAGGAGGAGTGGGAGAATGGAGGGTGGAGGGGGAAGTGTGGGAGGTGGGGATTTAACTGTGAGAGACTACCTAGGGAGCATCCATAAACTACGTGGCTAGGTCTAGGGGGGGAGGGGAGTTGGCTGGAAAGCTACGCTTGGCTACGTGGGGGAAGGGGGGGATAAGAACACACAACAGCATCTGAATGTTTATTTCTGTCATTTAATTACCTCCGTATGTAATTTACGATAGTCTGACGAGAGAAAAATAGTACAAAATGTCTTCTGGAATCAGTAGGGATAAAAGCTACCTGCTACGTGGTGGAGGGGGGGAAGAGGGGCAAAAGCTACGTACCATTAGGGATTGGAATGCACAGCAAAGAGATTAGCTTTGGTGCTGAGCACCCTCTGCCACCCACAATTTTGTGAATTGCAGAGTATATATGTAGATGTAGATGTACGTGGCGGACGGGAAGGGGGGAGGGGGGGTTCACAGGAGGTCAAAATGAAGCTCGTGGTTTAAAATTATGTCACTTTCTGGGGACATCTTATGTCAATATCGTTTTGTTCACAACGTTTTTGGTTCTCTGTCCTTTGCTAGGATATATAGCCTTTGGAAACCCATGCGCTTTTAACACTGCCCATGGGAAAAAACATGTCTTTTCTAAGTGTACCCCTGCTTCTTTCAGTTTCTGTTGGAAATGTAATCTGTTAAACTGGGATGGTAGGTCTGTCAGAATTATTGGGATTCGAGGAATCATCATCACCTTTTGCCATTCCAATCTGATCACACCTATTATTACACTGGCCGCGGTGTTATTTGCGGGCGTGTTCCGTTTAACAGTAGCGATGTCAGAACATTAAATTAATAAACAGATCATGCACAAGCTAACTGTGAGCGACCGACATAACATTACACAGACTTTTACAAGCTATCCGTCCGTCACCACTCTATTAGTTTTCAACATTTCCAGAGAAAATTTGTTATTTAGCTTGAAAAAAGTATTCTATGTCCTTCCTGAATATACTAGTATTTCGTTGTAAAATTTCATGAAAGCTTAAGAAACAGACATATAGAGTTACTTTCACATTTATAATATTAGTGTGGATTCAAAAGACAACTTTCCTTAACTAATAATGAGTGCTATTTAAAAAGTACTTGTTATTTTTTTTTAAGTTTACATTTCTTAAAATCAATTCTATTATATTCACAATATTTGTGTTTGAGTAACTCATAGTTGAACAGGTATTTCTGTCAGCTGATCGTTTGACTATAGTTGAATTTAACACATTGTTAAAACTGGTAAAATTTACTCTTTACCTTAATGCGATGAAAAGTATTTTTTTAATATATAACAGAACGTTAAGAAGTTCGGGAATTGTTCTTGATATGAGGGGAAAAATCTGATATCCAGCCTTGAATGACAATATATTCAGTTAGAATTTAGGAAAATTCAGAACCGTAATTTTTAGTCAGGTTCATTGAAGTTTTATTCGATTAAAGTAAGTAAGGTATTGTTTCCAAGTCTACTTTTTTTTTTTTACTTATTGCTTTACGCCTCGTCGATGACTAAGGTCATCAGAGGCGGAATGGGACTGGGGATAAGGAACGGGAAGGAATTCGGTAATGGCCTTTTTGAAGGAAGCATCCCGGCATTCGCCTGGAGTGATTTGGGGAAACCATGGAAAACCCAAATCTGGATGCCCGGACGGGGATTCAGACCCGCGTCCTCCCGAATGCGAGGCCAGAAGGTTAACCGTTCACCCACCACGTTCAGCCCCAAGTCTACAAAACAAATTTTACAAAAGTACTTATCAGCGATATTGGTTTATCATGTTTTTCAATTACGTTCCAAGAAGACGCAATTTTTCTTGTTTCAAAAACATTCGAACATCCATTTACATGCAAGACAAATTCATTATTGCTATTATTATTATTACTCCGCGATTCACTAAAAGTGTGTGGTGGAGGGTGCATTGTACCTATCCGAAAGGGTAATAGTTTTCCAGGGATATACAGGATATGGCAGAAGGCACCCATGGATTATATGAATAGTTAAATGTTCCAAACTGCCAATTGGTTTAGTGATTTTATCTGATTTTACCAAGAGACGTTATTTCAATGTTACATAGTGCCAACTCATATTTGAACATCTACCAGAGTACTTTAATAGGCATACTCGTATTCCGGTAGAAGACAGGGAAGACGTGTAAAAGATTATTCATAAGATTATGCGATATGGAAATGGCTCGAAAGTTGGCTGCTGTCGGTCTTGTATTTATAACCAGTATGTCAAATCGTTACACCACTGGCAAGTCGGACTGTAGTTTGTTACAGTCGGAAATGCACCAATATTCAAGGAAAAATTTAAAGGTTACTTAAAAGAGTGTTATGAATGTATCTACGAAATTACTTCAAATAGTCTGTTAATAGACACTTTTCTCAACTAAATCCTTCCAAAAAAAAAAAAAAAATGTTTCTGCCACTGGATTTACAGTAACAGCATGGGTCTCTTCCATTCCCAGTTCGCAATCAGATTAAACGACTGAGCAAAAATGATGGATGAGCAGATAGTTCCAACAAGACGCTTAAATTCCTCTCTGTGTGGGAGTGCCTCCGTTGGCTGTAGCGGTCTCGCGGTCTCATTGGGCTGGGCCGGAGTCATCAGCGTCTGCAAGCAACTCATTCCGAGGCAATCGGCAGAAACAACAAAATGCCACGGCCGCAGGGAGAAAACTAGAGAGAAAGAAATATATGACACGTGGAAGTATAACTGGGGTAACATTCACGTCACAGCTTCTACAACTAATATGCTACAACTACATACGATACGCATAATTCGATCGAGAAGCTTCCGTATAAATAGCTCGCGATGCTGCTTCATTTTGTAGGTCTCTAACATTTTAAGGAAGCAATTGCTAGGCTTCCCGGAGAAACTTTTCGGCCGAAATAATACTTGATTCCACTTCAGGATACCTGTCTGAGGTGTTATATATTTTTATCTGTTATTCTTTGAACACTAACATATTCGAGAAGAAGCCTGCAGTCTGTGTAGAAACTATTTAATGCCGTATAATTTCACAATAATTATCGAACTCTCTGACCTAACTACTTAGTAATTATAAATTCTAAAGTCCTTTTCTGTAGAATTAATATTTATGTTCCATCATATAATAGTTGTTGGTAATTTGTAAGTGCAAATAAATGTGATTTAAAAAAAATGAAACACTGCATTTGCTTCAATATTCGACACCCTGAATTTGACAGGCTCCTAAAGCCGATACATTTTTTACCTCTTGTTGACGCCTTCTCCATAATCCTAATGTAATGTGAAAGTAGGAAAATGTAATATTTGACCAAGGGAAATCGAGAGGAATATAGACAGCAGGGGCTGGCCCAAGTGGAAGCAATCTCAGATCAGATTGGGTCCAATGGATGCCAGCCAAGGTCTCACTAATCGTGAGCCCCTAAGAGAAAAAACACTACACCAGTCCTCTTCATAAAAAACAAGAAACAATACATTAAAAAACACATCAGATAATGTAACAATATCCCTCAGCACCATTATCCGGCTTTATTGAATGAGTGAAGGATTTCACTATCTGCCTATGATATAAAATACCCAATTACAGGCTACTAAATATTATGTCACATGTACTAAAGATCGATACCACGTGTCGATTTTAGGATTCCAGCGCTGTGCAGTAGAGTATAAAAAACTAATTGTGATAGACATACAAGGTTCGTTCAGTTTTTGTCTGAAGCTCAGTTTTTAGTGACGAACATAAATGACACCTCTCTCGATTTAAGGAACATGCAAGAATTTGAGTACTTATATTCGACACAGTACCTATCCGTAAAATAAATATTGTTTTCGTTTAAATTATTTCTTTCATCACGATCACATTTACTTATTCATGTTAAGTATAAAACAAAGCAAACTTACATTAACTTTACGTTTCAGATACACACTTTCGCGTGGCAAGCACATGATGTTTAACAATATTGTTAACTGAATTGACGGGTACATCTGACCGAGTTGCTGGTTTCTAGATCATGATGTTTCCTTAAATTCGAACGTGATACAATTTCATGTCAACTATAGGTGAACATAGATTCAAATCCCAGGCTGGTTACAGTAGTAAGGCTCTCCAACGTTTCCCGATATTGTTTTTGATGAATGCTGATAGAAATATTATTATTAAAAAAAAACAACCAGAACAATGTAATTTTACTAAGACGGCAATATCCTATTTTCTGAATACCTGATGCTTTTCCACTATATATCTAGCACGATACCGATCTACTTACTTTCGTTTTAATTCTGCTAACGTTACATTATGTCAAAGTAACCAGATATTGATTACATACATTTCTGCAAAGGCACTGTTGTTGAAAAAATCTATTTTAATCTTATATGTGAATGCAGGCTTTCCCGGCGAATAAATGATAACAAATCTTCTCGAGTTTGCAGCCGGATTTTATCGACTTGTAGATGGCTACAGAGCTAGTCGCTTTGTAATAAAATCCGGCTGCAAACCCGAGAAGATTTGTTATTATTTTAATCTTGTTTCTAATATGGAATTTTTCCATTATAAAGAGAGTTTTTTTTTTAGTAAATAAATATTTTGGTGAAACGTGTTACCTTAGTAGCATTTGGCTTTTAGTATGGGGCGTGAAAGATAAATGAAGCAGAACTATTTGTAGAGTAACAGTTTCAAAAATTGACAATGGATCTAACTTGCAACCATTTCAGTCCTTAAGTAAGCATAGTTTGTCTATGAAATTCTGGATGAGATGCTCATACAAATTTTATATTTTATATCTATATAAAGAATTTGTTGCTTAGTTGTTGGGATTAAAATTATTGACGACACAAACGTGTTGCTATCTCAAAAAGTAATATTACAATAATGAGGGCTCACTCAAATTAGGTTGATGGTGAACTGAAATGAGCAGTAGCAATATACTACTGATAAATTAATCGTCACTAGAGCGTGTGAGAATTGTACACCTGATCTTATCTAAGGGCGGAGACGGAAGGACGTTACGAAGAAAAATGTAACAGACGAAGGTGGCAAGAAATAACTCAAACTGGATGACAAATTGCCCACCCACGTTGGCTCAGCTGGCCGTGACATCTAGATGGTGTGAGGTGATGGAACAGGATTAGTTGGTTCGAGTCCAGGTGCCGGAAGAAATGTTGGTCATCAGGACTTGGTCGGAAGGTTAGGCCCGATGTTGGTGCACAATTCCTAATCACCAGATTGTTCATTTAAGTCCTGAGTTAAATGCCAAACTTCTCCTCGTTGCGTACGGACTGATGGTGATTCATCTGTTGTTTGTGGACGTTAAGGTTGGTGGTATTTTTCGGAAGAGGAGACCTGAAGAGGCCTGAATAGGCAACGCGTCTCATCCTCTTCCTTCTTCATCTCTCATTTTATACACCACAAACAGATCTCTATACTGAACACATACACCACTACAGTCATCCACACACACATACGAACACACACTTCAGTAGGCAACAGGTACCGTCGCCATTTAATCTTCCCAAGAGAGTACTCATGGAGTGGGGACATTCTCCTTGGTAACCGCTTATGCCAGGAATTCGGTATTGCACCATAAGAAGAAGATGATGATGACGATTTCTACAGAGAAAACGAGGGACGAAAATGATAGAAAAACTGAGATGTTGCGTCCTTTGTAAACTCGAAATTTCAGCAGCCATCCAACAACGTTGCTTATGTGTCGTAATAAAGTTACAAATAATGGCAGTGCCACTGTGGGCATCTAACAACAGCAGGTTTCTATTTAGTCTTAAGCAATTACAATCGAATTCTTCCAAAAAGTATGTTTTATACAAAGCTATACGAATGCAGCTTTAACCGTATTACTTTTATATTAGTATACATGTTATTTTCTTTCATGCGAATTCAGGCAGGCAATGGTCGAATTCCTTCCAGTTCCTCCTCCTCAGTCCTTTCCCCCCTCTTATGACCTCGATGTCGATGAGGCGTTAAGCCAAAAAAATTCTGCCGATTGCTTTCATACAAAACAAAGATGTTGTAAAGCGACATTTTTTATCCTACTAATATACAATAGCAGAAACATTCACATTAAGGTATCGGAGTATAATTACAGCTGTTCATTTTCATCTAAACGGAAGCATTATTCACGAAATTTTCCTGCAGTTCGTCTCGTCCTGAGGTGGTTTGTCAAAGACAGATCCAGGCAAGGATAACACGGTTCCAAGTCTAAATAAACATGATTTAGAACATTATTCAATTAGATTTGTACAATGTGATGATTTGCCGTTCGAATGTAGGCGACCTCCACTGCCGTGACACTGAAAGGCAGTTCTGAGAAGCAAGTAGTTAATACCAAACTGGTATTACCCTGTTTATAACTAGTAGCTCAACAGAAATTATTAGTGTTTAATGATTCATTATAACAACATTAGATATTTCCGAAAAAGTTATGATTGCTACCAATTCTAACATTATATTAATGGAATACAGTTTTATTATCTTAGAAAGAATGACATGTTTAGTATAGAATAATTTAGAAGGAATAACACGAGTATGCGACCGAGTGTGGTGGGTGAATGGTTAACGTTCTGGCCTCGCATTTGGGAGGACCCTGGTTCGAATCCCCGTCCGGGCATCCAGATTTGGGTTTACCATGGTTTCCCCAAATCACTCCAGGCGAATGCCGGGATACTTCCTTCAAAAAAGCCATGGCTGAATTCCTTCCCGTTCCTTGTCCCCAGTCCCATTCCACCTCTAATGACCTTAGCCGTCAATGAGGCGTAAAGCAATATGTAAAAAAAAAAAAAAACTAGTATGCGCATTGTGGCTTGTATGCGGCTGCAATTAGGAACACAAAACTGAATAATGCTTACAAACAAAATTTAAACTTTAGCATTATTCAAATTTATCAAATAAGATGGTGAATGGATTATCTATTTAAATAAAGTGTACATTTAAAGAAGGACATATAACTTAGACTGCCTTATTCCGTTTCTACTAATTACCTTTCATAAATAAATTATTTTGGTTAATTGCACTACAACAAGTTGGATAAATTACTCTGCTGTTTAGATTTAAGATTGAGTAAAAACTTGAGCAGATTACTTGTGTGGTCAGTTGTTACCTAGTTAAAATTGTCTCTAATGAACTACAGCTTTGTCAGTTTCGTTGATCTGTGTATAAGTTTAATTTTCAACATTTTGAGTTGAAATCACGATGAATCTGCAATAGTATCGTAATGAATTTTCTAGTATTAGTAGATGCACAAACATTTCTTCCTTTCTTCATGGCAGAGTGCTAAAAAGAGGTTTATGTTTTGTTTCCGTATTCATCTGAATCTTCTACTTATTAAAAAACTAATAAATTAAGACAAAAAGATAAAAAATGATATCGTCAAAACATATGTGAGATCGTCTCAAGTACGAGTTGCAACTTTTTTTCACGTGACTATTTTGTTACCGTTTTGTTTACTTCGAATTGTTAGTGTCATGCGTGTTAATAGAGGATACTAATTTAACCACGTGATGTAAATAAATCTTGAGTCGGCAGTGATTCATAGTGGCCGTAGCGAATCGTCAACGAATGTCTGTTGTGGACAAGCCTGCAGTAAATCTTGCCGGATCAAGTTGAGGATTTACTAGTTGCCATCAGTGGGCCATGCAGGTCACCACGAAGACGTTCTAGCCTGCGTTGATAAAGAAGTACGTGCACAACCGGCAAGAAACTAAAAATCCCAGACTGATAGTATAGGGATGACATGTGATTGGTTTTATATATCGATTTGTTCCTACATGTATAGATTTTATATACCGATTTGTTCTTATAGACCGTTAGAACAGAATAAGATCAAACCGAATAAGATAAATGACAAAGAAGCGGACGAAACACGTCATTCCTAACATAAAAGTTTGAATTTATTTTGAATTTCTCAATTTGACGAGAGGAAATAATTGTAAAATATATATATGCTTTAATTTCAACATTTCATCTACTTTACTGCTCCATGCTTACGTTAATGGACTGAAGTTACACTAAACCTGTTTCAAAATTTTCGAATCTGCCATTGAGAACCTATTTACACCCAGTAGATACTATAGAAGAGTAACGAGGTCCTACAATCATTTCGTCAAGATTAACAACCTAAAATAAATAAATAAATAAATAAATAATAATGACAGTTCCATGTTAAGAAAAATAGTTACTAGGGTGCTTATTTTTTATTCCTTTCAAAGATCACTACAATCGACGGTCTATCGTTTTAGAAACCTAAAGACGAATGTTTTTCATTTATGTAAATCTCACTATGACTAGGGCCAGATTAAAAAATACCTGCTTCTGTTTTTACGCTTTATCGACGTTATTAGAGGAGGGAAAGGACTGTAGGCAAGGGATGAGAAGGAATTCGGCCACGGCCTTCTGAATGAACCACCTTGGCATTCACCTGGATTGATTTCGGGAAACCATTGAAAAGCGAAATCTCGATGACCGAACAGAGATTGGAGTCTGCGTCACCGGTCACATGCCACGCTCGGTGTATTGCTCACAATACTTCGTGAAAGTTAATAACTGCCCTATCAGTTTCACGACATATTAGGATATTCTGGTGTTCGGTAACAGCTTAAAAATGACATCTTCTTATCTGTCTAGTAAAGTACACCGTGTGTGGAATAGTGAACTGTGTTGAAACTACGGCGGAGAAGCACTCGAGACGTCGTGTTCTGTGTTGTCCTCGCCCTGTGGAGACATTTCCCGGCGTCCCTACGGAAATACCGCAGCTTGCGGACGACAAATTGGGCGGGTCCTCGACATTAGCGCGAGGCCCCCGTGTGCCTGCCTTATCTGCGCGCACGCTATCGATATCCAGCCAGCTCTCGTGGAGCCCGCGAGCTGTGCCAGCAGGAGGGCGCGTTAACGACGAGGCCATACAGGGTGTGTGCGGCCATACGTCAAGCCCAATAATTATAAACAGAAAATAACGAATTTATTTATCTGCATTACGAATTATAAATGTACCATAATAATCGTATTTTATGAGTATCTCTGACGGCAAGGAGTCGATTTACAGTCAAGGAGAAGGAAGATTTATAAAGGTAAGAATGGAGAAAACAAGCGATAGCCGACGATGGTGTAATAACACGGCTGTAGCACTATCATAACCGTGGCGCTGCAATTTGATTATGGATTCTTATACAGGGTTACTACAAAAGAATCATTCACTTTCAAACCCCGATTTATTCCAAAGAATTATACTTATAAATATGATTGATATATGAAAATAACCACAAAATATCCAACTTTTATGCTTGCTCTACAAATGTTATGTGTGTGCCCCCTTAGTCACACGACACAAGTCCAGGTGGTAGTTCAATTCAATCCACACATTTTGTAGCGTGATCGCGTCAATGTTCATCAATGCATCACTGATACATTTCTTCAGTTCTTCTATCATTTTGGTGGTGGGGGTACGTAAACAATGTCCTTAATGTGTCTCCAAAGGAAGAAGTTCCACGGCGTTAAATCCGGTGACCTGGGAGGCCAGGGTAAGGAAGCGAGGTCATCATCGCCATCACACAAACAACCATTGTCCTTGGATTGGCGATACCACCGCAAAATGCTTAGTTTACATTGGGGTTCTTTTCCGTACTGCCTTCTGAAAGAACGTTGCACTGCTATGACAGACTAACATTTTGCATTTTCTAGGACGCAGAAACTCTTTTCCCGCTTTGCCTCCATTTCGGGTGAGACTGAACTGAACTCGTTACGGATACTGAACTAGTGCTGCCACGCCTCCTGGTGTACAAACTTGAACCAGTGCTGCCACGCCGCCTGGTGTACAAACTTGGATATTTTGTGGTAATTTTAATACACCAATCATATTTGTAAGTATAATACCTTTGATTAAATTGGGTTTTGAAAGTGAGTGATTCTTTTGTAGTAACCCTGTATAACTCAACGAGACAAACTGAAAGTGAAGAATAAATTTTTTACTGCCTCGCTTACTTCTAGAGATATCGATTGCAAAAAATTAATTATAGATATAGTTTCCTCGGCCTTTGGTAACGCTATTCTTCTGCCCCAGGCCGCTTTTTTTATGGCTTTACGCCTCGTCAACAGGTCATTACAGGCGGGAAAGGATTGAGGGCAAGGAACGGGATGGAATTTGGCCATGCATTTTTGAAGGAAGCATCCCGGCATTCACCTGGAGTGATTTGGGGAAACCATGGAAAACCCAAAGCTGGATGCCTGGACGGAGATTCGAACCGGCGTGAGTGTCCTTCCGAATGCGAGGCGAAGTCGTTACCGCTCACCCACTCCGCGTGATGGTCACTACGTTTGAACTAAGCTGCGGCCTTCGCGAGTTCTATTAACACTGTTTCGTTCTCAACTTGTACCTTACATGGTTATTACCTCTCCCAAAATAACACGGGCTGACAAACAAAGTAAGTAACAAAATCAATCATAATATACAGAAAACAATAATCTAATCACTATGAAACTACGTATTTTTAGGAGAGGTTTGATATTCATTGTTAAATATTAAGTTATTTTCTCTAAACGTGTGAACACTGATTTAAAAAAAAAAATAAAGCACTCAAGTCTGAGAAGCGCTCCGAATGCCGTGTAGTTAAATGAATTTGTTACATATATAATATATTCAACAAGAAACCAAAATCTAGTTAGTAATAGAATATCCTATGCCCGTGAAATTTTGATGCATATAGTAGTCCCTGAAAAACTCGTGGATTGTACTTATTATGTAATGAAAGACAGAAGTTCTAAAAATATATATCAGCCATTTCCAATTTAATTAACATCTGAGACTTTTTTTAATTATTCACTGTTTCCTTCTTCCTCCCCCGCCTCCACAGTTTATTCTGTTATTGCAAATTTATCCATATTTTCATTTTTTCTGGGTTTACATGCGATGGGTGACAAAATCATGTTTGAATGCGAGGTTAATGGCAAATTCGTGCGACGGCGACTTCAAAATCAAAATTCTATACTGTCCAGGGTGGCAAATTTATGTTTGAAGGGGCGGCTATATCAAATTTTTGGTCTGGCTCGAAAAATTCCTATATTAGCCACTGCTGTTAACATAATGGTTAATTATAAGTAAAAATAAATCTTATGCTAAAGAATACGTAAAACTTTAAACAATAGTCACAGATTCATTAAGCAATAAAAAAGCATATTAAGCATTAAAAGGAGTTTTTTAATCTATAATTATAAAACGCAAGTTTTGGTCATATGTCAGGTCATCTGACACGCCATGACGTCACGCTATGACGTCGCACTATTACTTCACTCTTTACGCCTTTGTACTTACGACGATGATGTTCTGGTTTATGCATGTTATTTAATAACAGTTCTATTTAGTTAAGCATCAGTAAATAAATTAATTGTCAGAACACTGAAAGGAAAGTATGTATTTCGTTTAAATTTACATAATAATTATTAGTTTCTTATATTTATTTAATATTCTTTTGATGTAAAAGTATTCGTTAAAATCTTTGGCCGTAGATATATAAGATAAAACCTTCAATTTTCGTATAATAATGATTAGTTTGTTATTACAACCGGCACTTGACTTTAAAGAGGGCTTGTGTAAATTATTTTTTAAATAATTTAAATTGTTTTCATTAGTTTCCTGTTACTTAAATCATGAATTCGTTTGATCGAAAGCTGTTCTGCACTAATCTCATTCTATACAGCCGAGACTACAATTAAATCTAATATTACCTGGCATGACATAAATTATTAAGATTTTTTGAATTTCCTTTGCTTTTACTGATGACATATTTCAGCCGCCATTCAAAAGTTAATATCGATCTTAACCACGGATAACAAAAAAGGAAGACGCAAGAACCCGTGAAGATTTTTGATCAAGTTTATTATATCGCTATGCATTATTGCCACTAAAATACGATACAGTACATGTATTAATATGTGTGTAATTGAAATATAGTTTATCTGGCGGCAATTTTAGCGTAGTATGTGGTTAGATTGAAATACAACCCGGACCAGGGTGGCAACGGAAACCTTTTGCTACAGCGCAAGTCAGGAGGAATTACATTCATACATTGAGCTTTATTTTATAACAATTTTATTTAGTTAAGCAATTTGCTAAGAAATGAATTTCCATAACACTGAAAGAAAAGTATGTATTTCGTTTAAATTGGTATATTAATTATCAGTTTCTTTTTTTTTACTGAAATCATTACTTGGTTTGAATGAAAGAAGTTCCAAATCGATCGCGATTTATGCTGCCTAAAACACAATTAAAACTAATATTACGTGGCATTACGTAAGTTGTTAAGGTTTATTTTTAGCATCCTTCACGTTCACTGATTATTTCAGGCGCATGTAAGCTGTGTCAGCCGTTAAAACATAGATCTTTATCACAGCTATTAAGAAAAATGTAAGAAACTGTGAAGTTTTGGATGAAGTTTATATCGCGATGCATGAGGACATTGACATGCGATACAGGGAATGTATTAATTCGCGTGCGATTGAAGTTTTGATTTTCTAGCGGCAACGCTGGCGGAGATTGTGGTTTGGCTAAAAAGCAATGTGGACCAAGTTGACAACTGAAACGAGAAATTATATCGAACTTTATTTTAGAACAATTCTATTTACGTAAGCAACTGCAAAGAAATTAATTCCCAGAACACCCCGTTGAATCCGTCATTTTTGACGAGTTTTGAGGCTAGTTCAATAATAATCTAAGGAAATGGACTTAAACAACTGATGCGAAGGCGCCGACGGGACATAATGATAAAGTTATCATGATGTTTAGTATGTACCAATTTTTTATTATTTATCGGCGCGGGTGTGTTGTGATATTATTCGTTCTGTTTCAAAACAATCAAAAGCTTTTTTGTGCAGTGATTCTCTTCCAAACGCAATATTTTCGTTTAATTTCCCAGTAACGAAAAGGAGCTTAATTCACATTAACGTAACAGCACTCTACTGATACAGAAAGATACAATAGTCGACACACGAAACGAGCATTGAAAATAAGATGTTGCATGTGATATAAAATGCATGGCCAGTTGCTATTTCTGTCATATTTCTACTAATTTACTGTGAATATAAATAACTAGAAATAAAATAAGTTCTCAGCGTATTTAAAACTTATCACATTTTATGGAAATTTTTTGTATACCTGCCACGTTTTAATCGAAATAGACTTATTTTTTCATGAAAAAGGTATCGTAGAAACTAAGGAAAGAGTAAAATTCCAATATCGTTTACCTCTATATAAATCTATTTAGTTTTGGCAGTTAGAACAAAAAGAAAATAGCTTTAGAAGCTAACTGAAATCTGTTGCATTGTCATAATATTCAGAAACTGCTTTGTTATTTTAAGCTTCAGCAGATTATGGCAAACTATAATCATGCACGGGGGAGGAAAAAGGAAAACTTCGAAAAGTCATTTTGCATCAGACCTGAGTCATTTCATTCCAGAATGCATAAATCGACATCCCTTTGCTATTGTGTGGCGGATTGGTTTCATTTAAACGATAGGCTATCTATATCGACTTTTGTTCTCTGAATCCTTTTTGAAACGTGCTGGAATAATCTTTGTTTCCTTAATTATTTTCTCTTTTAATGTATATCACGATCGGATAAACGATTTACGTGAATTATTCTATCAAAATATTGGAACTTAATGGTCACGCTCTGCCATTCGCTGATGACAAAAATCTAAATAATTGTTAACGTACGCTACTTGCACCTTTTATTTTACGGCTTGACTGAAGTGAGTCGTGCTTCATTATTGAGCTCTTTTATAAGCGACTATTTAATACTTCAGATATAATCAACCAGCTTCATCCCATACTCCAATACCACACTGAATAATTAACTATCATACTCGTACATACACACATAAAGTAAGCTTGGTTACAAAAGTGTTTTAAGCATACTAAATTCGAAAAAAATATAAATGAAAAAATTAATTTGAATTCGTAATGTAGCAAGCAGCAGATAATTTGTTAGCAGTTCAGTTTCAGATTGCTTATACGACCATATAACACCATTTGCCAAGCTAACAAGCCGCTAATGTCAGCTAGTCAACATCTAAATCTCGACCCAAAATATTGTGGTGGGTGCCTTGGTGGGCTAACCACGTTACAATTATCTTTCATACCTTTATGATTAATAATTGTGGATTTTTAATTTTAATTTTTATGAAGGAGTGAAAATTTATTAATTTAGCAAGAATCTCGACGTTAGTTGGAATTTAGGAAAAATTGTCACAATATGACATTTATTTTCTTATCACTGGCGATTACAAGTCTGAGCGAATTTACCGTTAACATTAACACAAATTGGCAAAATCATAAAAGCAACGCTCAGAGTTACAATTAGCCGTCATGAGCAAGCAAACAATTATATATTTACTTTTAAATATATCTCAGAATCAAAATGCAAGAAATAATGACAACTGGAAACAATAAAAATACAAGTTATGACTACCTCAGACAAAGGCATCATAATACTGTGACTTTACAGTTAAAAAAGGAAAATCATGGGCGCCAGAATGAACAATATATCATTCGAAAATAACTAGTTCTGGCAAATTATGCCGCTAGCTCAGGGGTTTTTACAATTACAAAGTGAGAACATGGACCTATCCTCTCAAAGTCGCTTACGGGTTCTGTTTCACGGAATGCACAATCACATGACTTGGTCGTAATCAATTACCATTGTAGTTCTGCGTCTGATGTCTGTGATGAGTGTAGCGGACCCACGATATGTGAGATTATCTCACAAGTCGGCTATAGGCATCTCTGGTCTGGCAATGCGCATCATCGCATTACCGGCTGTGTTGCGGTGATACGCTCGCTCCAGCAAGGCAAGCTGCAGATAGCGAAAGAAGTCAACTTTCCAAGTCAACCTCAGACTGGTGCGATCGAAGTTAGAATGTCAGCTCCTCGCTCTTCGGTCCACGAGGAAACTTCTTGCTCCGCCCATTTGTAGTCTCGAAGCTCACATACAACAAAAATTCCCAGGATTTTGAGTTATACGCTCATTTTGATTGGACCTTCAGGTCGGCACCTAATGTCACGTGATATCCTCGATATGTGATTTGGCCAAGGAATTCAACAGAGGTCGGACATATTCGGCTAAGTTCGCCGGGGCGAGAGAACATTCGGGTTTCGGACGGCAGGCTTTTCCCGCTCGGTGAGTGACCCATCCCCAGGGAGCAGTGTGTGTGGTCTGGCAAATCCCAAATCCGCGACGTCCTGTCCCCATGGCTCGGAAAGACCAAGATTAGCTTCTAGCCTACATAGCTCAATAACTCTTTAATATTCGCTTTGCTACGATACACTGTATAAGTTCACCATTTCATTACAGTCCTCACTTGGAATCTTGCGTACTTTATAAAATTACAACAAAAATCTATTCACGTGGTCGCCCAAGATTTATGTAAATTACTCTTATATTATTACATATATAATAAAAATGCACCTTGTAACGTGGCGACAGCGCGGCTCGTTACAATATACAAGCAGAATCCGCTGCGATATATCATCTGAGCTTCCAGGGACTGGCTTGCGTGTGCGTCCCACGGTTCTCATCTCCTAGACTCTACGACGCACTGAGGTCGGGAATGTTTACATCGGTGCTGCAAACTCCACACACCCATTCGCCTCAGTTAACTCCGCAGTCTAAAAAAAGTGACAGCATGAATGGCCTTTCGTATACAGCGAAAAGCCAAAAAGTGCGTGTAACCATGACTCGCCTCTTGGAGATTAACTACTCTTTGAGGTGTCTAAACATACAATGTTTGTTCTTCTTTACAGTACGAACCGGATTTTTCTGTGTTTTAATGGTTTCGGGTGAGTATAGAGAAGAGACTGAGATTATTTCAACATTCCTTTTTTTCCTACTGAGGCAGCTGCCATTATTTTACAAGCGCAGTTTCCAAGATGTCAAAGCTGATTAATGTTTCGTCATATCTCTTAGCACCACTTCAGTGGACTTCCACTTTCCAAGTATTCTCGAAGTCCTAATAATTTTTTTACTAAAGGTTTTAATACGTAGAAGTTCAACGTCTTGCGACAGTAATAAGTCTTAACTTCAATTTTTAAAATACAAAAAAATAACTATCAGCTAGAAAACTAAATTAATGGCATAACATCCTTTAGACAAATTTTATTTCCTTTGTAGTAGCCACCAGCATTCCTGTACCTCTCAGTGCTCTGAAGTAGGCTTCGTTCGATGCGTCATTCACGTCTAACTCGATTACAATGTCTAACTACCGGAAAATAAGCTTCAGGTGTCGAAAACGGAGGAATGAATGAATGAATTACCAAAAATGTCGGTGTATTCTTTTTTTTTTTTTACCTTTAAGAATGATATTGCCACAATTTTCTTCAGTACTAATATTTTAACGATACGATTTTGACAGTTTTATAGTTCGGTACCGAAAAACAAAAAACTTTTTATTGGATCTTCAGTACCATAGTCAGGTCGGATAAAGTAATTTCTTTTCAGTAAAGCGAAAAAAATACGCCTACGTAAAATAGATAGCGAAAAGTCGTAGTATCATAATTTAATTTTATGCATGCATTGCTAGAAGTGAAACGGTCGCCGAGTAAGCGCACTAAGAAAAGAAGTTACTTATTTCAATAGACTTTTCAAGAAGGTTAATGAAAAATTAAACATAAACAACGAGTGTAAATTTAACAATGTATGTTCGTTCTTTTACAGTATTTCAGAAACTACAACTGTGTGCTAGTAGGCCTGCCCGACACCCGAAGTGAAGCTTCTTTAAGAGTTACTTACAGTGTTGTGGTAGTTCAGTGGATGAGCCTCTCGCTTGTTGAACTGAAGGTTCCGGGTTCCAATCCCAGGGAACAGGATTTTGTTAAGTGTTGTGATTTATTCATATGAGGTAGGCCAGTACGCTCTATGGTTCAGATTGACATAAAACTGTAGGTCCCAGAGAGAAGGAACTGGCCGTCCTACCTTTGACACAATGGCTTAGGAAGCAACCAACCTTCCGGTTATTAATCAAGTTAAGTTATAATAAAAAACAAGAGCTATTGTTCTTTTAATCTGACTATTAAACTCGCTGAAAATATTTTATTTTGTAAGTAACAATTTAATAAAATAACAATTAAATGATAATTTAATAATAATTACTTTAAGGTTTGTGTACGAGAATCATCATTTTTTCCTTTGAATCTTTCATAATGAATTCACAACTCATCAAAACTTTGAATTTAATAATAAAACATATAATTTTTAGCTGTAAATTGTCATTTTACTACGTTCACATGGGGCAAAAGCTTTAGGTCATTATTTACCAATTTGTAATTTACAGATTTCGCTACAGTCCTTAGAAACAATGGTGTCTCGTATTAAGAAATTTAGTCTTAACAATTCTTATGTGTTATATTTTTTCTCAGATCCGACAATTTCGTTATAAATCTAACTAACTCGTCAGCTTTGCTACACTACGACCTTCTATCAGGTTTAGAAGCTGAATATCCGGTACTTATAGAAATAACCGGTACATAGAATTAGGATGATGTCACACATTTGTGATGCTGTTTTGATCAAATATTAATTTCCAACAACGTCCAAACTAGGTAACGTGATGAATCATCTCAATTTTTTTGGCATACACTAAGCGTTAAACCCCGTCAAAGTATGTTCAGTAGTTTTTGAGTTATTATACGTAGAAGAATTTGACGTACAAAAGACATTTTGATTTCCTACCCCGCTACCAGCTAATATTGTGTGATTATACAAAATTATTCTAAGGCTGTAAATATCGAATATCCTATCAAACACGGTTTAGTAGGTTTCACGATATAGCAGATGTTAGGTAAAATTTTGATGTTGTAAGTAGGTTTCGAGTTGAGTAGAAGATTTCCCCACCTAATGGTGTAACGTAATGTTCGTGGGTGTCCAGACGAATGGTGTTGTAAAAATCCAGCGTTTCAAGTAACTGACTCTGCTGCCATGGGGGAGAGAATAATCAGCTACTGGAACATCTATTTATCAAGATACCAGCTAGCTGGACTTCCGTGAAGTTTACATTACAGATTCTAAGTTCCCACTCCAGTGCCACCTAACACATACTTCAGATTCTTAGACGTATTCTAAGCTTAAAAACTTAAAATCCCTATAAAGAACTGTTCAGTAGTTTTCACGCGATGCCGTAACAGAGTCCAATTACAGATTTATAGTAACTGCATGCAGCTACGCCGGCGTGTGCGCGTACGGCGCGGTAGATGTTTGAATTTTCAAGCAATGGTAGTAGCGGAGGCTGTGGATATGTTAAAATGCAACCAAGACCAGAGTTATTTGCTAAATATCCGTTCACGCCTCAAATTTTTAAGGCGTAAAGAAAAATGATACATTTTCGTGAAGTGGAGCACGGCATCTGTCCACAAACATTGCAAATTATTTGTTAGTGTGTTTTGTGTTGTTGTCTTCGTCAAATGTGTATTTTATCACACCCGGACTTAAAGGTTTTACCTGTGAACTGCTATCAGAATTTAATACTATAACTATCTTCGTATACACGATACAAATGAATCGGCCATAAATCTACATTTTTTCCAAAATGGATTTTGTTGAAGAAATGACTTCTTTGAATGGGGCTGCGCGAGTGCACGTTTACTGTGAAGGGGGCATTACGATATGCCTCATATAAGTGTTAGAATTGAATTCTGTTACATGGCGTGCAAATGTCCAAGATCAGCGAAAAAGAAAGTTTTGATTGATGTAAAATAAATAAAGAAATGTATCAAAAACATATATTAGTACACTGAAGTGAAAATTAATTACCGGAAATATTCAAATAAAACTGCAATCTATATTTCAGTGGACCCAAAACTGATGTTTACTCACAGTGTGAAGAGCTAAATCAAAAGATTAAAAGCCCTCATGTGAATGTTAACGCCAAAAGCATTGCAGCAGCTGAACGTGTTGCCCACAAGACTCTAGCCATTAAGTTTGATAAAAATTCTTCGAAAAATGAAATATTTGTACAAAAACAATGAAGAAGTTATTGCAGTAACCATTAACTATAGGCAGACCGGTCTGGTATTTCAGTGGTTAAGGAGTCTGACTGGGGATCGAAAGATTCTCGGTTCGAATTCCTGTCTCGGCGGGGATTTTCATAGGCCCTTACCCGACTTTCACCTCGGGCACAGATTGTTGTGTAATGTGAAGTTCGCCAGAAGCCGGCCTCGGTAGCGTAGCTAGAAGGTCGAAGGTTCGAATCCGGCCGCGGGCATGGGTGTTTAAGTGTTGTGTCTGTAAATGTCATGTCCATCCTGTGGTGTGTCTAATTAACTGGAAAAAATTCAGCAGGCTGGTTGTATGGCCTAAGACGCCGAAAGCCGTTAAAAAAATGCACGCCAGAACGCTTCCGTGATTCAGATTTCAGGTTTCACTGTAGGGCCCCACTTAACCGCTAGGACTACTGGGTTAGGTTAAGGCGGCTACGACAGGGGCGAAATGCACAGCCAATAGAAACCTTATCACCAGGTCATTGCGACCATGCGGAATTATTATTATTATTATTACTTCATGCAGAACCTGCCATTACCTCATTTGCCCGTGCAGAAGGTGTTCTAATGCCGACAGCTTTGAGTGTTTGAAATTTGTTTGCATAACATTAAGACTTCCTCTATTTTTCATAGTTAAGTTTCCCCAACTATTAAGGAAATGATGGATGCGGTAGCCAAAACAGTAACCACACAGCAGTCTGGTTGTTTTGGCAGTGTGTGCAGTGGTAAATTCAATAAGATTCATCACCATTTTCCATTGCGAGGACATTCGTGTTTACCATGTGTTAGAGGCTGTTGCGTCGATAAAATGAATACTAGGAAACGCAAGAGTGGATCCATAAACCTGACGAATATCATTCAAATTTAAAAGAGAAAACATTAATACTTAAGATGTTTTAACTCTAACAACAGGTGGTGCAAACAAGAATGCATTTAGATGAGAAACACAGATATTATGAAATCGCAAAACTTCATACCGTATTTCTCAGTATTGTTATTTTGAATTATTGTGTAACTAAGCCTAGAACTGTGTTGGTTTTGAACTACATTCATGGTCTTTTAACACATGGGCAAACCTGCTTATAACACTGCTGCCTGATATCTACTTACAAATGTAAATTTCACATTAATATCTAGAAAATAAATAACATTAAAAAAAATCTTTGTAGTAGGAGAAAAAATTCTTCTATAATAACCACCATCGGTGGCCAACAACAGGTGAAAGTACTCCAGTAGAAGAGGATTTTTAAGACTGAAATTAATATTTTGCAAAATGAAGATATAATTCCCAGTTCTGTATTGTTCTTGCCATTTTTAACAATTTTAACATGTTTTCTTGGCTTTAAATTAATTTTTAAACAGCGATGTAGTTATATGTCTTCATTTAATTAGAAAACACCACATTTCCAGTTCATAAAAATTGATGTTTTTCTACCAATTAATTCAAATTTTCTATCGTACCTTTCATAGTAATATCAGTATTAAGTAGTTGAACGTAAATCCAAAAGATAGCAATTAACTTCATTTATAGTTTTTGTTCTATTCAATTTTTATGCTCTCCTATAAAATTTGAAAACGTGGATTTATGACCTGTACCAAACAGAAAAGAGTCAATGACAATATTTACGGAATCCAAAAATCAAAATCGAAACTCGTTGTCATCGAAAACAAAATCTTTGAGCTGTATTAAGAATCTTTGGTGAAACAACATAGTATCGTGTAAAACATTCCGCAGATTTTAAGTTAGATACTGAACTTTCAGACTGTGAAAATTGCATCCAATTAGTTTCTGTAATGTTTTCGTGATGGCGGAACAAAGAAATAGACTGACATAGGCTGCTACAGATTTATATATGTAGAGAAACAAAGTATGAGTATAAAATTCAACGCACAATATTTAGAGGTTCTATAATGTCGCATGGGGTCTGCTAAGCTCTTCTGTTCCTTTGAGGTATAAAATCTTTAATCGCTCGTGACATCACCACATCCATTGCATGCAAAGTGTCACCAGTTTTCGCGACAATCTTTCAAGCTAAAACCGCTATAAGAAGTTTTGTTTCAGTAATGACAATGGTGCGAATATACCTTATTTTCGTTAACAAGACATTTGAAGCTTGGTTGGTATTTTTGTTTATTTCTTTTTTAAGAAATTAACTTTTTCCTCTTGTAAGATGCTTAGATCTCGAATAAATTATAGCTAATGTATTTACATTAGGTAATGTAATTTTTCCTTGACCCGAAGAGAATCAAGTTTAGATCCACATCCGTCTAAATAGTATGTTACCCGTTTTAGTTTGAATTCGTCTTCTTACAACCTGAAATAGAATACTTATCCTTCCAGGATATGGTAGTCTGACTCTTTATCACTCAACATTGCTTTAGTCTGCATTTGACAATAAACTGTGTATTTATTCTTGCGCTGTACAAACTTCAATACAGTTTCGTATAACACATTTTACAGTATAAACGTAACACATCTGTTCTCACAACATTAATTATATTTTTAAAATAGATCTTATAGTGTCCTTATTTAATTAATTCAGTCATTCACAACATGGAAACTTTTCTATAATTTTTTAAGACTTGCCTTGATTCTACCCATTTATTTATCCTTAGTGTCGGTTTCCATACATTTCTCTTGGTATACCATACACTAGAAAATTGTCTCAAATACATATTTGTACTAACAGTCATTGTTATTCATATTGTTATATCACATTACCTGTATTACCAACATAGACTTAATTTATCCATCATGGAAAAAAGAGTGTTACACCCTGTCAGATAATACGATTGGAAGTATTGCTGTAATTGACTGCTTTGTTTAGTCGGCTGTATGAGGCGGGGCAGCACTGGGTTCCTCTCTGGCCTCTCCGCGCTGCACAGTGTTTAGACAGCTGTGAGAAGCGACGAAGCGCCTCCGAGCAGCAAATAAACCACACGCTCTGGGATATCACCATCGCTACTCCCTTCAAAAACAGCTTCCAGCCAGACGACAGTTCTGTGCGACGTATATACAGCGTGGAGCTCGATTAATGGAATTTCTAATGAACACCACTAACCTGCTTTTGTGGCCCATCAGAGTTAAGTATACTTATCAATAAATCATTGCAGGCTTTTAATATTCCGAATGCTGTATATGGTAGTATATAAGTATGAAAGAAATAAAATCATTTAAGTCTTTGCTTTCAGTGCTTGAGCTGAGATTCATAAGTTTCTGAATTTATTATTTCGTCGAAAGAGACAGTAGCAAATGAAGCTGCTGTTATTTACTAAAACAGTCACCACAGACAGCGCGGAATTTTAGTTGACTTCTTCATTCAAACTTACTGCTGTCTAATCTGTTATTATTAGCTGTATTTACTGGTTCACGTAAAGTTGTAATACGAAGAATAATATCTTTCAAGGGACTTCTACATTTTTAACCCCATAAAAATAACTTTTTATACTTTCTGTTCACGTTTATTTTTTTTTGCATCAAAGAGTGTATGATACAAATTTCTGACGTTGAAAACTCAATTTCCTATAAAAGCACAGGAATAATTAGTCGATTGAATGCTGCACGACATTTTTCTCGCAGATTAATTCAGTAAAATCTTCTGTAGCAAAAATATATTGCAGAACCAGCATTCTTTTTGTTGTTGTCACTATCAATTTCACATTGATTCTAAATTATCATTACTTCATTCGATATTCGCTAAATTTGTTAAAAGATTGCGCAGCAAAATCCTTTAGCGAGTCCAGTCCTAAAAACATACTAATATTCGCATAAACATCCGGTACGCAAAAAATACTTAAATCTTTCAATACGTACAGTGATTTAAAATAGTACGGTAGAAATGTCTGGTAACAAACAAACTGATACTGGCTTGGTGATTTCAAAGTAAATCATGTAAATATATTAATTTCCATCCTTTAAACATTAAAGTAACAATAAACTTTAGTTTGAAGCTCCGTGTACTCCTGAGGAAGGTCATTCCGTATACCTGAGCTGAGCGAATGACGTGCTTTCACAATATGGTGGTGCGGGAAGACAGCAGCTTATCTCTACAGATGAATGTTTAACCATCATTTCCCAAGTCAAGTAAACAATTTGGCTGGACAATACGTTGTTGGCGTCCGTTGAGAAATCCAGAACGTAAATGGAAATTTTTGGAGCCGTAGTCAAAACCGGAGACAGATGATTTCCGAAACGAGACAGCTATGGAAAAGCCAACTATGAATCACGTGATTGGTGACTCCCTGTAAACGTCCAATCAAAGTTGCTGTTATAAACTAATAACTAGCTGAATGGTATATTCTGTGTCCACATATCTTACGAAACCACGGATGGGTTTTCGAGGAAGTTGGACGCGAATATTGTGATAAACGAACGTCTTCCGGGGTCTTGCTTCGGTTACTTCCTGATGGAGAGGTCGCGCCGTCGTCTGGGCAGTACTGAGATATTGGTGACTACAACTACTACCATACATAAGTGGGTTAAAAGGCTATCTGAATTAGTCATCCAAGGAGCCATCTCTGGGCTCACAGTGTTTTTGCTGCTGTCTGTAGGAAGCGTGCGTTTCCTCACGTGTAGACGCAACGCCCTCAGTGTCTGAACACAGACACCTGCCGCCGCTACAAAAACGGTAAAGATATTCTGCCAGTCAAAAGAACTCAGTGTGCGCGTTCCTCGACCCATTAACGGCTCTGGGCAGAAAATCATTCTCCGACGAACATTCTGAGCTGTATTAATAGCCGTAAGCAACTTGATTCGGTACGGAAGAACTTTGTTTAATATTCCTACCGATAAAAACTAATAGTTTCTTTAAATGAAAGACGTAATGGCACCCAAGTCAAATTGAAATAAAGATATTTGTTCCTGTAAGATTAAATTTGTGTTGTGAACAATTTATAAACCGTTAGATTTTCGCGTTAGCTTTCCATGTCAAATTTCAGATTTCACAGGAACTTTCCATTATTGTTTGTTTATTATAAACATTTAATTTAAATAAATATGTCAGGTTATGACTTTCTTCGTGATAAATGATAGTATATAATTTTGCACCCTTTATTATTTGGCAAATCAAATAATCACAATATTAAATTGATAAAACCATTGAAATTAATAACATTAAATGTAATCAAAGGTAAGAGGGGAACGATAATAACATAAAACTTCACCGATCACCTACGGTAAACCCTGATTTGACACAGTATACAATTCCGATACAGTTGTGATAACGTCGATAACAATTTGAAAAATAGATCCCAAGGAAAATTGACCTTTCTTAAAATTTTCTTTGGACAGTCGTCGGAGCTGCCGGTGTTACTTTATGACGATTACCAGCTGAACTAATTGCTGTTCCGAGAGGATATTAATGAAATAGTAACAACTCATTACAAAAGACATATATTACTAGCAGATAATCTCACTCGAAAGTTTATAAAGGGTTACAATTAAACCCCTTGGAATAATATACACGTGATTAAAAGAGCCTAAGCCATTATCACTTGATGTCAAGCCTTCGTTTGTAAAATCTAAAGAAGCAAACTGTACGTAACCGTCACACCTGGGTTACAAAGGAACTGTAGGCGCAACTGGACGGCTGTGGAGCGAGGGCTGTGCGTTTACTGTGTTAAAGGGAATTCCGTGCGTACGCGACCAGAGAGGCGATTCCGGCTTTTAATTAAGTGAATTAGCGCGTGCAAACAGGAGCGGACTGGTGGGGCTGGAGGTGCCACGAGCCTCTTTATTTGCCGACAATGTGCCCTGCCCGGCTGCTAACACGACTCAGTGGCGAGCCGTCGATATCTGTAGTAGCCTTCAGCGAAAACAGCTGATGTGATACTCGCTCTGTGCACCGCACATTCGTTTGTGTTCCGCAACACTGATTGATAAGTGAACCAAAGCTTCCAGGATCAATAACCCTACCATCTTTCACAAATATTCTTACCTCCAGCTTCGAGATGGTTACATCGACGATGCGGCTGCGGATTCTAATATTTATAACTCTTTGAATTGGGTCATACTGGTGTTTTATGTAAAGTTGTTGATCATCTGAAACTATAATTTTTACTGGAACGCAAGTAAATACAGAGAAATCTGGTTTAAGTTAATCTGAATGTTCACTTGAGTCCTTACAAAGAACTTACCGAGCGTGGTGGGCGAACGGTTAACGTTCTTACCTCGCATTCGGGAGGACGCCGGTTCGAATCCCCGTCCGGGCATCTAGATTTGGATTACCATGGTTTCCCCAAATCACTCCAGGCGAATGCCGGGATGCTTCCATCAGAAAAGACCATATCTGAATTACTTCCCGTTCCTTGTCCACAGTCCCATCTCGCCTCTTATGACCTTAGCCGTCGACGAGGCGTAAAGCAATAAATAAATAAAAAAAAGTAAAAAAGCAAAAACAAAAACTTTAAGCAGTTTGCACAGTTCAACCGACATTTAGATCGTATAACATTAATCCTCAAACATGAAAGAGAAAACTATTTTCTCTATGCTGCCGTTATTTAGTAAGACTTTTAGGCTTTAATGAGGTACATCTCCATTATATGATTGAATTATTGCAGTATTAATTTTAATGGTAAGGAATATTTTCTAAATCTTTATAATCAAAGGAAACAATGGCTTCCAATCTGCTCACTAAGTAATCAAACCACATTGCCAAATCCTTCCATGTAAGATTCTAATATTTCCAATCTTACGTTTCAGTTCACGATAAACGTAAACGATAAAATTTATTATTAACTGATCCGGGTAGTTTAAATCTTATAACTTAATAATACATGTCGCATTTATTCTATAGCAACTCAACAATACGTTTCGTCGGTAAAAATTAATATTAGGGCACAGATATTGCACATTTTTGTTTTCCGAAAACAATATTACTACATATTAGATACGAAAGTGGTGATAATTAACGTGTTTCATGAGATGAATGTATTAAATCAAGGATGATAGGATCCATAACGTGATCAAACAATTTATTTTATTATCGCCGCAGACTTTTTTTCCCTTATGGCTTTAACGGTTTTAGAGACGGAAGGAATGGGAATGAATTCTACCATGATTTTTGAAGGAACCATACAGGCAATCGCCTGGAGTGATTTCTGGAAACCAGGGAGAACCGAAAACTGGATGGTCGGACGAGGATTCGAACATGCGTCATCCCGAATACGGTGGCAGATCGTTACCGCTCACCCACCACGCTCGGTCGGCAGACTTTAATCCCTGAAGAACATTATGAAGTTTATTGTTACCTGAACTTCTTGCTTAGACGAAAGAAAAAGTAATCAATTATCGTTAGCATTAGACTGATGTAAGGTTACTTTTCATCTCTAACATAGTTGTAGCACGTGACGTTTTAATTCATGTAATACACTTGTTTTCAAGCTGTCAGGTGGAATAAGGCAATGGGTCCTTTGCTCCGCTTAAAGTTCGATTCAGTGCCATGTGCTTCTGTTTACCACGCGAACAGTCAATACTAGTATTATCTTACAGCGGATGAGCTTAGCCGTGACAATCAATTTGTCTTGTACAACACAGTAACGTAATACTGTGGGATTTCTTTGTCAGTCACTTATCACGATGCATGCTGACCCCGCGTCACTGAGAGACATAGGTCGGTCAGTCAATAGTAAGTGACCGTTACAAGTAACTATACAGTCTCTCTCCTCGGGAAGCCAACTTCTCTTCCTCGGAAACCAAGAAACTTAATTTGCTGCTTCTGATCGTTACCTCGTTCTATAATCTGTAAGACAAAATATTGAATTTATTTTATCTAGATCCAGCTACACCATTTTATCTCATAGTTCATGTTTATTCACAGCACTTCACGAAGTCGTACATTCATGTTACAATCTAACAAAGAAAAATATTTCCTTCCATTTGGGTATATATCAACACTCACAAATCTCTTCCACCATATACTTCATAAATTACACTGTTCCAACAAAACGTCACACACTTTTTAGACCTTCTTACTGTTTTTGATTAACTATACAATTTATGGGCTTCCAAACATGGCAACACGCCACTCAGTACCTCTATCACGTTTCGCCCGCCAGAGAATTTTGGAGCGAGGTATACCTCACTTGTTCCTGCGCCCGCCATCAATTTTTTTTTTTTCCTTCCTTTTTTTCCCCTCGTGCTGGCCTCCTCAAAGATACTCTCGCCCACAGTTTACAGTGTGTGTATTTGAACACTTTTAGATGTACTGAATACAATAATTTACAATACTTCGAGCGAAAATTAATTAAACAGGAAATTGTTAAACATAAAATACACAAACCCCAAAAAAAGCAACGGGAACGAAATAATAACTAAAAAAATTTAAGTGTGAGGGAAACCTTGTTTCCTTACACCATGCATGAGGTAAGATTCCAAGACAAGCTACTACAAGGAAGTCAAATAACCAATAGGAACAGACAACACAGTGTCTTGGACCCAGTACCACGTATTGGACAGTGGACACAGCATATTGATTGGAGATATGTTTTTTTACTGCCTGAGGGACACGCGCCACTTTTTACTGAATCGGTTAGTATTGTTGAGAGAAAAAAATTGTAAACATCAATTACTTTTGGTTACTGGTGTGAAAAGGTACGGATTTAATTTCTACATAAACGACTGCGTACAGCATAGGAGATAGCAAGGTGACGTGGTATACGGGGTGCATCGGTTCAAGGCCTGCAGCGACGAAGTCATTTTTATTTAAATTCTGTACCTAGCTTTTGTTAACCACACTGGTACAAAATACACGCAGATACAAGTAATGACAGTATTTGAGGGGGAAAAATATGTTTGAGAGCAGTGTGGTTCAGTAGGAGAAAACGACTTATAGCCAAAAAGTGTTTTCATTGTTTAATATACACTGAAGAGCCAAAGAAACTGGTGCAGGCATGCGTATTCAAACACAGAGATATGTAAGCACTCAGAGTACGGCCCTGCGGTCGGCCACGCCTATATAAGACAACAGGTGTCTGGCGCAGGCGTTAGATCGGTTACTGCTGCTTCAGTGGATAGTTATCACGATTTAAGTGAGTTTTAACGTGATGTTATAGTCGGTGCACGAGAGATGGGACACAGAATCTCCAAGGTAGCGATTAGTTAGAGATTTTCGCGTACGACCATTTCACGAGTGTACCGTGAATATAGGGATCAGGTAAAACATCAAATCTCCGACATCGCTGCGGCCAGAAAAAGATCCTATAAGAACGACGACTGAAGAGAATCGTTCAACGTGAAAGAAGTTCAACCCTTCCGCAAATTGCTGTGGATTTCAATGCTAAGCCATTTATAAGTGTCAGAATTTGAAACATTCAACTAAACATCATCGATATGGGCTGTCGGAGCCGAAGGCCCACTCGTGTACCCTTGCTGAGTGCACGTCACAAATCTTTACTCCTCGCCTGGACCCGTCAACACCGAAATTGGACTGTTGATGATTGGAAACATGTTGCGTGGTCTACGAATCTCGTATTTAGCGGATGGACGCGTACGGGTATGGAGACAACCTCATGAATTTATGAACCCTGCATGTCAACCGGGGACTATTCAAGCTGGTGAATCCTCTGTAATGGTGTGGGGCGTGTGCAGTTGGAGTGAAATGGGACCCCTGATACATTTAGATACGACTCTGATAGGTGACACGTTCGTAAGCATACTGACTGATCATGTGCATCCATTCATGTCCATTGTGCGTTCCGACAGACTTGGGCAATTCCAGCAGGACAATGCGACACCCCACACGTCCAGAATTGCTACAGAGCGGCACCAGGAACACTCTTCTGAGTTTAAACTTCTCCGATGGCCACCAAACTCCCCAAACATGAACATTATTAAGCATACCTGGTATGCCTTGCAACGTGCCTTTCAGAAGAAATCTCCACCCCCTCGTACTCCTACGGATTTATGAACAACCCTGCAGATGCATGGTGTCAATTCCCTCCAGCACTACTTCAGACATTAGTCGAGTCCATGCCACGTCGTGTCGCGGCACTTCACTTATACGTGCTCACAGGACCCTACACGTTATTAGGTAGGTGTACCAGTTTCTTTGACTCTTCAGTGTATATGTGTTGAAATTTTAACTGATCTTCATGTCTTGGCGTTTCTAGAATTCCTTGTGATTATTTTCTGTATGACCAGTGCAATAGTTTTCACGAACGTGGTAACACATGTGGCTGTTGCGGCATTTACATGGTTATTATTCGACAAACCGGTGAGTTGATTTAGAACTAAGTATAATTTTAGTGTCTTTACAGCGGTCATTTATTTCTAGATTCTTACTTTTACTTTAACGATACTACTAAAATATAAACAACCCATGCAAAATTAACAATGATAGTCAAAACTAGAACGAAATTTCAGTTTGTAAACTAAAAAGTAACGGCAGTTTCGCAAACACGTTCAACTGCAATGATCATTTTCATGAAGTTTGATACTTAACATTTCGTATTCAAATTATCAAATTGTTTAAGCATTTTAGTTTGTAAGTTCATTTTTAGGTCCATTTCTATTGCCTAATAACACTGGCAGAAACTCGATTTGCAAAATAAAATTCGATAACTAAGCGCATGCTATATGAATATATAGACAACTGTAATTTCAACTCTACAGAGATATCCAGAAAATCAAATACGGCATTTTATACGATAAATACTTAGCTGCTTTAACCAGACGATTTTTATCTGTCTTTGTTTCTTTATTTCCCAGGTAAGTAGGCCTATAAAGTTTTAAAGGATATCAATATTCTACCACTATCGGTATTGTATAGATTTTTTGTTTTGTTTACGGCTTTACGCCTCTTCGGCATCGAGGCCATTAGAGGCGGGGAAAGGATGAGAGCTAGGAACAGGAATGAATTCGGCCATGGCCTTTTAAAGTAAGCATGTCGGCATTTGCCTGGAGTGATTTGGGGAAAGCATGGAAAACCCTAATCTGGATGCCCGGACGGGGACTCGAACCCGCGTTCTCCCAAATGCGAGGCCAGAGCGTTATCACTCACTCACCATTCTCGGTTAATTCTATAGAACAGAAGTGAGAGTAAATATTTGACATTATCTTTAAAAGCTGCGGATGAAAACCAAATAGATTCTATGAAACAGACAATTACAAATACACAACGCACCCCATGAGGCACCATCATCATTTAATTAACATTGTCTTTCAATAACAGTAAATAATGCTAGAATTTCTACAGCAGCAATAATATTTTCCAATCCTGATATTCCTTGCTAGTACTCTTTCCTCTTCTGTCAAAGCCTTAACTAATATCTATTTGTTTTGATGAAAAAGACACTCTAAATTTTTCTAATTAGTCCTTCCGTATGAGTACCCGACAGAGAAGCACAAGCTCTGTTAGGAGCCTGATAGGCTGGTTTCTCTGTCAGAAACAGCTTCTACCGTTTGATTGAGCGTTGGGCTACTGTACTATGTGCGGAATGGAGATAGCTGCTGCCATACAATCACCGGTCCGCGCGCATTGTCTGCTAGTGTTCCGTTCGGTCTCGATCTAATCAAGATACCGAGGGCCAGAAACTGTTTTCTCTCCTTAAACTATAAGACAGGCTCAATGGTTAAAGTGTTAAAGGAATTCAGTCAGGTATCGCTTCGCAACACTGCGATAGCAGGCTCCGTAACGGCAGAAACACGAATTTGAGGAATTCGCCTTTAACGCCATCTATTTATAAGTTTGCTGTTGTCCATCGCACCTTCTACTGCATGTTCGTATGTACGCATGTGCGTATGTACGGAACACTGAGAAACTCTTTGTCGATCAGATTACCTGTATGGTTGAAGACTGTTTTACAGAACGCAGAAGTAACTCACGACTACTGTGTCTTGAAAACTATTCGATTTGCGATTTGTCAACACCAGCCATAAAAGAGAATCTCCTCGCAAAATTGAGCTTGAACAACAGCACCAAAAGTAACAAAGACTTTGAAACTGATATTAACGAACCTCCGGAAAGAAGGCTAGAAAGCGGAAAGCGTAGTGAATATGGAACCACCCTGCTAAATCCGTGACCTACTGGAAGCGGGAGTCTTGTGTAGCTGGAGTGACGGGACCCGGGAAGAGCTGCCATACTTTAAGTATCTGTGTTCGTGCCCAAAACCTGAGGGCGTTACCTCATACACCGTCATAATTGGAGCAGGTGAAGGCGACAGCGCCGGATGTATTGCAACCGAATTAGAGATTTCGCACATAGCCCGTTCCGGTAGAATTCCCGGTACTCCAGTCAACAGCGACAAATGCAGCCGGTGTTAAAATGGACAATCAGATTCCGGTCAGATCTCCGATCCTTGTAATGCACCCTAGTCCACATACCCTTACACACGCCGAAAAGGTATATACTAGCTAAAAGCACGGCTTTGTGGTGGCTCCAGAAGTTTTGTTATAAGGAATATTATATACAACTAACGAAATTAATAAATACTTATAAGAATTTTAATAATTAAACTTCATGAACTATCATAAAACCATGGTTTCAATTTGTTGACAGAAAATAATTAGGCACATTTGCAATAAGACACAATCTTTAAATATTTAAAAAATCAATTTATTTAATTTGGTTTTAATCAGATAGAAAATTTATCATTCGAATTTCTTCCTGTTTTCTACATTTTAACATACTTGAATTTTTAATATATCTTAAGGCCAGAGTCGCTTCTCTTGCACCGCGGTTTTTCCTAAACCCAAACTGATCTTCCCCTACAATCCCTTCTGCTACTCTTTCCATTCTTCTGCATATTATCCTGGTCAGGAATTTTGAAGCATGTGATCTTAGTCTTAAAGTGAGAGAATTCTCATATCTGTCACCTTGTGCTCTCTTCGGAAGTATGAAGATGACACTTTTATTAAGATCAGTCGGAAAATCTTTTGTTTATAGAAAATATAGAAAAATAATAAAATAGTTATGTTTTGTTCACTCGCCACGCCAAGAAGATAACGTTTCTTGAATACAAGGCACTTCTTTTTTCCCATTAAAGCCAAAACCCTGCTACACTCAGTGTGAAAGGAGACATTTGCAGTCACCATCAATAGCTCCGATTTTGCCGGTGTGTGTTAATAACCCTCTGGCCGGAAAATGCATCGTCAATGGCTTCGGTTTTCCCGGTGTCTGTGTAAAGGAGTGGTTTATAAATCTGTCATGTACCGAGAAGACTTCAGGACACCGGAAAAACTCCGTTTGTACACATTACGTGTTCTTAATTTTATTTCTGAAATTAAGACATTAATACATTCACAACAACGACAAATGTTTCTTTGCTACTGATTTTCATATTTGACCTCAAATCATGACAGGCACAATGTCACCCAACAATTTCATATCAAGACGGTGAACTTCATGAAAACACATTTAAATCTCATATATGCTAGAACACCTACTACCAATAAAAATTCTAGAAATTAATTTATAATAGGCTATTTAACAGTATTTGGTAATTTGTTTATGATTCCTTATTAACGTATCCAAAATATTTCTTCAGAATGACTATTTCTATCAAATATGGAAGTGTTTTGCAATAAGTGAATTTCTAGGGCTACAAAAAACAGATCTAATAAGTTTCATATTATATCAGAAGAAATGTAAACTCTCATTCAAATGGAAATATGAACATAGTCTCTCAAACCAGACACGATGTAGAAAAATTTCATCATACCTATTGTAATGTTACATCTGGTTTGAGAATAAATAACAGCTGATGTTTGTCAGCGTTAAACGAAACTGTATGTGTTATAGACCTGAGCAGTCACAGACAGGAGGGGGCGAGCTCAACAGACGCTCGCCACACTCACAAAAAAACTAGGAGCCTTCGCTGGCCGTGCGGATAAATGTTGTTGTCCCAAGAGAGAAGGGAATGTTTGTTTAGCGCTCGGAAGAGTGCTTGAGACGTGTTGTGAGTGGTGTGTTGTAATTTATTGCTGATCGTCTGATGGAGGACTGCGATACTGGGGAGAGTGTTTTTCAGGGTGATCTGAAGGGACAGTCGACTGAGGAGAGGCATTCGTGGCTGAGGGTTCGACGAGTCAGGTTGTTTGGGAGTCGGAACGTGGTCCACGGCTGCAGGCTGTTCGGCGATCGAGTCTCGCCGGTGCTGACTACCTGACGCCGACGGAGCCGGGCTGTGCAGACGCCTTCCCTACACGACGCCACACAAAGCAGTGGGTGCTCGACTCGACAGCTGTTGCAGTCCACGTCGGCATCTCTCCACAATAGTCAACAACCTTTGCGTCTCGCCTCTTCCAACAACAACGTCCAACGCACGGTAAAGGAGCGCAGTTCACGCCTCAGTTCTCACCGGAATTCAGTTTAGCAAAACCCAGTAACGCTTATGGGATAATTCATGCAATCCACTGAGTAGCAATTTATGAATTGCTAAGAGTGTAGGTGATTTACTTTAAAATAAAGATAACGAATTTTATTTCGTAATTTGTGGGTTTTTCAATTAATAATATGGTTCATTTATCTATCACCTTTCCTTATGATCCATTATTTTGTCAAATCAAGGTAGTTGATTGAACTCACTGGCGCCCAAAGTATGACCTATATCAACTTACATCAGCTTGGCAATCATATGACGAGGCAAACAAAATAAATAATAATAAAAGTAAAAACTTGAAAGAAGGGTATTGTACACTATTTTGAGAAGCTACAGTCAATTTTCCATTTAAACTAAAAGATAAATTTATTGCAGAAATAATTGAGGCTTATTGGCAGTTAGAAGGAATATTGTAACATCGACAAATAAATAACAAAAATGCTCACAAGCATTTATTGCAAGAAAAATATTAAATTTGCCTTGTCACAAGGAACGTTCAAAAAACATAAATTGCTAAAATTTATTAGATGTTTAACGTTATATATATTAATACTTTACCTTCAGAAAACTCTTCAGATTTTTTAAGTTTCTGACAATTTCAGCACATCATTCTAAAACAAATTAGTTCAATTGCGTTTAAATCCAACATGCTATATCCCGGCAAAAAAGATTAATTACGTCCAGTAAAATACAGAATGGTGTGGTTACAAGTTCTTCTGTACGCATTTGAAAAGTTACTACACAATTCTAATTCGGATACCAAGTCACATGTGACTGCATACTTCCCCAATTCTCAGGGAGGATTGGCTAGGTACTTTGCCATGTCGTTTACAGGAAAAGCAGTGAAATCAAAACAATAAGATTACAGCATCATTTCATAGTTGCTGTATATTTTTGACAAAGCTGTGTATAAAACCACTATTTTCAAAATTATTATTCTCGCTAAATCAGAAGATCGCATTTCATACAGGTTTCTCAACAGAAAATGCTATCCCCACAATTATTGATGATATTCTGAAATAAATTAGCTCACCAATGGTTGTAGGTACTCCACCATGTTAAGACCTTTCTTTACCTACTTAAACCATTGCATCCTTAGTATAAATTCAGGGTTACTACAAAAGAATCATTCACCTTCAAAGCCCGATTTATTCCAAGGTATTACACTTACAAATATGATTGATATATAAAAATAACCACAAAATATGCAAGTTTTATGCTCACTCTACAAATATTCCATGTGTGCCCCCTTGGTCACACGACACCTTTACAAAAATAACCATTATCCTTGCATTGGCGATACCACCGCAAAATAAAATGTTTACAAGGCGGTTCTTTTCCGTACTGCCTTCTGAAAGAACATTGCACTACTATGACAGACAAACATTTCGCATATTCTGTGACGCAGAAACTCTTTTCTCACTTTGCCTCTATTTCGGGAGAGACTGAACTGAACACACCTGGTGTACAAATTTGGATATTTTGTGGTTATTTTCATATATCAATCATATCTGTAGGTATAATACATTTGAATAAATAGGGTTTTGAAAGTGAATGATTCTTTTGTAGCAACCCTGTATTATGCGTTCTGATGTTTAGGCAAGACAAGTAGATGATTTTTGCCTAAGAATTCACGGCGTTTATAACACCCGCGCGAATGTGGTAAAACGTACATCAGCCAACTATCTACATTGTAGAAAACAAGTGCAACGCCACCTCCGCGTAAGACAGTACAACAAATAAGCGGTTGTCGAGCACAATTACGACCACTGCCGCATGGATACTAGCCAGGACGTCCCGTTTTTGGCACTCGGTAGTCGAGAAAGGGAACGACCATTTAATTACGTGAGGTGAAATGGAATGGGTGGGCGAAATATCACCAAATCTCACCTGGGGGGGGGGGAGGGGTCGACAGAAATCTCACGTCATTCTTTCTAATTCTCGAAAACAGTAGAGCTAAAAAAAAGTGACTAATGACGTTGATTCAAATATTAAAAAAAAAAAAATCTAAAATTTACGAGGTCGTCAGCAGTGGAGGTTAATACCTCACCTCACCTTGGTGGTGGTGGGGGGGGGGGGAGTCCCACCACGGGGGGAGGTACAGATTTCCGGAAAAACATCTCACTTAATTAATGGACGCCCCCAGAGCAGCCTTTGTCTTAGGGAGGCCTGGAAGCTAACTTTCGCTTAACATCGCAGAGAGCGTGGGGTGTGCTTGCCCACTGGTGGTCAGTCTACGACTGTGGGCGCGGATAGAACCACGAGAGTATTGAGTTGGAGGGGATAGCCGCCAAAGTCTCTAATGAGTGGCTGTGGGCAAGTCAAAGTGAAGGACGGCTAAGGCACCGAAGCTGACTTATTAGCACAATCAGGCGGTACAACCATGGGGTATCCATTGATTCTAGTATAAATTTGTGAATCTGGTACCTTGCTCAATTTCGATACACCATATTTACAAGAAATTTAATTCCTTCAGCTTCAGACTTCAGACTTCAGGTCACTAAAACAATCATTTTTCTTGTATACACTATAGCAGCTTATAACAAAGAGAACTAGCGTTTCAGCAAACTTGCGTTAGTACATTTTATAGATTTCTCACACATAATTTTAAGTTATCAGTCGCGAGAGATTTAGAAGCGGAATCAGGATTAGAAATATCAAGATATTCTACCTGTAGGCAATCCTCGTTATCATATCATATCATCAAACTTTTCAGAATTCTCAGTAGTTCTGCAAACACTTATTTCAAGCCTAACTGTCTTAGACATACGTTAAATCTGTCATTTCCATCTTTCGAGGATCTAAACTGGTCCATGAAAAACTATTAGCAAGGAGTCGGCAATGAATAGGGAAAGTGAACGTATTAGTTACGGCGTAGATAAAACAAGCTAAATGCACGGCTTTGTACTGGCTCGCTGAGTTTTGTTATAAAAATATTATATACAATTAAAGAAATTAAATAATAATCATAAGAATTTTAATTTTTAAACGTCACGAACTATCATCAAAATCAGTTTTTTAGTTTGTTAAAAATTAGGCACATTTATAATAAGACGCAATCTTTAAATAAACAATTTATTCTTAAATTTTTAATATTACTAATTCTGTCATAAGAAAATCTTCTCCTTAATACTAGGCTTTCTAAAGATTTTATTCTCGATAACGCAACATATGTTAAACCAACAGAAATTTCTTTTCTCCCATATCTACAGCAACTTTATCCAAAGTTAAATCATGAGCTTTATGAATTGTGATTGCGAAGGCTAATTGTAATGGAAACTGTTTTCTTCAGCAAATGATATTCGGTATTTTACAATATTTAGTTGTCTGTAGAATCGGAAGACAACCACTATTTTCCTAAGTTGAATAAAAATAATTTTCCAAACGAACCATTATCACTCGTGGCATTAGATATAAATCCTGATAAAAATTCTTACGGTCACGTGATGTGGACGCCTCTGGTTTGTCTCAGCATGAACGATTAAAAATTATTGTAATTTATTTGTTTTTTGCTAAAATAATGATTGATGTCACATCTAGAATTGACTTTGAATTAGTATGTTCAATTTCACGTCTAGAGGTGTAGCAGTTTTTTCAAAAAGTGTACCACAAGAGTGTACAAATCGTTGCCTAGTGTAAGAGATCGCTTCGCTCACCCTAACAATGTCTAGTTTCTATGTGTGGGGTTGAACCTGCTTGAGAGGTTCAGGTATATGTTATTGTGACTTTGATAACTAACGTAACCATCATTTGAGTTTCCCCACATCGCCGCACACGTTATAGCTATGATGTATATTTACTGCTTCGAATGATAGCACAATTATATCTGAAGAAACGTATCGCCTGAATAGGTCTCGTAGAAAGCTTCATTACTTGAGTAACCAATAGAATCACAAGAAATATTAAGACGTTTAGAACAATAATAAATTTAAAGAAAAACTGATCGATATTATCTCACTTAACATATTCAAGAAATTGAATTTAAGAACACATATCTCACTGATCTGCTTATTTGGAACTGTGCATTGTTATTTAATTCCATTGAGCGTAAATTTTACGATATCCTCTGTAAACAGGTCAAATTTAAAATGATGAAACATGTAGCATCGTTATCTCAGAACGAATTCAGTTCCAGACATTCGAACAGGCATGCAGATAAGTATAGAAGGAAAATTATTTCAAATAGAATCAGTATATTGTAAGATAAAATTCAGTCAATAATACTACATTTTGCGAAGTTGCAATGTTTCCTTCAAACCATCATATCAAGATAAATTAAAAAAATTTGATTCATTTGAAAGGGGCAGTCGTTAATGGAGTGACGTAAGGAAACCTCAACGGACAAATGAAAAACTCCACCCCACAATTGCATTTTTTTCCCACAACAACTTCCCAGCCTGCTCGCAAGACAGGACGGCCGGAAAATTAGAACTCTCGCCTACCGACCCACATGGTCGCGTGCTGGGGGTGACACTGAATGTGACTCAAGTTAATTAGTTTGGTTGCTAAGCGGGTTGTCCGGCTGCATAGAGTCTAGGTGTAATTCACAGATGAGAGTCCGCCAGATTACCTGAATCAAACAGTTGTTCTAGAACAGTCGTAGAGGTGGATTAAGGGAAAAAAGCGGGGACAGAGGAGGAAACAGTGCGGGCTAACAAGGTCATCTGTCACGACTATTGTGATGCAATCCTGTTTCTGTTCAAAGCTCATCTGTTCATACCAACACACCCATTAAAACTTTAACTCCTCCATTATCTTTCGCTATCTACATTTTCTGTATTAGACCATTAACAACGGGAGGACGAGGGTTCAAATCCCCATCAGGCAATCCTGATTTTGAACTTCTATGGTTTCCCGAAATCACTCCAGGCAATGCCGATATGTTCCTTCAAAAGGCTACAGGCGAATTCTTTTCTCGTTCCTAGTTCCCACTCCTCTCCAACTTCTTTTATCAACTCAACGTCAACGAGCCGTAAGAGGCCGAAAAAAAAACTCGCTTAGAATTAAATAGTTGTTTAGACCACTTCCAGCTTCCCCGCACTCATTTCAGGACACAGCTGGCAAGCATTGCATGATTCCTTATTATTAGGACGCTGGTTCAAATCCCCGTCCGGGCATCCAGATTTGGGTTTTCCATGGTTTCCCCAAATCACTCCAGGCGAATGCCGGGATGTTTCCTTCTCGTTCCTTGTCCCCAGTCCCATCGACGTCAACTAGGCGTAAAGCTATAAGTTAAAAAAACGACTCCTTATGCTAAGATGCGAACGTGTAGCTTTAATTAAATGCTACGTTACTCCAATGTTAACACTAATTCGTAATGCTTTTTTTTTTTTTTTTTTTTTAATATTTGAATTCTCAAAAAGGAAATGATTTTTTTTTAACTGCTTAGCGTCTCTTAACAGCGACGTCTTTAGCTGATTCATGTTTAAAAGATTCTGCGTTGCAGCCGTAAAACCATGTCTCCATATTGGGTCTTAGTTTTGCGAACTCGAATCCAACTTTTAGTAAGGACATAAATGTTAAAATCTGTAACGTATTAATACAATATTAAGAACTATATTAAAACCATGTTTTCTTCTTTGTGGATTCCGGAATATCTATAGAAATAATTAAATGAATAGCAACTAATGCCCAACATTCGTAGTCATTTGACATGAAAAAATTATTTTATTGCAAAATACAGTTCCCCTTTAGCAAGTGAATGCAGAATTACAACAATCTAAGATAAATAAACAGCAACGAGCATCCTTTATCTGCAGGAAAACGGACACATGACATTCTGAGAGGCAGGAAGCTAGCCGGCTTTTCGCCAGATCAAAGCGTAACTCACCGGACACTGCAGACCTTCAACGGAGAAACCTGTACTGGCTGGGCCACTGCCCGCAGGTAGTAGAAACGTGATGAATACGCATGTCAAAAGCAGTAGTGAAAATGTCCTTTGGTGATCTGATTGTAAGCTGTGGTTGCAATTAAACATAAAAGGGGTGATTCAAAAGCAGATGGTTCAAAAGCGACTGCAAACGGAATGCGAGCCGAAAATAACGAGTGGGTAGCAAGCTATAAAATCACTACTGCTCAAAGTGACGAAACGACTCCCATTTGTTATTAAACGGAAACTACGACTGGTTAGAAATACAGATCGAAGTTCATGGGGGTATGACAAGAATAGATACCGCTATCCAGTACCCAACATCCTTGAAAGAGAACCTCTGTTGTGAAACCTTGCGGTGTTCTCCATCCATCTATAATACATCAAATTTCCATAGAAAACTTTTATATTTATTGACTCCTTTAATGTTGGATAAAAACATTATCTGAGAAACTAACAAATTCCAGAAAAATTTATCGGAAGCTCTCACAGACAATAGACATCTTAAATCGACGAAGTAAGTCTCTCTTCGAATGAACAGACTTCTAACCTCACTTGGCATCACGCAAGGAGGTTTCCTCGTCTCCCTCCAGCTCATAATTTATCCTACCCATTGGATAACATTTTCCCACCAGAGTTGACTCTGATTCCATTGGCTCAGAATTCGCGTCCAATACTCCTATACCAGCCTTGGCACAGCGTGACCAAGCAGGACATCGACCGAGCGTCTCGGCAGTAAGTGGGCGTCCATAAACTACATACAGGTCCAATGGTCGGAGGCTACGGGGGGGATGGGAGGGTGGTTCCGAGCAGAACCACGTAGCTTTTCATTCATATTATTCGTCGTAGTGACAAAAGAAAACCGTATAAAATATCTTCAGGAATCAATAGGGAAAGAAGCTACTTGCCGCGCGGTGGCTGGGGGAAATTAACAGAAGGCCAAAAATAGCTACGTAATTTATGGACGCTCCGTAAGAGACAATTCCAAGGGAGGTGGGGCGGCTGTTCCTTCACTCAAACCCACGTACCAATAAATGGACGCTTACAAGACTATCCATCGTTTATGTATTTCCATTTTAATTCCAGTCTTTTTATGAATAATTACATTTGTCAAACTTTTATCATAATATAGATCTATAAGATTATAAGTGGTGTACCATTCGTTCTTCATCAAGTGACGTAACGTTCGGAATTTACTAAGATGTTGAAATCTACTGATAAGTTAGTTGACACACGACCAGTTCGACTGCTTAATTCTACTGTAATTTGCAATCGCCAATATACTCATTACACTCACCCAGCCCTCTGTTCACTAGCCCCCTGTCTTCAAATTACTTCCAACTCAGCTCCATAATAGATACATATTGTGTTCTGAAATAATTTCCACAACAAAATTGAATTGCGGTCTTTAACAACCAGTTTAAACTCGTGTGTATCACACCACCATATTCAACCATTGGTCTGCGCAAGGTATGTAACCCAATTTCCTTACTTCCTTGGTGCATCTCCACATCACCCACTCCAACCCCGTCCTACCACCTGCCCAATGTGTCCAACTCAGTTGAGTTTATAATCAAATTTTTCACTGAGTTATTTTCACTAAGGTCTTCAACAAGCAGTTCTTTTACCAAATAAAAAAAAAAAAGTAAACTTTATCACCATTGTTTATTGTTCTAGCTTAGTGCATTATACCTCGTCGAGGTCATAGAAGAAAGGCAACGGTAGGAAGTTCGACCATGGCCTTTTGAAGGAAGCAACCTGGCATTTCGGGAAACCATGGAAAACAGAACGCCGGACGGGAATTTGAACTCGCGCCATGCTCACTCGCGTTTTATCTATGCGGTAATGATAGCAGTTGTAAACATTTTAACGGTAACATTATTCACAGGGTGGACTACGTAAGTAGGCAGTTGGACGAGAAGTTTAAAGAGCAATGGATTCTCGCGGAAGAGAACGAGGAATACCCGCTACCCCAAGCACTGGTGTCGTGTTTGGACGTGATACACCATGCTAAAGAAAACAACATCTTGTTAGCCTGTGACGGTTACAGGGGCTTATTAAGACAAACAATGACCATCTGAGGTTTCTTAGAGCAAATTTAGTTATTTGAATGCATGGTGCAACATTAAAATCAGAGCGAGAAGAAAACGTGACACCATAGGTCTTCCGTGCAAGAACCACTTTCCATAGAAGCATCAACATATTTTGACCACATGCAGGAAATTAGACACTTGGTATAAGCACTATAACCTGGGTAGGAGTAAGACCTTTCATAAACTGTTTAGTGGAGGAATGTATGTGTTGATTCGTTAAAATTTTTACAGTAGGAAAATGCGTATGCTTGGCTGTTTGCTGAATTTAGCTAAGTGGAGAGTAATCTGGTAATTCACCACTTTATGAGGATTTTTCGTTCGGCAGTAGTTCTGTTTCGTCGAGAGCAAAGTGATACTGCCGTGTTAGGAAATGAGGACTTTGAGGTAGAGACTCTGAGGGTAGGTTTGTTCGTCGAAGGCAAACGTACCATGTTTAAGAGAAACCGAGAGAGGTAATTAGTTACTTAGGGCTGTGAATGTACAAAAATTGTTATTCCGCGCCAGTTAAATTAAGCGAAGCCTGAGATGAGATAAGTATCACGCTGTTTAGAGAGTAATCATTTAATCTGGTCAGGTTGGTAAGCAGTAACTTTGCCGCTGGGTGTTTCGGAATATAACATGTGTATTATTGATCATCGTGCAACATATGTGAATGAATGTTAGGAACTGTTACGGACTTTTTTCATTGGAATACATTGCTTGGCTTATATGCAAATGAAAGGGGGCAATTAGTGAATATTCAAGAAACATTAGGTGTATGAATGTAACAGAAATATAAATTAGAACTACTAGTTTAACAAGAAATGGCGAGAAATAATTACCTGGTAAGTACTGTATGTGGCGGAATCTACTGTGAGATATATCACTTTATAGTAAACATGTAAGCGCGAAAGTGAGCCATGCGTAACACGACGAGAGTGTAGATTGTCAAATAGTAACTCGAGGAGCTCCAATCAAACTCGTAGTTTTCCTGTTCGAAGGATGTCGTACCAACCCGTCATCAATCCTTCCTACCGAGAGCCCGGTTTAGCAGACTGAGCTCTCTCTCTCGAAAGCCTTTATATTCTAAAGGCGGTCTGCCAGCAACTATTTTATAATGAAGTTTTTATTGCGTTACGGTCTCGCCTTTATGGTTTAGAGCATCACGAATAGCTATATTGTGTGCATATTATGTATATTATTATTATTTTGACAAAATTACTTCATTTGGATGCGTTAATCAGCGTAATACAAATATAATGGAATTTCACTTAGAGAATTTGTTCCAATGGTGTTGCGTTCATCAGTAATAGGAGTGGTTGTTGCATAAACCTTAACTCTGATTTTATGTTGTCAGTAATCAGTATTACAGCTATTCTATTTATCGCAATTTCACAATTGCATAAGTTGAATTTAGCAGCCATAAAATTTCTGTCACTAGCATTGTATACGGTGTTTCAAAAAATCTTTACAACTTTGAAAAAATATAAAAGTTTATTCAAATAACTTACAGAATCGGCTAAAGTGTCATTCTGTAACAAAACACTTCAAGTTTCGTAATACAACATTCAATCATCTCAAGTTCAAGTGGTATGGAAAGTACTAATTGCGGAGCGTTAAATATCAATTGCAGGGCCACCTTGCTCCTCAGACTTTTTGAAGGGGTTACACTGAAGCTCGAATGTATGTTCCTCCTTGACCTTCAAATCTCTCTGAGTTCAGAAATCAAATCTATATCGCAGCTGCGGAAGTGACTCCTGATATGCTTGGATTGAGTTTAACAAAAACTTGATTTCCCGTGTGATGTCTGCGCATCACCGTTGACAGCAGCATCAAATCGAATTGACACTAAACAGAAAATTATGAAATGTTTTGCTACAAAAATAACTTTTACTTGTTCTTGTTACATTATATGAACTAATGTCTATTTGCTTTAAAATTTTTAAACCATGTTTTGAAACGCTAAGTAAAATCACACACGGATAATTTCAGATTCCTCTTTGTGTCGTTATGTACGTAATGGTTTGTAAGTGTAGAAATTCACCATATATTCCAATTCTTGGCGATAAAATAAACAATTCTAGAAGAATTTGCCGATTTAACCAACAACATAATACAGGAAACACTAAAGAATAACCACGTAATACAAAGCTAAAACTTCTCCAAATACACCATTACACCTTAATAATTGTGAATGGCAGGAGAAAAATAAATTACTAAAACAGACCACAGCTACAATTACACAAGTGGGAGAGACTATGTTGGAACAGAAATAAAAAATAAACAATACCATGACGAAAATACTACTTGCTATGTGGAATTTCATATTACTAAATTTTGTCAGTGACATAGAATGCGTGAATCAGGCATACTGATGAGGCAAGTATAAAAAAGTAACTGTAATATGTTTTGAGTAAAATCTAAATATGACTAATGTTTATCTAAATACATTTTCAGAATGCTGATAGTTTATTTAGATTTTAATTTTCTTACCATTTCTCATGCGAGGTAGCGTGATAGCCTGATAATACATACTTCAGATTTTAAGTCAGACTGTTCAGCTGTGAAATCCCCTTACAAATGAAATCAGTATTTTTTTCATAATACTTTTCTAGAAACGAAATGCTTATGGGAACAAACATTTTTTTAAACTGCTTAACGTCTCTTAACAACGAGGTTTTTAGAGACGGAAAAGGATGGGGGGGGGGCAAGGAATGGGAAGAAATTCGGCCATGGCCTTTTCGAAGGAAGCATCCTGGCATTTGCCTGGAGTAATTTGGGAAACCATGGAAAACCCAAATCTGGATGCCCGGATGGGGATTCGTACCGGCGTCCTCCCGAATGCGAGGCGAGAACGCTAACCGTCACACCACCATGCTTGGTTAGAACAAACAATTTACCATGCAACAATTGCTAGTAGACAGCCTTTAATTTAAAAAAAATATTTAGAGCAATTGCAGAACATTTATCACAAATGCATCTCTCTTCTTTTCATTAAGTTCTCCACATTTATTTCTGACCATCAAAATATTATTTGCTTATACTGCAAGTTGAGATTCATCATATTTTTCGAAAAAAATCCAAATTTCAGATTAAGACCACGGATACTTCTAACACAAGCAGGATCGACAAAAAACGAAGAAATCAGTACTAATATCTTGCTATCACCCTTCACTACTGGTTGTGTCTTTTCGTATTCTTTTACTAGGGCTTAATGACTTCTCGACGTAGAGGTCATTAGAGGCAGGAAGGACTAAGGGCAACAAACGGGAAGGAATTAGACCATGGGAATTTGAACGAACCATCCTGGTGTTTATTTGGAGTGATCTGGGGAAACCATAAAAAATCGAAATCAGGGTGACCGGAAGCGGTTTCGAACCCGCGTCCTTCTGATTATGAGGCCATAACGTTACTGCTCACCCACCGTGCTCGGTGGGCTGGATATGCCTTGCACACAAGCCTCTCCATTTTCCTTCCGCTTCCCACCAAATCTCCTTCACCATCTTGGTGTAGTCTACTCCTATCTTTAGGACACATCATTCTTCTCAGTAGTCTATTCCCTGCTCTTCCTCTGGACCATTTGCCTGGTATCTTTGTTTCGTATATTTTCCTTATATGGCCAAACATGATGGGTGAGCGGTGACGATGCGCAACGTGTTCGTGAGACGTCGGTTTTACAAGATTTACCGAAATCACTCAAGGCGAATGCCGCGATGGTTCCTTCATAAGGCTATTGCTAAATTCCTCCAGTTCCTTGCCTCCAGTCCTTTTCCGCCTCTAATGACCAAGATATCAACGAGGCGTAAAACTATAAGCAAAAGAAAAAAAGGTACCTATTCTAAGCTCTCTTAATCTCATCTCCACCGTAGTCCTTTGTTCGCTATAATCTCCTGCAGAGTGACCCTATTTCACTGTGTTTGAAATGTTTTTGTACCTTACTCTGTCCATTTTGTAACCCATATTCAACTTCTTAGAAATATCATTTAACTCGCTTGAATCCTAAAACCAGTCTGTTTCTTCACCATGCAATTTTAGCTACTTATGTCTGAATTGGAACATAGTATGCGCTTTAAATGGCTGCTTTACTTCTTTATGCCACATCCTTGTTCTATAACAGGCTTCTGACACTTTTTAAAAATGTTTCTGCTCTGGTTTTTTTTTTCTATCGTCAGTGTTTCTTCCATTTTTCTCCGCAACACTTCCCAAGCGTTTAAAAGTATTCACCTTCTTCAGCTGTTCTCCTCGCATCATAGTTCATCTAGTTATCCTGACCTTCTTTTTGATTGAAACCATAAACTCACTTTTCTTTTCAATGAATTCTATTTCTTTAAGTTTGGTCTAATAAATTCTACACAACCACACAGACAGACATGGAAATATTAAAAGTAAAAATCAGAAAAAGATGCTAATCGTAAAAACAAAATATAGAAATGGAAAAAAAGGTATTCAGTTAACTCCCTAATTTAACAACAAAAAAAGTTATTTTAAAAACGAACACAGGTAAGCATACAAAAATCAAGAACAGTAAGGAATTCACAATAGTTGACACACACAGAAAGATATTTTAAAATACAATGAACACACATACAATAGCATAGGTAATGAAATTAGGTTTGAATCACTGCATAAACAAAAATACCAGCACAGAAGAAACCGTAATCAGATGAGTGAAATAACACACGTGCAATTAAGACGAATACAAAACAAAAATAGTAAGTGAAGTTCACATTAAATATAGGGCAGAATGTTGAACTACAGCACAAAACACAGTTACGTAGACGTCGGAAAATTGTTGTTCCGGATCGACGTGTGAAGCTTACTACTACGTCTACAAGTATGGCATATCTAAACAATAACTTTTGTTCTATACAGATACTGTCAACAGTAACACAGTATTCATTTACAGCTACTGACGATGCCTCATACGATCATGGCGAAAAGCGTCTTATGATTATACATTAATCCAAACAGTTAAAACAGACGGCTATTAGTTTTAAAACGTTTATGAAGAAACTGCGAAAAACGTGGCCAACAACCAATTTATCGCTATTATTTAGTGGGGAAACAATTTAATCTACATTTGAATTAAAATGCTTCGTAACAGCAGCGAATGATTAGGAAAGAAAACTTGGAAAAAATACTTTTTTACTCTCAGTCGGCTGCCACAATGTTTTTGTCTATCTCTTCAGAGTTATTTGACCCCTCTTTGCACATACACATTTATGGCTCTGCAAGAAACTAAAGAAAAGCGAAAGAGAAACCGAGCGTGATGGGGGAACGGTTAACGTTCTGGCCTCGCATTTGGGGCGAATGCCGGGATTCTTCCTTTAAAAAGGCCATGGTCAAATTCCTTCCCGTTACTTGTCCCCAATCCCATCCCACCTCTAATGACCTTATCCGTAAGTAAAAAAATAAGAAATAAAAATAAAGCGAATACGACACTGAATTAAAAGTTCGTAGACTGGTCGAGCACTACTCATTTCACCACCAATCCTACAGTCCACTCGCCGGGGAGACATAGAGAACTGGCACTTGTTTCTGTGTAGTCGTGTGACAGACGTCGATAAACACTGATGTTATCTTGCAGTGGATGACATTTACCACCACAGTCAATTGGCTCCATAGTAACATAATTCTTCACAAGTGTTAGGTGAGCGATACTTGCCTTGTCAGAGGCTAATCATGTTGTGTGATTGAGACCAACGGTGAAGACATAGGCAGCGATTAAACTAATTACGGGAGGTCTGATAGATTAACACGTAATCAAATTGAGTCGGCGAATATGACTCAGAGCACTATCAGTAAGAATCCGACCAAGTGAGTCGATAATTTGAACAGATTAAGTGCGCTAGCGCTAACAATACGTAACACTCAGAAAAACGAAATTAACTGTGTTTATGAATTTGGATGCAAATAATGAAGTCATATTTTCACGGGGGGAGCTAAGTTATTGCTGTAGGTAATATCTTAGTTCCATGTTACCAGAATACCATTGTCATAGAGGGTAAAAAGACAATGCTGTTCCGAATTTTTTTACATTTAATCGAATGCAATGGAGTGCACAGATTAATGTTTCCACTTTCTTCTAAACGCCTACTTATGCCCTCTAGGAATTTTAATTTTAAATTCTTTAACTGTTTTTGGTAAATTATTCATCATTTTCCTTAGCAATTTATTCCAGTCCCTGACTGCTAGCATCAGTCTCTCCATTAGTTTATATGAATGAATCCTCCGCCTCTTCTTAGCTTCAGTTTACCTCTTCATCTGAACGTACCCATTACATTCTTCGTTTCCAGTTATTTGTTACCTATACTCCAATCTTAGTCATTCTTTCTTCGTTCCCATCACTAGCAAATTAGCCAATCCAACATGTCTTAAAATGTGGGCTACCATCCTGTCTCTTCTTTCTATGAAACTGTTCCACCACCTTCGTGTCTCGACCACTGTTACAACCTGCTAGAAAATGATATTAGGCCTACTTATCTGCCAATCAGTAAAGTTATAATTAACTGAAAATTTTGTTATAGAATCAACTAAAACATAAAGACACAAAGTAAATTTGTTCCAAAGATAAAAAGACAGCAACTTCTTATGAACGCCTTGCCCGTGTCCGACGGTTACCATGGGGGATGTTACCCCTCCTGGGGGGATTAACTAGTATGGTGTGCCTTTGCCTTCCCGGGGGTGATTGTTATTGTAAGTTAGGATTAATGTGATATTGTGTGTGTGTGTTCAGTATAGAATGTTGTTTGTGTTGTGGATGAGAGTTAAAAAAGAGGAGAGGGTGAAATTCGGTGCCTACTTTTCCGAAAGAGACCTAGAAGCCACCAAGCTAACATCCCCATCCGACAGACGATTCACCATTACCAGTGTCGTACATCCTCAACTCCGCGCGCTGCGGAGAGATTTTGGATTTAAACCAGGTGATTAGGTGATTAGGAATCGTGCACCACCACCTCTGTTACCCTGCCGGTCACTTCCTGGTAGTGAAACTCCACCATCAGGACACAACCAGCTAACTCCGTATCAGCGCCGGACACCATCACGGTACCGCAACCAGCTGAGCTAGCGGGGCGTGGTAAAAGGACATCATACGTGCACTCATCGTTTACGTTAGACACGTAAATTTCCAACATATTTCTTAGACATAAAATGGCTTAGTTGAGCAAAATGGTGGTGAGTTCTTTCATTATCACAACCGAAGTAAAGATGTTGTTTTATATTCATTGAGCTACAATTTCACCTAACTATCCTTTAGAATGTTTATCAAAATAGACAATAAATAATATTCCTATGAGGTATTAAGTAACATGAAATCACCAAGAAGAACGATGACTGAGGAACATTAGTTTCTTTTAATTAGTTTCATCAGAATGCCACAATGCTACAACTACTTGTAAAGAGGAACGTTTTAGTAATCTTACTTTTATGTTCGAGTTCATATGCGTTCACTTTATCGTTCACGGAGGCGTCAAATCCATTAAAAGGCTGTGCAATACACCATACTGGCACATCTATAAGGTGCTCGTACTTATGCTTTCAATTAAATATTGCTTCCTGAATGGCCCCCATAAATGCAGCAGTGATATACCAGCTGAAAAATTAGAATTTATGTGCACGATCTGCATACAGATGACAACAATCATATTCCTGAGAAAAGATTGATCACCTTCGGCCTTCTCCCCTCCCCCCCCCCCACACCTACCCCCTTGTGCGCCAAGGAAAAGTGATTTACAAAATAACATTACGATTATCAGACACTTCTTACAATTTCAGAAATTATGTAACCATGTGGACTTAAACACGAAACCTGAAAGAGAAAACTTGTCCGCAGTTTTCGCAATAATCTTTCTGGCACTGTTACATATTTTGCGGTACATCACGCTGCGTATGGTGTATTATTTGTTTCAACCGCAAAGTATTCTCTTGCAGTATCAGGGATAAATAGCTTGCTTCAATAATGTGGATGTGAAATATGGTTAGCGAAATAATCTAGTTAAATTCTAAGAAACTAGTGAATTACATTTACCTAAGCAAGAATGAAAACTTAAAATGAACTATCATATACTGTAGACTCTATAGAATGGTCTATACTTTGATCTGATTGTCTATGTGATATACAGGCAGTAAGATCAAACAATATAAGATGAAGAAGTCTGTGAAAGCATCTCTTTTTATCATGTTACATTATCGATCATTATTCATCACATAATAGCCACTTGGTAAATTCTTGACCTCCTACGCCGATATGCCACGTCACAAGAAACTATTAAGGATTCTTTACACGCAACAACATAAAGATCAGTCAAATACGATTACTGAAAAAAGTAGAAAGATTGTCAAAATGGGGATGTTTCGGTATACACTTTGTTGTGTCGTGTGTCATCCTCAGGCAAAGAGATCGATCAACGCCTGTCTTGTTAGCGAGGCTCGGCTGCTGATAACCTCGCTGAGTCATCTCGAAAGACATTGCTCCTCGGCTCAACTGAAAGATAACCACATTTATCATACGTACTTCGAACCGAACAGGTCAGCTTAAGTGTCTCATTTGTTGCGAGTGAGACAGTAAACAAGTATGTCTTCTGAAACATCATACATTATAGATTAGAAAGAAACAACACTATATATACGAAAGTAACGAGTGGCAAACTAGTGAAAGAAAAATCGCTCAATATATAAGAGCCGTAAACCTCTTAGCGTAACGAGGCGTTATGTAGTACTACCAAAAAACCTCTTAATTTAGCTATTCTCTATTGCGACATCCTTTTTTAATCACGTTGGACATGTATCTGTGTAAGTAGTCTATGGAACAAGTTATTTGAATTTTAAAATATTTCTTTCATCTTAGGTGCATCGTACGTCCAACAACACACGGAGAGTCGAGAAATTTAACCACACGTTTCTAAACTCCTTTCAAAGGTTTGTAGGAGGTAGGAATTTTGGTACAGTAACTTACCCTTCCATACTAATGCGATGAAATAAATAATGTAATATTTGTTGGGTACTGAAAGGCTTAGTTAGTTTTGAAAGGCAAATATATGTGGCTGATGAAATAGTTCTGTCGTAAGCTTTTATGTCTCTCTGTCGTTCATGTAGTGTTATTATTATTACTATTACTACCACTACTATTACTACTACTACTATTACTATTATTATTATTATTATCATCATTACTAGGGCACTTGGGCGCGTCGACTTCTATGCCATTAGTGCTATTGCTTGTTCCGAGTTGCTTCTAAGTAACCATCAACAGTTGTAACATAATTATTTCTTCAGTTCAGCAACAACACGAGTAAAGACCGAATTATTATTGTGAGACAACTGCCAGTCTATGTTGATACCAGATGAGCGTCTATTAGTTCAAACAGTTTATAATATGACATAACAGTCTACAGAAACAGACAATGGCGTCAGCCCATGTTTCGATTCATGTCTTGACGTCGGCAGACTTAATAGTGCAGTTCCGTACATCCGGAATTTCTTGCTGTCACCATAAATTGACACCACCACCCTCATCAGCCCGACGGTCCTGTTACAATAACAGCCGATTCATCCCACGATACACGGTGGGTGCTTTGATTTTACTAATAAACATACATATCATGTTTAAGCCTATCATTTGGGCATAAGAGAGACCTCCACGTGGGCAGTTAATACTATTACGCCTTTGAAAGCCAAACTGCCGTTGCTTCTGGAAACTAATTGTAGTTACAAACAGGCAAACTCTCGCAGAAGGCGTATAAGATAGAAACATGAGTATTAGTAAAAATAGTTCTCTTCAAGGCTTCGACGCTATTCACTTCCTAACTTTTTATTAAAATCTAAGTTAATGGCCGGTCGGGGATTTGAACCCGTGTTCTCCCGAATACAGCATAACGCAGGTTGGAATCCCCGTGCGGCGATCCAGATATGACCCCAAGTCACTCCAGGCGAATGCCGAGATGGTTCCTTTAAAAGGCAATGGCCGTATTCCGTTCCGATCCTTGCGCCAGTCCTTTACCGCCTCTAATGATCTCAACGTCGCGGGCGTAAAGCCGCAAGCAAGTTATATGAAAAGTTAATTTCAGTTCATAATTTTAAATTCTATTTGTGTTTTTGCTTTTATTCTGCAATTGATTGTGAAGACTAAAAACTAACGAGAGTTATCTTGTTTCTATAATAGGTCAGCCAACTCAGTTAAACAACATTTTATTAAAATTAATTTCCCAAACACCCAAATCGCCAAAGTACCATGTCACGTCATTGAATTTCGAGGTCAAGCATGTAGATAGGATATCATGGCAAACAACATTAGGTAATGTGATAAACACAACTGAATGATCACAGGAATTTCTCATTTCACAGTCTCGGAATTATCACTAGAACTCGAATCGCAGGGTTTGTTTCAGGGAAAGGTCAGAAAGCTTTTACCTAGAAATGATAACTTCTGGTTTAATGATCATTATGAACCGAAATCCGGATGATATGTGTTCCGATATATATATATATATATATATATATATATATATTAAACATTGGATGGGATAAAAAACCACCGCTTACCAAAGAAGGGGATTCCAGCGGCGTTGGTACACGAAAAAGAGAAAACACGAACACACAAAGAATAAAATTTTCGAGCATTCGAGCATGGCTCTTCCTCAGTAGAAGTGAGATGGCTGCACGCAAGAGCTGCCGACAGTGCCTGAAGTGCCAAATGGCACTATACAGCCATCAGCTATTTATACAGATAATTGGCTTGGTACAAAAGAGTTAAGCATTGTACAGATAAACGAATTTACAGGATAATTATACATAAACCAAGAATTTTACATCAGCTGGAATATTTCTCAGCAACACAACTGTTTATCAGATTAGACTTGTTACGTAAAGATTTTTTTCCGAAATCATGTTTTCGAATTCCCTCACGGAAACACAAGAGTGCAAATCTCTATTCTTCTTTTTCTCTTTCTTTCACAAAATGACTTCTGATAAATTCTGGAGTAGTGTCATACAAATCAGACTATTTTCTATTTGTTTCTATTCAATTGTTGTAATAATGATATTGAATGTTCATTTAGCACCCACATATGAAAGCGATATCAAATTTTTTGCACTACTGTTGGAGTTTAACATGAAGAGAATTGTAACTTCCTGATTAGATGAAGTGAGGTCTTTAAAATACGAAAATCATATCCTTAAAGTGCATACTATTGCAGCACCACCCTTTCACCTCTCACCAGAAGTGCACTCTGTTACTTGCATTAAGAATTGGAACCTTGAAATTATGAACATAACCGTCACATACTGTCAAAGAAGTTGCTGTAGAACTGCCACCATTGAGTATTTCTTTACATTTGACAAAGATAACAGTCTTAAAAGCAGAAACTTTGTGTTTCCGGGATTCTAACCTGCTGGATCATCAGAAAAGATAATCTTTCAGCGTCAGCCATAATAGAGAGAAGACAGTAGTTACAGATTAGTTCAGAGATGACAGAACTCTGGATTGTTTATTTTTAAAATGCCTGTATGCTTTACTTTATTTCACTATTGTGTTGAAGAATAATGTTAGTTTTCTGAAAATCTATAATCTTTGATACTGTATACCATTTTAATGGAATTTAAGTGCGGAAGTAATGCAAGAACAAAATAAACAAATAATTATCTCTCTTAAGTATGTCTTTAAAAAAATTTCGGAAGTCTTTTTTCTTCTTTTGTTGTAACTATAAACCTAACTATAATAGTAAATATTTTATGGAACTAAATGAACGCTCTGATAACTCAGTTGTTAAATTATTCCCTTAAATTCAAAGGTCTCGCTTTCGAATCCCCACGATGCCAGCACTCAACTAGTAATGTTTAGTTGAAGCCACTTCAGTCGTTCTCACATCGATGTACCCCTGTTTCAAATCACTAGGTAGCCCTACTTGCTAGTGTCTTTAGTGTAACAGAAAACATTTGCTACAGGAATCTTTTGTTGTGGCTGGGAATAGTGTAAGTACAAATGTGATCAAAATCATTCATATCATGCGTTCTACTTGAAAACTATGTAACATTTCCTTAAATATTTCTCTTTGAGAAAGATTGAATGGAGATTACATACAGGATAGAAATGTCGCAAACAGTAAATAATCAAGTCTTACATGACATGAAAAATAAAACATCAGTCTTCAGAATTGTGAACGCTAGGGATTTTTGACATATGTTCTTCGGAGGTATTAGTAATTTTCTAAATGTTTTTGGCTTTAATTATTTCTTGTTCGAATCCTTAAACCATATAATTCCACAGCATTGATAGATATTTATTCTTTCAGTTATCTAGGCTCTTAAAGAAAAGCGCAAATGATTTGAGTATTTCCTGTATGAACACGTATCTAGTTCCGTATTGTGTTAGTAAACGGTGAATTATAAGCTGCAATTTTCAAGTACCCTTGCATTTACCAGAAACGTGTGGAGATTTTCATTTATTAGTAAATGTTAGCTTGATAGTCAATACAACTAGCATCTGAAGCAGCCCCAGTAATATCATATCGCAGGTCCGTTAGCGTTTGTCTACATATTACAAAGGCAATCGAGTTGAATGCGGACTTGAATACTACTTTTTATTAAGTTTTGACGTTTTACTGTGTCGCCCTTATTACACAGAATACTAATTTTAAGGTAAAATCGTGAAACTTTTTTTTTCTTCTTTCTTTTTTACTTATGGCTTTGTGCTTCGTCGAAATCGATGTCAAAATCATTAGAGGCGGGAAAGGACTTTTTACAAGTAACGGGAAGGAATTCGGCCATGATCTTTTAAAAGAAGCATCCCGGAATTCAACTGGAGTGATATGGAGAAACCATGGAAAACCCAAATCTGTATTCGAACCAGCATCCTCCCGAATGCGAGGTCAGAGTGTTAACAGCTCACCCACCAAGCTCGGTTTGAATACGTAAATGAATTATTTGAACTGCCTGATTGGGACCAAAGGCATAGGGCCAATATTTTGAAAATAAAAAAAAGAACAGCCTACCACTTCAAACCCTTAGGCATTTTTACAGTGCCTGTATATGGTACAAGCTACACTCAAAATATATTATTCTCAGTTGTTATAGAACTTGGTGGAGAGCGGTAAATGTACACTGAAAATATTTTATTCTCAGTTGTTATTGAACTTGGTGGGGAGCGATCATTCGGGAGAAGGCGGATTCAAATCCAAATTTCGGTTTCCATGGTTTTCCAAAATCACTCCAGGTGATGTTGGAAACATTTCTTCAAGAAAAGGCCCTGGTCGAATTTCCCGCTTCCCCCCCCCCCCCCGCCGATCCTAAATCCTTTCGTGGCTCTAATTATCCAGACGTCGACGAGCCATAAACCCTAAACAAAATTTAAAAAAGAAACGGTTTTTAAAAGCCTGCCTGCAGTGCTGTTGTCGTTGAATAGTGTAATCTTTTGCCCCTGCAGGGTGCTGAGATGAATTGCACAAAAGTAAAGGATGCTTAAAGAAAAGAGACAGCCGCGGCACAGTGTTGACTTCATTCCCGGAGTGAGTATGCTGATTAAGACAGGCGCACGCAGCCTCCTTAATGAGTTAGATAACACCGACAAATTGAGGCTGATTAGCGTGCGCGCTTATGCGACCAAGTTTTGTTTTTTGAAACTGCTGCCAGATGATGTAATAGTAATATCACTATCTTATGTATTAATTAATTCAGCCTGGAATTCATTCAAAGTCACATTAAACGATTAAAATCGACGGTGCATTTTTCATTAATTTTGAGAGGAATTAACAAATGAGAACCATAATAACACGAGTTTTTACTGACAATATTTCTTTATGTAAAGCTGGTTTAAGCTAAGTAATCGAAAAATCAGCCACAGTACAAGCTCCATGATTTAATGTTTTCAAATAACCTTGAACTCATTACAAATTTTAACTTTTAATAAATTTTCCTTACATTATCTTTTTTTCTTAAAGAACAGTTTTATATTAGGTTACGCTTAATGAGTTTCTCCCCAGACTTGTTTACGATGGCGCAGTGAATCAATGGCTTCATTATTTAATGTGGAGAACACAAAAAATTACAAAAATTATATCAGAAATCTATGTTTATGTGTAATATAAAGGCACACATTGAATGTTGATTTTTTAAATACGTTCTGGTACGTCCCTTTTTTTAATGAGCAGTATTTACTTCCTAAGCAAAGTTTTTGGACTTATTGACAGCATTTATAAGACGACATCTGCCATTTCATCTCCTGCGGACTGTCTTTCAAGTTTGAGTGTGTACGTATATATAATGACTTCATCGTAAGTCACGATTGAGATAGTCAAAGGCCATCGCGAAAAATTGGATGTTATTGTGTCAACAGAGATTTTTCCGTCATTTCAATGCAATGTTGTTGGTTTATAGATAACATTTCGAATAAAATGAAGACACACATTGGATTAAGATGCTTCAATTATACTGAATTTTGTACTTAAATGGAAGTAAACAATATTTTTACGGTGGAGTAACGTATATAACAATGACATGATGTAGAGACACATTTTCGCTTCTGAGGTAACTTTTTTGTTTGTTTTGTTTTACTGTTTTTAATACAGTGATTCTATGTTTTTGAATTTCAAGGAACCCGTTTTTTTTTTTTTTTTTTTTTGCCAGTATGCGTCAAAACTCAAGTATATAAATATTTATAATAAGGAGAGATTGGTTAGTTATCGGATTAACTGGATTAGATTTCGTAGTAAAAGACAGTTTCTAAACGTACGGTAATATTACTAAACGGACTTGAACATTCCATCAAAACTCTGCTGTTTAGTTTAATATTAGGACATGAATTTGATAGCATTCAAAAAGCTGTATAAAAATATTTAAACAAAAAATCCAATACTGTTTTTCAGTTTCTGCTTCTAGCCATGTTAGTGTTAATACAAATCATTCGATTTTTATTGCTTTAAACTCGATGTACGTTATGAATTAAATTCTATTTTTTATTAATTTAGTAAAGCTGCCGATATCATGAAATTGATCATTTATTCCAAATGAATGCAATGAATGCAATTCGTATTACTTCTATCGGACCACTAGAGATTGTATTTTTATTTATAAATTACATAATTAAAATCTCACTTAAATACTGATTGTAAGTTGACGGACACGGACTTTCCTTCGACAGATGTCAACTATTTCTTCAAGAAAAAATGTAAATTTAAATAAGGGTATTAGAATCGGGGAACCATGTTTTAGAGGACCTAAAATTTATTTCAATTCTAATAAGAAAATTAGTCAATTTAATTTCGGTGTATAACTAAAAGTAAAATAATATGCACTTACATTGAATGGAAGACAGTCATGTGTTAAATACAGTCTGATAATTCGATATGTGTATGCTTCCCACCGCCAATCACGCAAATTCCCAACAAGATTTTTTTTTTTTTTTTTTTTTTTTTTTTTTTTTTTTTTTTTTTAACTTCTAGCTATTGATTTCCAGAATTACACCATATTATCTACTATTATGCTTGGAGAAATATTCTTTTTGAAGACTTGGTTACAACTCTCAGAAATAAATGGAAAATTAATCATTCAGTTTTCATTTTGAGTGTTAACATTTTGAAATACGATTGCCTTATCGATCACAGACAGGGAACTAACGAACATTCATGACGTACATTAATCAAATGTTCGAAAGTCTTTTTTATCACGCTAGTTAAATCCATAATTTGGTTCGCAACTGCTTAATGATAGTTTACTATACTTCACGCGTTTCGGAAATTGTGCCTTGTACTTAGTTAATAATTATTTTTAAGTACGACGTTAGTTTAACCATGAAAATAAACTGATTTAAGAGCGTCAAAAATTGCCACTTAAATATTTTTAAACAAACTGCTTTTTGACATACGCCTCGTAGATGTCGAGAGTATTAGAGGCAGGAAAGGTCTGGGGGCAAGGAACGGGAAGTAATTCAGCTGTAACCATTTGAAGGAACCGTCCCGGAACTCACCTGGAGTGATTTCGGAAAACCATGGAAAATCCAAATCTCTATGGCCTGACGGGGATTCGAACTCACGTGCTCCCGAATGCGAGGCCAAAGCGTTCCGTTCGGTTTTAAACAACTCGAAAATGGGAAGCACTACGAGACGTTTTACAAAACTGCTAACTGTAAATTGTGTATACAGGGGCGGGGGAAGAGGGATGTTGTTCTTTCATCTAGATACAATACCACAAATTTAAAATTGTTCAATTTAAAATCCCGACGCCGGACTAAAATTTTATTTATGATCTTTTATTATCCCTGTAAGCCCGGAAACAAATAAAGTGTGAACAAGTTAGGTAAGTCTGGTATAGAAAGAAAATGAATTTATTTCATTGTAAACTTATTTTGGAATTTTATATGTGAAGATTGTTAAAAGTAACAGTCAACAATCTTTGAAATAGTTCCCAACTTTAATTTTTTATTCTATTTCGTATTTATTTATTTATTTGCAAAAAAAATTTACACACTGAATGTAAGAAAGTGACTGTTCATAACTGAAAATACCTAAGTAATAATTAATTACAGAAGAAAACAATAATGACGGTGAAACAAATAATTACAGGATAGGTAACTCCAGATACGCGTAAGCTTCCTCTTGAAAGCAGAGGAGCTGTCAGTAATCAAAATCTAGATGAAAAAATGTTTATGTTAGCTGACCTGTGTAGACTCTGCAAAGTACTATTTGGTTCATAGTTTGTCTTAGATTAAATAGATCGCTCGACGTATTGCAGAAGAGCAACACGAAAACACATAGAAGAGACTTTCAGTCAAGCAATAGGCCAGAAATGAATTCATGAAGAAATAGGACACCGTGGGTGTTCCTTCTCAACACTGTACGTTAGATATTAAGTAGTGTTTCAACAAAAACCAACGAAATGTCTTTTAACTGAAACTACATGCGACAACCAATCAACCTTGAAAATTCGTTATGAATATTTGAAAGGTTGTGAATAAGTTGAGGCGACCACATGTTGCTACAATATTCAAGCAAGCAGAGGTAGGACATGGGTGCAGTAATGAAGGCTGTGCCAGAACCTTCGTTCATGTGGACTCTTAATGCACAGACCTGTCTCCTAAACCAATTATATTGTAATTAACACTTCGCCAGAGAGCAGAGAAGAACAAAATGTATTTTAACCGAACGATTCTTTTTTTTTTTTTTAACAATTTCATTCACCCTAGTTGAAGGCTGGGAGGCGGGCTGCTGGAGGATCACGGAAATCCTTTTCAGCCTACTACACTACGGGGAGGGAGGGGGGTGGAAGGTCGGCCGTGGCCTTGTAGGGAACCATCCCAGCATTCACCTAGAGTGACTGAGGAAAACCACGGAAAACCTCAAACAGGATGACCGAACCGGGTTTGACACCCCGTCCTCCCGAATGGCAAGTAGCAATGCGAAATCGCACTGCCCAAGCCTCGGAACCGAACGATACGATGCCAGTCATACCTTAAAATCACTATAGATATTTCGACTGCGAAAAGAAACTAAATATTGCCAGTATTTTTGCAAGAATGGAATTCAACGAAACATGGATGTTTCGTTGTGGACGCTTTCACCTTAACTTTCCAATTTCGCATCAAAATGAACCAAACCATATTTTACTCCCGGGACTTAGGACTGTATATCATCCGAAGGACCATCAGAATCCGAAGTTTTTGCGTGAATACCGTTCCTCCCAACAGACAGACACAAATTTGAAAAACAATTGATTACTTCTCTGTAGCCTATGAACCAAAACTCAGCTTTCAAAAATGTGTCGAATTTTAACAATTACAGCCTTATTATAAGCAGAGATTCTCCGATTCTTATTCACGGTCTTTCCCTTTCTTTAGGGGTCGGCTGCCTTTAACGACTTTTTACTCACCACTGGCAAGGTCAAATTTGGACGCCAAGCATTTTACACATACTGCCAGGTCGACAAAGTACTAATTTAGGAAGAGAAGTGTTGTCGTGTGATAAGTGTAATTTTATTTGTTTGCGCAATATTTAGTTTATGAGGCGGAGATTAAGGACCGACACGACATTCACCGCGGAAAATCGTCTAAAAGTCGTAGTCAGGACGGAGGTACGCAGGATCACGGCTTGCCCCCCCCCCCCCCCACTTTCCCGTTGTATATCCTTGGTCCAGTGTGGGGCGCCTCAACGCTCTGAGCCCCACTGGCACGATGGGATCCCCGAAGTGCGTGTTAGTCAATCCAGACACTTCGGGGCTTTAGCGTACAAGCTACGAACATATTGTTCTATAGTGAAATTTTGTATTGCATAGGTAATAACGGCTCTTACGGTTTTACAACTACTCATTAACTATCTTCCAACCCATATTCAAAGAGTAATGTGGAATTAATACGAGGAAAGTCTCTAATTAAACGTTTAGTTTGTTTAACTTTCAATAATTCCTGACGGCTATTAATCAATTACAGCCTTACAAACAATCCTCCTGTCTCGGATTTTTATAAATGGCTTAATGTCATCGGCAATTAAATAGAAAGTATCACTGACTTAATTAACAATGTTATTTATGAAAATATTGTAAATCAATGGCCCAAGATATCAGCGCACAGGTACTGAAGAAGTTAATGTGAAGGTTGATGACAATGGGCCAAAAAAACCCCCACAACTATCCTTCACTTACGAAGGTAGCTGCCAAACCATCCCCATAAACCTCTAAACAATTCCCATAAACTTCTAATTTTCGTGAACGCCTGCAGCTTCTCGAATAGGTGGGAATGGTTAACTTCGTCGAAAGGCTCTGCATTACAAGGGAATGACTCATGAGATAGGTTCTTTAATTTAAATTTTGATCTAGCAAATCGTTGTTAAAAAACTGTGGTGCCGTATTCACCTGCAACGAAAATGTTTAGAATCTGATTGAGGAATACTAAGATAACCTTTAGTATTGAGTGGCCTGGTGGCTCAGTGGTTTTGGTGTCTGACTGGAGATCGAAAGGTCCCTGGTTCGAATCCCTGTCTCTGCGGGGATTTTCATAGGCCCTTAACCCTGGCTCAACTTGCTGCATAAGGTGAAGATCACCAGAACGCTTCCGTGGTTCGGATTCTACATTAAACTGTAAGTCCCCTATACCCGGTAAGATTACCACGTTAGGGTAGGTAGCTACGAGAGGTGCAAATTGTGCTTCCTATAAGAAACCCTGTCACCAGATACTTAAGATCACACGAATTTACTTTTATGTAATTAAAAATGCTGTCTTGGTCTTTAAGTACCACTTTCTTTTGTATATGGAATGAGAGAACAAAATAAAGCAATCACATGTCAAAAGCACACATATAGGTATTCCTTCTTCGCTTTTGGCGATGAGTGAATAGCCAGAAGAAGTAGGATCAATTACCGTGCTCTCATCGTCCGTCGTTCACTTAAAATTAGTTCCCGTATCTATGATGTAACACTTTCTTATAAAATTATGTACAGTGTTTAAATAATTATTCCTACTTACGTTATTCTTTTTTTCTTTTTTGTCGTTTTATGTGGAAGATAACTCTTTCTTCACGTAGAACTCAGCTTAAAATACCGTAAAGTATAAATGCTGTTTTTAATCGATGTAATAACAATCGGGGGAAAATACAGGTATCTTTTTGGTGATAGTGATAACAATGTCGTCAGTCAAAAAAAAAAAAAAGTGCGGCCTATTACATTATATCGCCTTTAACAATGATCTTTGAGAAATTAGCATTAAATTAAATTAATCCCCTATTTCGTAACATCACAACTCCTAAGCATCACAGCTTCTCCCTGGAAAATCACAGCCACCAAGCTTGTTATATCGCAGAGCGAATTAATTAGTGCTTTCAGCTAACGCAAACAGCTTGATACTGTATATTTTGATTTTTTATAGGCTTCCGACGAAGTTCACGTGCTAAGGATCGCAAGTTCGAGTTGGCCAAGGGCACGGGTGGTTTTAATTAAGTGCTGTATTCGCCATGACTTGTCCTACACTTGTAAGTAACAATTCCTTTGGAATAAGTGAAACACACGTTGATGATTTTATGAATTAAAAACACTCTTCAGGTGGATGAAGGCTAATTGGGACAAAGAAATTCCTTTTCTTAAAAAAAAATTAACACTGAAAATACCATTCGTATATTTACTAGTCATATTTAAACAGTATTCCTTATTTTTAATTTTATGGTAGCTTTTTTTGAATCTTCGCTCGAGTCTCATAACTTTCTGCATCTTATTATGCTCTAATTACATCAAAGTGAAATAATATTAAAATATTTGGGAAAAAGTTTTATAGGTAAAACAAGAAAGAGAAAAATCGTTATTCTTAACAAAGTAATCAATCAAACAAGTTTCTCCATGGCACACAAGATTTGTGCTCTTCTTTCCAAGACACAACAGCAAAAAATAAACCCCATTAATTAGTAACGTACCAATGAACGGATTCCCGGTCTTAACACGCTTCTCAAACACTGCTTAAATTCATCCTGCCGAATTTAATGAAACCTTGTCTGATTGCACGGTACAAATATGTATCATTACATCTAATGATTTTCTGAAGCTCATATCACGTGATAGATTTTCATGTTAATCTCAGTTAAAATCTTCGTGGTAAGTATCAAAAAATCAAGAAAGTATTACTATTATCTTGGTTATCCAGGTGGAGCCGCGTCCACCCGAAGAACAAGATAATACATACAGTGACCACGGTAGCTTTCGTAATCATTAAGTAAGTATTACGTTTAAAAGCTTCATGAACATAAAGAACTGAAGCAGGTTTTTTTACCAGCTGGCAACGTCAATTTGATATCAAGTACTTTCCGTTTCTGCGGTCTAAAACAGTGAAACATTGTACAGCATATATCACAAACAGCTACCAGCTTTTTTTCTTTTCAGTTTTTGTAAAATCTTAAGCGCCGTCCTAAATCTCTTACAATCTATGTCATTTGAATATTTATCAACAGATGATATGTTTCCGACTGTGTACAGTAATTTTGTGTATTTTGCTGCACTATTAATATAACAAGTATATTGTTTTCCTAAGTTCCTAAGTTGGGAAGATGGAGCTCAAGTTTTCAGTAGTAACAGTTCATCGCAGATAATTATGCTGTTCGCATAAAGTAACTTGCAGTCCAGTAAACTATAAATACGTTCTCAAGAGAGTTTAAAAATAATAAAAGCCGCCAAGTGGGAGTCGAGCTTTGTACAGTTATGATTCTGTAATAAAATGGTCTAAGTCAAAGTTTCTCAACATTTTCCAACCCGAGGACCAAAAATAATTTTACGGACTACCAACTTATATAGAAACTTACTGTATATGGGCGTAATTTTTTAATTACATTGTTACTGGCACGTAATGTGCTCACTTAAAACCTCTACCACAATAATGCCCTCTTAAAATGGCCATTAAGTAAATCATTAAGGGAAATTTGTCTTCTTTGACACCAACCGGAAATGTTTGTTATTATAATAACGATGTAGTCATATTCTCATATTCTGTAAATACAAGAATTTTTTCCGTCGTTGAAATATTCATGTCATTTTGGCTTGTAGGGAAGTGATTTATACTCACTTATAACCTTGTTCAGTACGAATATTGTACACATTTTATGTGAACAGTTTTTACTAATTTTTGTTACGATATTTTCAATTCAATTAGAATTAAATTTCTAATATTCTTCTTTCGAACCATTTGTCTCATGTTCGTGGACCAAAAATTAAGAATCGCTCATTTAAACACATATCTCGGATCTTGTAGGTCAAATGGCCGTCTCTTATCACATGTCTGACACATGTTTAAGGTACGTAACGGACTCTCCGCATTGACGCTCGCGCTGTTAATCCTGTCACTCACTTTTATAATAGGCTCATTAGAATGCAATGCCTTCTGACTTAAAAACGCTTTCAATAAAACAATATAATCAAATGGCAAATCAGGATCACAATAAACTCGTTTTGCTCACAATTTGCAAACTATAATTTTAGTATTTGTAGTATCAATACAGCATATGATTGATACTGAGAACAAATTTGAAGTTACTGGGTTTCATCACTGTTTAGGTAGGGGCAGCAACAAAAGTTGTGTAAAATTAACAATTCTGAAAATCACTCATGTGAATATTAGCTAGAGAAAAAAAAAATTGTTAATTATATTAATGTTCTACTTGACAAGCTCTAAAAATCCAAGCCTCACACGTTATAGTGGGGAAAAAATCGGTCTCTTTTACTTCTATGAAGGAACCCTAGAATACAACTTTACAAATATTTAAATATACGCATCAGGTAGAGGTATAAATTTGAATATTGTTTCGTGTAAGTGCTAGAAACCCGTGGAAGACGGACAGACGGACGGATGGACAGACGACGGAACTACAGCAAGTGGGCCCCGTTTCCCTTTCTACGCGGTACCATAATGAACTGAACTTAAGGAACGACTCTTTAAATAATATATAAGAACTAAGCACTTCACCAGAAGATGGCGGCAATGAATCTAGTCGCCGAAATATCGTGTGACAACGCACTCTTGACTCGGCTAGTCACCCGAGAGCAGTTTATACATTCTTTAAATAATGTTTCGCAAATTATCACTTCAATACTCAAACTGGATGTGTTTGTTTTTAGCAACAAATAAATTAAATATTAAAAATGGTTGAAGCACATATTTATACAAACTTTTCTCCTTAAAGTGATCTACCCAATCCGCTAATGAGTCATACATAGACCTTCACTGTGTGTTATGCTGTAACATCTCTGACTTACATTTTTAGGGATCGATTTGTCATTTTCAGAAATTTATGAAACATAACAGCAAAAAATTTTAACAATAGAGTACGAATAATCTTTAATCGAATAATGACGTAAAAACTAAAGATTTTATGCAGAAATTCCATAGTAATTGGTGCTCGAATTACCGTCTTGAAATGCATAAAAAATTAAGTGAAAACAGATATGTGTGTTTTCATTATAATGACTAATACGCTCTCTCAACATTGCACATATTATTCCTGCTAAATTTGAGTGTTTTTTTTTTTTCAAATATCATCAGATTTATCTTATAAAGTAAAAATCAGTGAATGATGAAAAAGATGAACAGGGAAGTTCCACTGTAATAATTCAAAATAAAAATTCTTGAAATGTAATAACACGTGAGTAGCATAGCAACATCGGAATAAAATAAAACATTAGAAAGGGAACTTGCTTAAAATCGGTTGAAGAATAAAACGCTTTTAAGAAGGTCACTTTGTGTTTGTAAAATCCGTGTGTGCCTAAATTAACTATGTATCTTATTCAGTACAGACACAACAAGACGAGATCAAAAGTTAACTAAAACATCGATGACCCAGTCCGGACTCGATTCAGCGGCCCGTACAATGCGACACCAGCGCTCTCTTTCTTACCCTGCCGGTTGGCATAAACAAAATTACAAAATAAATGAAAGCATATAAACAATCTATCTGAAATAAAATACGACAAACACAGTGGCTCCGGTTCTTACCACCCTGCCATTCAATGCGTAATTGTACATTAACCCAAGGGGTTCGGATAAATTTACCTGAGACAACTAATAGGTAAATAGAAAGGCAGGAGATCGCGTAAACCGATTCACTGACCTTATAACGATGAAAATCCTAACATACACGTAATCACGATTTAACTGGTCCAGTTATTTTCTGTGTAGAGCAGTACACATACACAAAATTATAGCTGATTCAAGTTGTTCATTGAATTAACAGTGACATAGTTGCGTCACCGCCAACAATGAAATAGACGCACTTAGAAGACGAACAACATATTTGACCTTGTAACGTTTTCGTGGACGAAAAGACGTAGATACATCGATTCCCTCGTGCGTATAGAAATTTGAAAAGTGCAATGGTTGTAAGTGGTTCCAACGGAAGGTTATCGCCAGCTGACTAATTCAAAGATCGTAAGAAGTACGAGACGCTTAATAACTAACAGGATCGTAAGTTAAATAACGTCTGCATTTGAGATTATCCACAGAACAATTTTGTAAAGTTACCGGGCAGGAGGGATGGGAAAAAAAGGGAACAGAATGGCAATAGAAGTATCATTAAATTCAGAATAAGGAGATAATGACATTCATGAAATGTTGTTTTACGTTCCAGCAATCGGTGTTCATCCATGCTTTTAATTTCTGCCACCCAATGAAATTCTTAAGTTTGCAGAAAGGGTGGCTATTGTTTAGGTTTTCTACTGACCTCCGAGACTTTGAAGTGAAGAGAGTCGAAAGCCTCCGCTCGCGATGCAACGTTTCTGAGTTTCAACGGTTTTCTTATGGGCACGGGACTGCCCCCGGGCGCTGCGCCCGCGGCGGCGGCGGGCCCTCCGCCCCCTGCGCCGCCTCCAGAGCCGCCGCCGCTGTTGGTGGTGCCGTTGCTGCCGCTGGGCTGGCAGCCGCTCAGAGCCATGCTGGTGGCGGACTGAAGCAGAGCAGCCAGCATTGTTGCCCTCGCTGGTGGCCCGTGCGCCTCGCTCGGCTCGGCTCGCCGCGTGCCGGCCTGGCGCGGCGTCCACTGCGCATGCGCGGCGCCCACGCGGCGCCGCTACCGTGCGCGGACCTCCCACCTCTGCTGGTCCGTCCTTCGGTTAACTTTTAATCAACGACGAAATGGAATTCATGAATCCCGCCGCCGCACATGATCGGAGTTCGTATCTGTTACACAGGAGGTTAGTTTGTTCGTAACTAGTAGACGTAAGGAAATGTCTCACCACAGATACGAGTGAACTTTTTGTTTAGAGCCGCTTTGTTACATTAACCTCACGCGAATTTTTGGCTTTTTTCGTTTTGCTACGTCGCAAATCTTTCCCAAAATGTATACCATCGATGGTACAAAAAGTTTGCCATACAATTAACATTATCACATTGTATCATTGGAATCTCCCAACATCTAAAGGTTTTCCGGCTATTCAAAAAGAGAGGAGAACGTTGTTTATAAAATCTCACATCAGCTTTAGCCACTGATAGTAATGAATCTCTCAATTTAGTCAATAGATACTTGATGTGCCAGTGATATGTTTTTTCAAGCCTAGACGGAGGTAACAGTTTATTTAATAACTAGATAACATCATGTACAAACACGAGGAGCCCGATAGTGTTTTGGTCTCATGCTGTCACTTTAGCGGAATAAGTTTAAGTGGTAATCAGTTTGAACTAGCATCAAATATGCAGGTCAAAGTAAAATTGTACTTGCAGAGGTGTGATAAAGAGTGTTCACGTTGTTTTCTAAACAAGCAAATCCTCTATTTTTTTTTAACCAGTGTCGTAAATAAAACACTCAGTCCTTTTACCTCTGTTAAACTTTCATACAAACTGTTAAGTGTAACATTAGAGACGTATTCACTATCCAATGTTAGTTTCAACAACATAAGAATATTTCGGAGTGTGTTTTTTTCCTACTTTTTGTTGGAACAATTGGGCGAAACAGTGCAACGTGTTCAGTGGTTTTATTTTCATTAGAGACTTAACAAAGAACTCCTGATCAGATTCGTACGCCATATTCCGCGTAGCAATTAACCATTGTCATATTTAAAGCGAGCTCTAATAGTTAGTAATTAGGAATAACAGTATAACTTCTATCGTAAATTAACAAAAAATTTACTAATTTTCAATGCTACACGTTGTATCACGTATTCGCTGCTTAATGTTTTCGAAAGTTTCCCTCATAATTTCAGTACTAAGATTTACATGAGAGTACTCATGTACAGACCAGAAGGATTCGCTTGCTGATCTTGGTATAATATTTTACAAACCCTCTCGCACAAAGTACTTAATAGAAATTTGTAACCGATCCTGGGGGTGAGCCGTAACGCTCTGGACAAGCTTTCGGTTCGAATCCCAGTCTGGCCATTTCAAATCTGAGTTTTCAATAGTTTTCCAAAAACACCCTCGGTGAACTCTGGGGTAGTTTCTTTTAAAGGCCATGGCCGAATTCTTTCACTTCGATTGCCCTCATTCCTTTCCATAGACGAAACTTAGAGCCAAAAACAAACAAAAAAAAACGTAAGAAAGTTGTAAATGTAAAGATACACAAACTATTGTCAGTAAACAGTTTTATAAATTCCATTTGTGTAATTTTATAATTAATGCAAACATATATATATAAAGGTATAAACATATCGTAGTTAAATACGATCATTCGTAAAAGGAAGAAGGCGTTAATGTATAATTTGTACGCCGTGAAGAATTGTACCCGGTAGTGGAGTTGGGAAATGATTCGTAACGCTTCTTATGTACAGACTTTTGCTCCATGACTTGCTGACTTTTGCTGACATTCTTGAGACCTTGAGATACCGGCTAAGGCCATTCTCCGCTGAAGGTCAAACCATTACTTTCCGTATACAAGAACCCGGCGTGACATTCATCCAAATCCTGATAGTAAGATTTATAGATTTGTTTGTTCACGTTGACTACAGAAACGAAAAAATTAAATTTAGATCTGCGAAACATACGCGCGATAGTATTTCCACGGTTAATGTTTGGGAAAAGTAACGTTACAAAATAGTACCTCACTTCCAAGAGAGTGGCGTGTGAAGCTGCCCATGGAGCTCAAGAACTATATCTTGGACAGTTTTTGGGGGCCTGTAGGTGTCGGCTCATCTCCGGTTTTAATTCTCATAAATAACTATTATGATTTTATATGTGATTTTCTATTAATTAATTATAAAAATGCAATTTTACTTTGTTCTATTGTAATTTTGGTGATAAGCTTCCGCATTTCTTCCATTTTGGATTTCCAGTATGAGTCACTGTTCTCACTCCAGCATTGTCAGCCACTGTTTCTCTGGTATTTAAATACTTGCTATACCGTCGTTCTAGTGTGAAAACGAAAATAGGTATCATATGTGGCGACAAACAAAGTATGTTTAAAATCATGCAGTCCCACTGCGAAATAAAACGTGATGAGGCCGACTAGTACATGCATTATGAAACATTGATATCGAAACGCGGTTATAACATATTCCGCAAGCGTGTTAAAACAAAATTGTATCCAGTAAATTAGAAACAACCAAATGATTAAAAGTAAAAAAAAAAAGTCATAGTACTCAAACCCACATTTTTGAAACAGTCCATTAATATTAGCTTTCCTAGTTCTTTCTAGATTGTGTGACGAAATCCTTGTTGTCTTATATGATAGTTCGATTTCAAGTTTCACAAAGAAAAAAAAAAATCGATTACTGTGTCAACAGCCTACTTAGGACCTTAATAAAACGTAACAAAATTGTCACGCCGATTTTAGCTGCCATTTGACGAATAAACTTAAGGACCTTTTAATAATGACGGGGAACTTAACTAATGTTAATAAAAAGTGAGCCTTTCAGAATGGTCGACACTGATACCAGGCACGAGGGAGGAAAATAATGAATTATTGCAATGAATGTCAGCTGATGCAGGGCGTGACGTATATTGATTAAACATCCTGACATTTAGTTTTTTATTTTACAAAAGTCTAAATTGAGAATTAACCTTACTTCATTTCTAATATCAGGACAAAAATTTACTTTGGACGTAATTATTTAATAACCTGTTTATTGTTATTTTTAAAAAGAATTGTTTTAATATAATTTAAGAAAAATTTCTACCATATAAAGGTATTTTAATTATAATTGTTTCTATTTTACGCAGTCTATAGCGGGCGTAGGTTCAGTTTTCTGAAACATATAGTTTTTTTTTTTCTGTTATTCATGGTGGTAATAGAAATACATGGTAAATATGTCATGGAGAAGCAAACGATGAAAAACTGAAACTTAAACGTAGCGAAAAAACTAACCGTTTCCAAACCTATTAAAAAAACGTGAGTCGAAGTTCACAATATGACGTAATGCAAGAAAATTGAAAAAAGTTTCATAAACGGCCTGGGAAACCTTTCCTCTTTACTATCTCTTTTTTAAAACCCGTTTTCATTTATCTAGTTCCGATACGTCATCGTATTGACATTTCGGGTAGGAAGTGATCACTGTAAATAAAAGATTATGAAAAATTACTTTTTTATAGATAAATTCGTACTTAAAATCATCAAAAAAAAATAAGACGAAAATGTTCTGGTAGTCATTATCAGTTCTTCAAAATTCTCCTCGACGAAAGATCCCTCAAACCAATATTAAATAAATTGTTATAACTATAAATTTCAAATATAGCATAAAATAAACTCCGATATTCCGAAAAAATTGTTTCATTTCCTGGGCTAATTCTAATAAAATAATACAATACTGACCAGAGGAGAAGTAGAATATTATTGAACGAAACGTATTTCTTACTCTCACAAAAAATTGTTTTGAATGTATTGTTTATGTTTGTCATTGAAATAAAGAACTTAACTGAACTTTCACGGTATTCCAGATTATTCAAAAGCATTATGTTGTCCGATAAGTTAATTTATAGCTTTTTTCACGTGAAGGTTCACGGCTTCCCATCACCGACATGATATGACGTGTTGCCCGTCTGACATGTGGGTTGGACACGTCGCCAACATACTGGTATCTGTAGCTGTAAGTTTGAGGTGTTGCGCTTGGAAAGCAGTGACAGTATGGATTATACTTGAATTAACACATACAAGTAAATGTTCGTTTCTTGTTTTTTTGCCAATGTTCTTCATACAAACACAGTTTTTATCCGATTTTGATGGAAATTTTTATATGTATACTTTAAAATAAACAGGAAAAAATTGTTTACGTTTGATTTACAAAAACCTAAACCCTCTCCTCCTTTGGCTCTTCCCGACCTTATATCCTGTCAACGCTGTTCATACAAAAACACAGTTTTTATCCGATTTGATAGCACTTAGTACTTCAAAACAAGGCAGTCTTGTAGCGCAGCGGTTAACATGCTTGCTTCCGAAAGTTTCTCTCTCTGGTTTGCGGAATCAAATCCTGTAGTGAGCAGAAATTTTTAAGAGTTGTATTTGATGTTACGAGCTATGCTCGGACGTTCCATGGTTCTGATTCCCCGTTAAACTGTAGGCCCCTGAAGAAAGGAATAGGACTTCCTGCCTCTGACACAATAGCTTGGTACATCTCCTTCGGGAAGATTCGGGTTGTGGCAGTTAGATTTTTAGTTTTTGAGGTGAAAACTTCTCTATGTGCTTTGGGCGATTTTTGGATGAGTAAAATCTTGTGAGTTTGCGTCATCGACATGATAATGTTAACAGTCAATTTCTAGCGGGGTGGTGGCTCAGTGGTTAAGATGTCTGACTGGGGAACGAAAGGTCCTCGGTTCGAATCCCTGTACGAGCGGGGATATTTATGGACTCTTGATCCGACCTTCACCTCTGGTACAGCTTGCTGTGTAATGGGCAGCACGCCTGAACATTTCTGTGGTTCGGATTTGACGTTTAACTGTAGGCCCGTGTACCTGGTAGCACTACCGGGTTAGGTTAAGGCAGCTAAAACAGTGGCGGCATGCGCAGCCATTAGAAACCCTGTCACAAGGGCTTTACGCCCACACGGAATTAGTATTATTTAGTACATATGTAGCTATAAGTATGACGTGTTGCACGTACGATATTCATAGTTTTAAGTTTTCCCTTCTGTCGGCAGTCCCCAATTATTGCCAATTGTTTTTGTTTTTGTTTTAGATCAAAATCTGTACATATAAAATAATCTTATAAAAAGTTAATATTTATTGAGATTATAGTATCCTGAGATAGTAAAATGCTTCTCTGTATCACTGCTTTCAATAACTGGCAGCTGATGTTTAATTCTCAGTTCTCTTTAAGTCTGTTCCTGATTAGCTGGCTCGTACGTAATCATGACGCATCTAAGCTGTGTTGGGAGTAACCATTTGTACTTGATAGGACTATTTATATGGAGCTAGAGATTATATTACTCGTAGGTCAACATTACGCAGACACCGACAGATAACATACTCAACACTTGAACAAAATTACTCATGCTAGTCTCGAGTAGTGAGCGCAAGCTACTATGCTGCGGTGGTCGTCTGTCGATCTTCCCTTTAGCAGTCGTAAACGTTGAATTATAGAGCAAACATTTAAATCTGATAAATGTTTCATACTGTAAAACTTATATTAGACTCTGAAAGTGGTGCTTTTGTGCGATGTAGCTTTCAGTACCACCCTGTGTATACTGTGGAAGCTTATGTACTGTACATCATTACTGTAGTGCAATTCGCTTTCGAATGGCACTCGTCTTGCATCTGCTATCAGCTTATCTGTATTTCATACAGAAATTAGAATTTTATTATTATTATTATTATTTAAAGGTGGCGTTTCGAGTAAAAAAACGTAGTCGAAAGCAGAACTACACGTATACCTGCAACTTTCGGAACATAATTTTGGTTAATACTATATTTGTTCAAAAAAAGTAAGTTTTTTCTTTTTTACATCGACTACCCATTGCTGGAGAAACATCGCTTTGTATCGCACCGTTTCGGCAGCATTTCCTGTTTTAATTTTGAAACACATTTTTAAAAAAAAAATTATATAGTTTCTTAAATCTCAGTATATTTTCTTCAATGTAAAGGCTGTTCAAATACTCGTTTTTAGAAAAGTTATAATGTTATAATTTTAATTCATTTTTCATAACGATTAGTCTGTTGTCTCACTTGTTTAGGTTAGTAAAAGCAATAAAATTTAGATAAACTACAACGTTAACATCTGTGAACATTTTCCCTCATAAAGGATTGTCTCGAGTATAACTGAACATCATCTTTGGTCGTAGGGTCCTTGTATTACCTTGTCTCCAATATCACCGGCTCATAATGGTGTCTGAAGTGACTACAATGCAGTTTTCACAGCAGCGATAACAACAAAAATGAGTACATGAAAATGTGTCTTAACAACACCGCACTTGTTCCACTCATTTCGGTAAATATTCCATCAATTAATGTCAGATTCGATTTCATTTTATAACTGATTATTACCCTGCTTGACATGAAGAAACTGACACCAAATATTTTAGGTCTCAAAATCACTTCTTCAAAGAAAAAAAAAGTAATTGTTTTAAAGAGCAGTTTCGGCAGTTGTCTACTTTTTCATTTAAGGTAAATATTTTTATTTCTTGTCATCCGTCTCTCGACTGCTTGACGTAAACCTGTGATACAATATTTTGGTACAACTTGGAGATTCGTATTTAATGGTTTCCCTTGAAAATCTTGTTTTTATTTATTTATTTAGAATTAGACCACTTCGAGCGCAAGACTACAGTATAGAGCTCCTTTTTTTTTTTCTTCCCAGAGCTTTTTGATGCGTATGCTGTTGGCCTGACTCTGTTCATCTGACATTAGTCTCTTGGGTTGTAGTTTGGGCTGGAGTACCGTAAAGTTTGCAGTGTAAATTGAACTTCTAAAGTCTTTTATATTGTTCATGATATCTCCCGTTATCTTGAGTCATTCCAAATCCCCTCTTGTTTATTTTAGCCATCGTATTGTATTTTTTAATATAGAAACGTATTATAATATTTTATTGCCCAACCCGCAGTTCACCATACTGCATACGTGTACATAATACTTCAGTCTGATTTTTCTAATTGACTGTAATTTTCTCTAAGTTCTTTTTCTCCAAAAGTTATTTTTGTTCTTTTGTGATCCTAAAATTATTCTATTTTCCTTCCTTTTCCCTATTTTCTTCAATGTCAGGCATTCTGATGCTTATAGTGCTTCGATTTTAATTACTGTTCCATAATGTCCTATTTTTACCTGGAATGATATCATTGATTTACCGGATTTCAGTTAGTTTGTATGCCACTACCATATTCTATACTGGTTGTATTGATCAGTCTAATTGATTGTATCCGTTTTCACAAGTGTTTATAAATCCGTCCGATCTTCCCATATTGTGTTTTTACGCTTCTTTGTGTCTATGCAAAATGTAAAAGATTATTTATTCTGTTTTAGTTGCAATTGTGTGGAGAGTTTCTGCCATTACTTTAGCATCTGTTTCACTTGTGGAAATTATTGCATATCATCAACAAGAGCCAGACATTTTATCTAAAATCTACCTGTTCCTTAATCCAGATTGATTGCTTCGATAATCTTCTCTCGTAGTGTTTTCTCCTACTCTCGTGCGATTTTTTTCTGTCACAAAATTGAAAAGGATCAGTGAGAGTCCGTCACCTTATCTGAGTTCTGTATTAATTTTGAAGGATTCAGAAATTAAACCACAGAAATAAACGTTTGAACTAATTTCTGCCTGAGTCTTTTCAACCAATTTTCCGCTATTCTTGTCCATCCCCAGTTCTCTTAACGTCAGGAAAAGAGTTATTCTGTTTTTGGAGTCGTAGTCTTCTTTCAATCGACGAAGCTGACTATTGCGTTGAGGTTCTGATTTTGAGGATCGTTCTTAGATTGGATGTCTGTACCGGACATGATCTGTTTTTCCTAACCGTGCTTGATATTCACTCATGTGCTCCTCGATCTTCTCTAAAAGCGCTTTGTAGAAGATTTTGTATGAGGTTGTTCAGAAATGCCTCTGTACATGTTGACGTCCTTCCTGTCTCCTTCCTTGTGTAGTGGATAGATTAATGGCTGTTTCCAGTCGTCTAGTATTTTGCGAGTTTCCAAAGGTTTTTTGATAACTTCTTTATGGACTGAGCTGCCATTTTGCGGCATAATTTCCACCTTTCTATATCTGGCGCTTTGTTGTTTTTCAGCTAGTCAATGTAGCATTCTACTTGTCCTACTGTTGGTGTTTCTAAGGATGGATTCTCTTGTAACGGTTGTGTGAAATGAAGAAATTTTGATGGTCCTTCACAGATTGAGTAAAACCTTAAAGTTTTTAGCAAGCAACTAACTCATTGTCCTCGTTATTGTCTCCCTGGTGAATTCTTAAAATTAAATCTCAAAGTTTTCTATCATGTCAGTTCTTCTCTGAGTATTTTCTATAAGTTTCTACTGTTGTTCTATTTTCGTCCAGTTTTTGAATTACATAGAGAAAAAATGTTTAAAAAAATAGTGTAAAAGTGATATGGAGTACTATTGAACAAATCAAACATGGAAAAATGACTTCCTATGTGTATTTAATGAAATATAAGATTACATGAAATCTTTGTAATACATCCAACATTGGAAGATCGTCTTACAGATTCCCATGTTAATATTAACTCAAAACTAACGAGATGAAATTCAATTACATTTAATTCAAAAAATGATGAAATTGTGGAAAAAATGCCTAATCGCCGGTGTGAAATACCAAACCAGAAGCATTAAATCGAAATTGTAATGATAAATCAAGCTCATTATTAATAGACATGCTTCAGTATTTTCACAATATGCGATATTTATGCCATATAGATTTACATCACTTTTATAAGTACAAAAATCTTTATTTATTTATCACATTTCGCATGGAAATTTGACCTTTTAACGTATAGTATTAGGTAATCAAAGCGTTAGAAGGAAACTCATATGAAATGAGTACTTTATGGGTAGCTGTTAGTTTTATCACTTGTCGAGGTTAGGGAGTTGGTAAAATAGAATCTTCTTACAATTATCGCTTCGTGCTATTGCCATAGGTAATAAGTGGATCGTCAAGGATTTCCGAGGAAACTGGTTGGAATGGTGCATTGGCAGGATATTTCAACACCGACAATAATATTATTTATTCCTAAATCCTCATTTAACAATCGTAAATACCTCTTGGAGTGTAGGCCTACTCCAATTGGTTAAACCCCACTTCACTCGAAATAACAGTAAGATTCGATTGGCTGAATCCGAATGTGTCGGAGTGATCCCCTACTAAAACCTGTCGATCGATCTGTCTCATCCCATTCATTCGTCGGTAGTTGGTGAAAAACAGTGTACTTTATCAGAAGCAGCAGCTGGTTCATCATACTTACATAACTCACCGATTGAAATGTAGCAGACAGTCTCTTCTCTCCTAGCAGTTTTGGATGGCATTTTGTAATACCATATTAACTTTAGTTTATACGATATATCATGTTGCCGTGGTGCGTTAAGTGTTTGTAAAACAACGAAAGGTTGTACTAATTTCGTGGAGAATTAGTTAATTTTCGCAGTAATCGTAAGAGAATAATTCAAAATAAGCTTAAAACTTTAGATGAAGTAGCACTTGTGATCCTATCCAATTGTTATTGTGAGATTAATCATAGAGTGTCAGTACTTGTTGTAACATCAGTGTTAGTGGTAGGAAATTGTGACTCTGCCCCACCTTACGACTGTTGAACTCGAGATTGATTTACCGCTAATCAGTCACACTTATAATTGGATCGGGTAAGTACAACGGTACTGGGTTCGAGCCAGGACCCTGCTCAGTACGATTGCGAATGCCGGGACGGCCTCCAGTCTGCCCACCGAGCGCTCTGGCCTCGCATTCGGCAGGAAATGTGTTCGAATCCCCGCCCGGACATCCAGATTTGTGTTTAAAAAAATCCGTTTTCCCCCCTCATCAACTACGCATTTCACATCCAAAGCAGATAATACTTACAGGTTTCAACAAAAAAAACTTCCCCCTGTTAGAATGTAGTACGACCTGGCAGTGGGTACAAAATGCTTTACATCAGCATGGACCGAAAAACCATGCAAACGATGAGTAAAACTCATTAAAGCGAAATGTTTGGATTAAGTGGTGAATAAGAAGAAGAGGTCTCACTTTCAACTAAATTTATTGGATTCAATAAACCACACCAAGTTGTATCAATATTGAACCGATGTTATATTTTACAGTTTTGAAATTTTCGGTGTCACTATGCATGTAGAAAATCATTTGTTCATCTAAGAGCGATCTGGTGATTACGGCATCAGACTGGAAACCGAAAAAAAGAAATAAAAGAAAGCTTCTGTCACCTGGCTGCCGAAAATTCTTTTGGGAACTCCCGGCAAAAAATTTCAAGTGACAAACGGATGTTCCTAAGGACGCTACAGCTGATTATTACTGACCGGTGCATCACGGTACTAACCTTGGTCAGTAATGTCTGGGGGGGTTACAGTGTGAATTAATGTGCATGACACCGCAGCCACCAATTTGGAATACTGGTGCAATGAGTGTAGTCACAGCCCTGTGGTGAGGCATGCGCTGACTTCATCAGGTTCGAAGCTCGGTTATCGGGCATAATCGAGCATTTTGCCCTCACCAACATCTACCAAACTATCATTTTACCTGAGCAGCCACTCTCACCCCGGAATTAAGCCCTCCAGAATCACCCGCAGCCGGGATGGTGACGCGAGGTGCTTTTCGCCACCCATTAAGGGGAGCAGCGTGGATGCAGCGCCCACCACGAACCAAGCCGAAGACCCATCCAAAACCTGGCGGTTTAGCATAAGCTGCGCGAGCCCTCGGCTCCACACGTCCCCGCAGAGACATGGCGGAAGCCGCAACGACCGAGCGCCGCGCAGTAGTACCTCGTCGCACGCTCAATGCGCCAACCGACTGCGCAAGGCGTCTTCGAACAATGCGCGTTCTCCCGCACCCAACCTACACGCAAAGCGTCACTGTATGAACACGGGTTCACACACACTCATCCAAGCTTCACAGAACACCCCCGTAGAGCACGCTCCCGCCACGGAGACCCGAAGACCACCACAGCGTTCACTGGGTTTTGCTGCCGCACCGAGATAAACCCATGCACTACCAGCTCCCACCTATATAGAGGACCTATTATGGCAGCAAAGAGACAGGTACATACCAGCGGCAAAAGGCACCACTACCCTGGAGCACCGAACCACGCACTGCAGCAGCAGCCCATACCTTCAACAATGCACGATGGCTTACCGGCACCCTAAGTCAATCCCCAGCAGAGTTGTTTCACCTCTCTGCACCCCTCCCCCCTTTCCACTCCCCGCCACCAACGTTGGTACTGCGTGCATGCCGACGGCACGGAGCACCAGTCCTTGCTTCACACCCAGCCTTCAGATCAACCAGGTGCATTGACTCCCGGCACCGTATGCTCCCGCAGCAGGGATGCTATACCACATCTCTGAGCTCTGAGCGCCACACCCGGAGGCCGCTAAGCGCATCCAAATGCAGCGGCCGGGCCGTGGTAAAGAACCATTCATTTGAATCTAGGCTTGCAGCTGAGGTCCTCCGGTATTCGTTCACCACGATACCCCCAACACTGGAGAAGTCATAGCAATCTTGCTCAATGACATGAGTCGCGACCAACACCGTAGTGCAGGTAGATGCAGCTTGACTACCTAAAAGCCTGCGGTCCTCTCAGACCACGCAACCTATACTGAACCTCCAGCCTACAGACCGGGAACGACGGTACTGTGAACGCCGTCACAAGTCTCGGGGGAGGCAGGGGCGGTAACGGCACACCCTTTCCAACCACCTCCGGCTACCATCAATTTTCCCTCTATTTGTAGACACAATAAGTACAAGACCCACTCTAGTAGGTTTAAAAATTTACCAATCATGAGATTTTAGAGAGGGTATTATAACAAACACCTCTAGCCCAATCAACCTACCGCAGCCCTCCCGAGGGAGAAAATTTGCACACATATGGGATACAAGAAAAGCGGCGGGCAGCTCGGGACCCCGGGAGCGCTGTTCCCACATCCAGGCCACCAGGGAAGAAGGCCCATACTCCTGGAGGATTAAGCCTGGTAGTACACGACAATGTTCCAGGGATGATGGTTTCCGGTCAAAGGGCATGTAGCCCTCGCGAAACCTCCAGATATACCAGCCAGCAACTTAACATCCACCACCACCACAGAAAACGGCCGTTCTGAACTACCCGCCATTACAGCGGAGGGGACTCTGAACAAGGCGCGTTTCGCCAACCATTGAGTTGCCCACGAGGATTAAGCCAGATTTGGGTTTTCCATGGTTTCCCAAATCACTCCAGTCAAATGCCGGGATGCTTCCTTCAAAAGGCCATGGCCGAATTCATTCCCATTCCTTGCCCCCCATCCTTTCCCGTCTGTAAAGGCCTCACTGTTAGAGAGACGTTAAGCAGATAATAATAATAATAATAAAAAGGGATTAAGCCTGGTGCAGCGGAACATCCTTGTGTGAGTATCGCTGAAAAACATGATGACCCCGCGATTTGAAGACGTACTGCTACGGCATGACGAGAAGCCTCCATTCAGAGCAGAGCTGAGTTTTGCTGTAGTGAGAGCAAATTCCAGGACTTCAATTCCCAGTAACCTCCAGTGGGGAGCAGAGATGGCATTCACCGAAAAATTGCACATAAAAAACTCTTCTTGTCCAAGTATTGCATATTTTGATTTCAAGTACGGACTGCTCTTCAACGAGGCTGGGAAACTAACTACAGATGAGTAGTGTGGATTTGAGGCAACAGGCCCACACAAAAGAATTTCATACATTGTATCAATCTATTGTTCTCCCCCCTCCCACTTGACTCGAGGGCCAGGTGGCTGCAGTCATGCGTCACTAATTGGCCACTTAGAGGGGAGAGGACTTGCGGGCCAGGTGGGTGCATTCATGCGTTAATAATTAGGTGCCACTTGACTTGAGGGAACGGCGGGTGCATTCATGCGTAATAATTCGGCTACTTAACTTGAGGGGTGACTTGCGGGCCAGGTGTGTTGCACCGTCCTCTCTCCCCTCACCCTTGTAACCGTCATCTGCTTCTTGAGCGACCAACGGGTCCAGAATTCGCGGAGGTATTTGGCCAGTGCGTGCCGAGGCAAATAACAGGTACATGCCGAGGCAAATAACAGGTACATGCCGAGGCAAATAACAGGTACATGCTGTCGGAGATTAAGAGCAATATTATCTTTGAACTAGCATTTACGATTATCTGTGGATTCTGTTTATAGTTACTTTCGTTGTAGTCAGAGAGCTTAATAAAGAGTTAAAGTCCGTTTGTAAAGCACGTTTGTTTATAGTAATTAATACGCTACACATGCTGCGGCGGTGGGGGCGGGCGCCGCCACGTGGTTCGCCGTCGGCTTGGCCACGTTGTCTATACACACACACATCGCGTTAAATGCGCGGTCATAGCGTGCCAGTATGGCGTTACACATTGTTGTCATTAGAGGCGGGGAACGTTTCTACCGAGAGTGGTGGTGTAACGGTTAGCGTACTCGCCTCGCATGCGGAGGACGGCGGTTCGAATCCCCGTCCGGGCATCCAGATTTGGGTTTTCCATGGTTTCCCAAATCACTCCAGGCAAATGTCAAAGACAAAACTCGTCAAGAACACAGGCAAGATATGAATGGCAGGCTCCCGGTTCGAAATTCCGTATCGGTGGTGGATACTCATAGGCATGGAACCAGACATAGCTTACTGTGAAGTAATCATGGTTCATTTTTCTACGTTAAACTGCAGGTGCCCTTATGTAAGATAAGGAAGAAAGGAACTAGCCACCCTATCTCCAATATATCTCCTTCGGTAAGGTTTCAACCAGAAGCTTAAAGTACTTCACTTTTAATTGTGCGCGCTAAGAGTGAGCGGCTGTTTAGAAAATTAAACTCTGCAAACAACGAAGTAGCGTTCACGCAGCGTCGTTGATGGTTGTATGTAGAGCTTGAATCGAAAATTTACTGCCGCTGCTGCATTGTAATAAATTATTTAGGTGGAATATACCGATTCCACTAGGATCATCCTGTACTAAGAAATGTTCCCAGGACGGATGCAGAGGTGTTTCCTAGTGACCAAGACCTACTAACTGCGATAAGTTCGGCGAAAGACGTTTGTGACGGCGAGTGTTTTGGACAAAGTTTTGTGCATATTCTTACGGCTCAGACCGAGCGTGGTGGGTGAGCGGTTAACTCTCTGGCCTCGCATTCGGGAGGGCGCTGGTTCGAATCCCCGTCCAGGCATCCATCGCGCGGTAGTGAGAACAAACAAGTATCTGCGCATGCGAAGTAAATAAATATGGAGTCACGTTTATAGTGCGATACACTGAATGTCAATTGTGGATAGAAACGGAGCTCAGTTTCCTTATTTCACCTGTCTAATGTTGTGGAAAAACCTTGTAAAATCGAAGGGTGTTATGCCTCTTCAGTCGTCTCTCATCGTGAACTTTACAGGCGACAGAGGATTGAACGAAGGAACGGTAGAGAATTACTTTGTGGGAACCATCCCGGCATTCACCTCAAGCGATTGCGGAAAAACCTTGTAAAATCGAAACTTGGTTGGCCGGACAAAACCGCGTCGTCCTAAGTTCCAGACCAGTACAACCTGTATCAGCTAAATTGTGGATAGGAACGGAGCTCAGTTACCTTATTTCACATGTCTAATGTTGCTGGCTGCAACGTTGTATGACAGATCAATTTTTGATACGGAGGTGGGTAAAGAATGTGCTTGAAGTGTGTAATGTATACATATATGTAAGCAATCAGGTTAGTATAGATATCACCCGAAAAAATTAATGCTATGGAAAAGCCTTTTTTTTCTGGCTTCGCCCCGTTGACGTCAAAATCGTTAGAAGTGGGAAAGGACCGGGGAGCAAGTAACTGGAAGAAATTCGGCAGTGACCTTTTGAACAAACCAAGGCGAAAATTAAGATGTGGGTGCCCGGACAAGGATTCGAAACCGCATCTTCCCGAATGCGAATCTCATGTGTATTAGTGTCAGACCACGAACCTTAAGGGATCACCATCGTAAGTGGATAAATTATTAGCGTACCAGTATGGCTTTACACCTCGTCAACATCGACATCATTAGAGGCGGGAAAGGATTGATGCAGGGAACGGTCACCTGGAGTAATTTGGGGAAACCATGGAAAACCAGAATATGGATGCTCAGATGGAGATTCGAACCAGCGCCCTTCTGAATGCATGGTCAGAGCGTTAACACTCATCCACCACGCTCGGTAATTTTCGTGGACAATACTGAAAAATATCTATTCTGAGAAGTAATTTGTTTTTGCATGGTGCTTCGATATTTATGAAATTTCCAACATCTGAAATGACTGGTTACGCAGATATTGCTGCTACCAGAGACACAGGGAAATAGTGTGAACTTTGACAAAACATCTTTAGCTGGGACGCTGCATGTTAGAGACTAATACAGTAACTCTAATCAACTAGACAATCTTGCTACTTATCCCGTTTCTTTAGCAGAGGCAAGACTTACTACCTGCGATAAGTTCGGCGAAAGACGTTTGTGACGGCGAGTGTTTTGGACAAAGTTTTGTGCATATTCTTACGGCTCAGACCGAGCGTGGTGGGTGAGCGGTTAACTCTCTGGCCTCGCATTCGGGAGGACGCGGGTTCGAATCCCCGTCCAGGCATCCAGATTTGGGTTTTTAATGGTTTACCTAAATCATTCCAAGCGAATGCCGGGGTGTTTCCTTCAAAAAGGCGATGGCCGAATACCTTCCCGTTCCTTGTCTCCAGTCACATCCCACCTCTAATGACCTGGACTTCGACGAGGCGTAAAGACATAAGTAAAAAGAAAAAAAAATCTTAAGCCCAGTACGTTTTCCTTTACTTTAGAATAACCGTTAATATTTTCTATTCCAGAGACTAAATGCTGATCAGTGCAGAAATGATTACATTCGTCCACGTTTCAGACGATGCAGGTTTAATTTTTGAGACTGGTTGGAGAATTTTTTTTTAATTGTCGGCGGTGTCATACAGGTGATTTCGTGTTCTTTCTTCAATGCATTCCACTCGTCTTCTTTCAGAGTTATTGCTTGTATGCCGGTCTGAATATCTACCCTGGTGTGTGAGTTTTTAAAGCAAAGTAATGAATCAGCAGTTGTTGAAGATGTAGGTTATATTGAATGACTTATCACAACATCAGCAAAGTCAGTTCTGAACAAGGGAAGTTAGAGTAATATCTCCTACACAAACCAGTCTAAAAACTTTACGTGACAAAGTTTTATATTCGTGCTGTAGTATCCCCCAAGATTACTACGAAAGATTTTACACAATTTCTAACAGTCTGAACGTTAGCTATATTTTTGACCGAGAGTCCTCGATAAGTTATTGACATTCAAAAGTAACAGAGTTTCGACTTGCCGCGCACTCTGCCTATGTTGTGGCTAACAAGTCTATGGTATTGCGTTTCGACGTGGGCAACGGCCAAGGAGTCGGTCACTGCGAGTTGCACGCTGATGAGGTTCCTCCAAAATGAATCACCGTTGGTTGTTAGGCTCAGTATTTGGGTAAAAAGATACTATTTTAACCCCAGCAACCGTTAACTCGAGGCGAATGACGGGGGTGATTTCTTCACTTGCCATTGCCGAATTCCCCACCGTTCCTCGTCCACTGTCCTTTCCCACCTCTAAGGGCTTCGATGTCGACGAGGCGTAGAACCAAAAAAAATAAAACCACGACCACCAACTCCAGATGAATGTCGAGTTATTCATTCAAAATACCATGCCCGAATTCCTTCCCAGTCCATGCCGCCAGTCAATAGCTATATTTTTTTTGACCGAGAGTCCTCGATAAGTTATTGACATTCAAAAGTAACAGAGTTTCGACTTGCCGCGCACTCTGCCTATGTTGTGGCTAACAAGTCTATGGTATTGCGTTTCGACGTGGGCAACGGCCAAGGCGTCATTCACTGCGAGTTGCACGCTGATGAGGTTCCTCCAAAATGAATCACCGTTGGTTGTTAGGCTCAGTATTTGGGTAAAAAGATACTATTTTAACCCCAGCAACCGTTAACTCGAGGCGAATGACGGGGGTGATTTCTTTATTTGCCATGGCCGAATTCCCCACCGTTCCTCGTCCACTGTCCTTTCCCACCTCTAAGGGCTTCGATGTCGACGAGGCGTAGAACCAAAAAAAATAAAACCACGACCACCAACTCCAGATGAATGTCGAGTTATTCATTCAAAATACCATGCCCGAATTCCTTCCCAGTCCATGCCGCCAGTCAATAGCTATATTTTTTTTGACCGAGAGTCCTCGATAAGTTATTGACATTCAAAAGTAACAGAGTTTCGACTTGCCGCGCACTCTGCCTATGTTGTGGCTAACAAGTCTATGGTATTGCGTTTCGACGTGGGCAACGGCCAAGGCATCGGTCACTGCGAGTTGCACGCTGATGAGGTTCCTCCAAAATGAGTCACCGTTGGTTGTTAAGCTCAGTATTTGGGTAAAAAGATACTATTTTAACCCCAGCAACCGTTAACTCGAGGCGAATGACGGGGGTGATTTCTTCATTTGCCATGGCCGAATTCCCCACCGTTCCTCGTCCACTGTCCTTTCCCACCTCTAAAGGTTTCGATGTCGACGAGGCGTAGAACCATAAAAAAAGAAAACCACGACCACCACCTCCAGATGAAAGTCGAGTTTTTCATTCAAAATACCATGCCCGAATTCCATCCCAGTCCATGCCGCCAGTCCATACAATTATGATCTTTAAATTCTCGCAATCACCAAATTTTAGTGCCATTCGATTTACAGTAGACCTATCAGGGCTTGGGCCCCACCGCGGCCTAAGAGACCGGTATTTTGCGCATCCTAAGAAGACCGAAATTTTCGCGCCGGTTTTCCGGATGCATCACGTTTGTAATTTGCTACGCAGCAGCAACTTACTGTTGGGCCCAAGCCACCTCAGCAAACACTTTTTGATAATCATGTATCAGTGGTACCATGAGAATGTGAGTTGGAATAACCTAACCTGAATTTACTCTTACCAACTATAACAAACACTTTAACATTCTGAATTAACCAGACATTAGCATAAGTTCTGTCTGAGAAAGTGCCATAATTTTTTAACCAATATTTTGCTATATTTGACCAGTATTCGCGAATTTTTATCTATTTTTGCACTTTTTAAATGTAATTTATCGAAAGTGGCACATACTTACTGGTATCTAACATAATTTATGTTTCATCTGGTATTGAGCCCATTATGTTTCGGTCTTGTGGAGGGTCGTGTTGTTTAATGAAACTTGTGATGTTCTCATCTTCTGCATGCTCTGTTTAGTTCAACTTCAGTACTTTAGTGTGACTTTCGACAGGTATATCTGATGTACTACTCAAGTTGTCCGATGTCATATCGGGCCGTGAACAGAATGAGTTTCATTTATGATGGAACTCCGCATCATGTCGCACGTTTTTTTCTATTATGGTGGATGCACTCAATACACATCGTATGGCATGATGGACACCTTCTAACCATGTAAACCGATGACATCTTTCGTATAGTGAAGTGGCATAATTGCGGTGATGTTTTACCTGTTTTCACGATCTTTTTCCGACTGTGCACTTCCTCTGACGTGTCTATATTGATGGTAACGTTATGCGTGTATGTGAGAGAGAGAGCGAGAGCCATTGTCTTTAAACGCAGACTGCCTTCCGTGTAACTGCGTTAAGTCGGTTTCTGCATGCATATACGTTGTTTCACCTCGTTTGGTACAAACACTAGGCTAGTATATATAGTTATCACCATGTGCACTTCCTCTGACGTGTCTATAATGATGGTAACGTTATGTGTGTTTAGATTCTGCATGTTATTGTTATGAAAATAAAGCGTGAGCAAACATGTAATTCACGTCTTTTGTGGAGGAAATTTACAGAGTACTCCATATACACATGTGGATGCAGCATCCGATGCACTTCCTCTGACAAGTCTATCATGATGGTTACGTGACGTGTGTGTTGACTCTGGAGAACTCTACCAAGTTTCGTTATTCATCAGAAAATATTTATTACTGAAAAAATAAATTACCACGTTTTAGTTTATCCGGTGACTGCTATTACACTTTTTTTCCATATAACACATATTTCTGTAATCCACACACATTATATGAAGGATATTGTGATACACGCAGGTGTGATTTTTATGTCAACCATTGACTTCATTCATGGACGAAATTTACATTTTTTACCGATTTTTGTTATATTTGACCAAATTCCTTGATTTTGTACATTTTCACACTGTTTTTAATGATATTCATAGAAACAGCCGCGTACGTACTTATATTCAACAAATTTATGTCTTTTCGAATGTTGGCGTCTATTACAATATGCTCTTCAGACTGTTATGTAAGTGATGAAGCGTCACGCCACTACAAGAACTCATAAAAATAACTCGGTAAAGGGTTTTATTAATGGAAAGTGGATAAAATAAAACAAATTGAATAACTTACTATGTGTATTTTATTCACACTGTTCACATCAATGTAGTATCCTGGGTTATAATTCTTAATTACTACATTGTTAATAACAGGTAATACAAGTAAATTTTTATATGCAATAAGTTCATATTTTAGTATATTATAGTCCAGTGACGATCTGGGGGTCAATTGAGTCACATAAACATCACGAATATGCATATCAACCAGTTTTTGCACTGTTGCCATTTGATAGTCTCGTAGCACTTTACTAGATAAAATGTCCACAAATTCTGTGTAGTATCTTGCAACTAGGTATCCCCACCTCTTCTTGACGGCCAAGGAGCTGGACACTGCAGGCTGCGCGTCGATGAGGTTCTTTCATGTTGATTCGCTGAAGAAGATGCCGCTGGTGGGGTCAACATTTGTGTAAAAACATACAGTTTTCGTCCCGGCAATCGTACAGAAGGAGACGGCGTTCTCATCCAAGTGGAATGTTTGTCTGGGAGCTGCCTGTGTAGAACAAATCTGACACTACATCCAATACTTGAGTCAGCACGACCCATTCTTCATACGTTAGTATAACCTTGGTGCGGTATCCAACTTTTTCGAGCACTACTACTGGCTCAAATTCGTGTTTGGACGATAAACCTATCGTCAAACGTTTAGAATCACCAGCATTGAGCTGATACACAGACGAAAACAACAGAACCGGGCTGGCCATCTCTGTACACTGGCACTAGTAGTCCATTTGGGTAGTAATCAGGTCTAGTCCGTGGTGGTGGGGGTAAACGTGTTCAGTTCTATCCTTAGGTAAGGCTGTTACGACTTGAGATGTCCCATTCTGTAGATCTCATTATTTATCAGTAACAAGAAATGATGTTGTTAGATTCATTAGTGTTATTACCATAATGTATTTAATTTACATAAGTTTATTTCATTTGATTTGAGTGCGGTTCTCGACCGACAAGGTAATCATGAGGAATGTTTAATATTATTACCTGTCATAGAAAGGATAATGGTTGTAACCTAGTGGACAGGCTAGTGAGTAATAAAGAATGTACTTTATTAAGGTCTGGTTGACGTTCAAAATAACAGACTTCCCTTGTGTTACCGAGTGTTTTGGGGCATTAATTTACTGAAGTGATGGAGAGCTTCTCGGATATAGTAGAAGTTTCTTTAAAACAATGGACACAGTGTTACATTGTGACCTCCCCTGTGTGGATGTTCGACGAATGAAAGGCTTCTGTGAGAACCCTAATCATAAAAATGTTCCAGCGCCGAGCTGTCAGACTTTGCGGACGTCACTGGCAAAAACATTCATTAACAATAAACTGTTTGTTCGTAAGAAGTGCAGCCCACAGAGACTATGGTTATATGGAGGGGGATGACCTACCAAGAAAATGACGCTGGTGGTGGGGTTATCCCAGCCAATGGAATTCATTCTCGCTGGTTGCTGTTATTTTTTTATTATTATTATATGTTCTACCAATCGGGAGAGAGAAGAGAAACGAATTCCGCCCAAGGCGAGTCTACGAGGAAGGCAGAATGGACGGAGGAAGGACACTTGATGTCGGACCGGCGAAGACTGGACGAGAGGGACTCTGGTTCGGCGCGACCAGACAGCAGCAAGCGATCTGCGCTACCGAGGCCACATTGCTGAAGGACGAACGGCCGGCTGTCGAGAAGGAGAGACACCAGACGCCACTCCACCCTCGCTCAGCTGATGCGACTACCTGGTGTCGGCCCAAACACGACACAGCTCTGCCCGCCGCAACGGTCGTCGACAGCTCTCCTCGCGGGTTACCGACACGACACATCGCACGGCCTACGCTGCTCAACATTACGGTAACGCAATCGTCTACAGAGACCACAACGAGCTCCAACAAAATTAAAGAACTGTAAATTCCAGTACCAAAGAGGGAACAACCATTTACCCATTCAAGTAACTGTTTCATCGAAATAACTTTGCTTTCTATGTATAAAATCAATAAAATCAGTATGTTTCTCATTAATAATTCATGTTTCACTTGTATTAATGTGGAGGACCACCTCGGAAGAGAACCCCACCCACAATCATTTATTTTGTATTAATCAGTAAACTGTTTATATAGTAGTTAATCCCAAGACATACAGAGTGGGACACTACAGACTGAAAAACTCTGACGTCAGACCATACATACCAAGCGACATTACATTTTATTTGAAAGTACTGAGAAGTAAGGATTTGTTGTCCTGAATTATGGAGAAGTGTTCTAGTGTTGTGTCAACGTGAGTTAAACATCGTGCTGTTATCGAATTTTTAACTGCTGACAATGTGATTCCTACTGCGATTCATCGTTATTTCAAGGCTGTTTATACCGGCAATGCCATTGATAGGTCTACTGTAAATCGAATGGCACTAAAATTTGGTGATTGCGAGAATGTAAAGGCCATAATTGTATGGACTGGCGGCAAGGACTAGGAAGGAATTCGAGCATGGTATTTTGAATGAATAACTCGACATTCATCTGGATTTGGTGGTCGTGGTTTTATTTTTTTATGGTTCTACGCCTCGTCGACATCGAAGCCCTTAGAGGTGGGAAAGGACAGTGGACGAGGAACGGTGGGGAATTCGGCCATGGCAAATGAAGAAATCACCCCCGTCATTCGCCTCGAGTTAACGGTTGCTGGGGTTAAAATAGTATCTTTTTACCCAAATACTGAGCCTAACAACCAACGGTGATTCATTTTGGAGGAACCTCATCAGCGTGCAACTCGCAGTGACCGACTCCTTGGCCGTTGCCCACGTCGAACGCAATACCATAGACTTGTTAGCCACAACATAGGCAGAGTGCGCGGCAAGTCGAAACTCTGTTACTTTTGAATGTCAATAACTTATCGAGGACTCTCGGTCAAAAAAAATATAGCTAACGTTCAGACTGTTAGAAATTGTGTAAAATCTTTCGTAGTAATCTTGGGGGATACTACAGCACGAATATAAAACTTTGTCACGTAAAGTTTTTAGACTGGTTTGTGTAGGAGATATTACTCTAACTTCCCTTGTTCAGAACTGACTTTGCTGATGTTGTGATAAGTCATTCAATATAACCTACATCTTCAACAACTGCTGATTCATTACTTTGCTTTAAAAACTCACACACCAGGGTAGATATTCAGACCGGCATACAAGCAATAAGACGAGTGGAATGCATTGAAGAAAGAACACGAAATCACCTGTATGACACCGCCGACAATTAAAAAAAAATTCTCACCAGTCTCAAAAATTAAACCTGCATCGTCTGAAACGTGGACGAATGTAATCATTTCTGCACTGATCAGCATTTAATCTCTGGAATAGAAAATATTAACGGTAATTCTAAAGTAAAGGAAAACGTACTGGGCTTAAGATTTTTTTTTCTTTTTACTTATGGCTTTACGCCTAGTCGAAGTCGAGGTCATTAGAGGTGGGATGTGACTGGAGACAAGGAACGGGAAGGTATTCGGCCATCGCCTTTTTGAAGGAAACACCCCGGCATTCGCTTGGAATGATTTAGGTAAACCATTAAAAACCCAAATCTGGATGCCTGGACGGGGATTCGAACCCGCGTCCTCCCGAATGCGAGGCCAGAGAGTTAACCGCTCACCCACCACGCTCGGTCTGAGCCGTAAGAATATGCACAAAACTTTGTCCAAAACACTCGCCGTCACAAACGACTTTCCCCGAACTTATCGCAGGTAGTAAGTCTTGGTTTCTCAATATCTGTACAGTATGCAATATGCCTCTGCCAAAGAAACGGGATAAGTAGCAAGATAGTTGATTAGAGTTACTGTATTAGTCTCTAACATGCAGCGTCCCAGCTAAAGATGTTTTGTCAAAGTTCACACTATTTCCCTGTGTCTCTGGTAGCAGCAATATCTGCGTAACCAGTCATTTCAGATGTTTGGAAATTTCATAAATATCGAAGCACCATGCAAAAACAAATTACTTCTCAGAATAGATATTTTTCAGTATTGTCCACGAAAATTACCGAGCGTGGTGGATGAGTGTTAACGCTCTGACCATGCATTCAGAAGGGCGCTGGTTCGAATCTCCATCTGAGCATCCATATTCTGGTTTTCCATGGTTTCCCCAAATTACTCCAGGTGACCGTTCCCTGCATCAATCCTTTCCCGCCTCTAATGATGTCGATGTTGACGAGGTGTAAAGCCATACTGGTACGCTAATAATTTATCCACTTACGATGGTGATCCCTTAGTTCGTGGTCTGACACTAATACACATGAGATTCGCATTCGGGAAGATGCGGTTTCGAATCCTTGTCCGGGCACCCACATCTTAATTTTCGCCTTGGTTTGTTCAAAAGGTCACTGCCGAATTTCTTCCAGTTACTTGCTCCCCGGTCCTTTCCCACTTCTAACGATTTTGACGTCAACGGGGCGAAGCCAGAAAAAAAAGGCTTTTCCATAGCATTAATGTTTCGGGTGATATCTATACTAACCTGATTGCTTACGTTACACACTTCAAGCACATTCTTTACCCACCTCCGTATCAAAATTGATCTGTCATACAACGTTGCAGCCAGCAACATTAGACATGTGAAATAAGGTAACTGAGCTCCGTTCCTATCCACAATTTGGCTGATACAGGTTGTACTGGTCTGGAACTTAGGACGACGCGGTTTTTTCCGGCCAACCAAGTTTCGATTTTACAAGGTTTTTCCGCAACCGCTTGAGGTGAATGCCGGGATGGTTCCCACAAAGTAATTCTCTACCGTTCCTTCGTTCAATCCTCTGTCGCCTGTAAAGTTCACGATGAGAGACGACTGAAGAGGCATAACACCCTTCGATTTTACAAGGTTTTTCCACAACATTAGACAGGTGAAATAAGGAAACAGCTCCGTTTCTATCCACAATTGACATTCAGTGTATCGCACTATAAACGTGAGTGACTCCATATTTATTTACTTCGCATGCGCAGATACTTGTTTGTTCTCACTACCGCGCGATAGATGCGTGGACGCGGATTCGAACCAGCGCCCTCCCGAATGCGAGGCCTGAGAGTTAACCGCTCACCCACCACGCTCGGTCTGAGCCGTAAGAATATGCACAAAACTTTGTACCAAAACACTCGCCGTCACAAACGTCTTTCGCCGAACTTATCGCAGTTAGTAGGTCTTGGTCACTAGGAAACACCTCTGCATCCGTCCTGGGAACATTTCTTAGTACAGGATGATCCTAGTGGAATCGGTTTATTCCACCTAAATAATTTATTACAATGCAGCAGCGGCAGTAAATTTTCGATTCAAGCTCTACATACAACCATCAACGACGCTGCGTGAACGCTACTTCGTTGTTTGCAGAGTTTAATTTTCTAAACAGCCGCTCACTCTTAGCGCGCACAATTAAAAGTGAACTCCTTTAAGCTTCTGGTTGAAACCTTACCGAAGGAGATATATTGGAGATAGGGTGGCTAGTTCCTTTCTTTCTTATCTTACATAAGGGCACCTGCAGTTTAACGTAGAAAAATGAACCATGATTACTTCACAGTAAGCTATGTCTGGTTACATGCCTATGAGTATCCACCACCGATACGGAATTTCGAACCGGGAGCCTGCCATTCATATCTTGCCTGTGTTCTTGACGAGTTTTGTCTTTGACATTTGCCTTGAGTGATTTGGGAAACCATGGAAAACCCAAATCTGGATGCCCGGACGGTGATTCGAACCGCCGTCCTCCCGCATGCGAGGCGACTACGCTAACCGTTACACCACCACTCTCGGTAGAAACGTTCCCCGCCTCTAATGACAACAATGTGTAACGCCATACTGGCACGCTATGACCGCGCATTTAACGCGATGTGTGTGTGTATAGACAACGTGGCCAAGCCGACGGCGAACCACGTGGCGGCGCCCGCCCCCACCGCCGCAGCATGTGTAGGGTATTAATTACTATAAACAAACGTGCTTTACAAATGGGCTTTAACTCTTTATTAAGCTCTCTGACTACAACGAAAGTAACTATAAACAGAATCCACAGATAATCGTAAATGCTAGTTCAAAGATAATCAAAGATAATCTCCGACAGCATGTACCTGTTATTTGCCTCGGCATGTACCTGTTATTTGCCTCGGCATGTACCTGTTATTTGCCTCGGCACGCACTGGCAAAATACCTCCGCGAATTCCGGACCCGTTGGTCGCTCAAGAAGCAGATGACGGTTACAAGGGTGAGGGGAGAGAGGACGGTGCAACACACCTGGCCCGCAAGTCACCCCTCAAGTTAAGTAGCCGAATTATTACGCATGAATGCACCCGCCGTTCCCTCAAGTCAAGTGGCACCTAATTATTAACGCATGAATGCACCCACCTGGCCCGCAAGTCCCCTCCCTTCTAAGTGGCCTAATTAGTGACGCATGACTGCACCCACCTGGCCCTCGAGTCAATTGGTTAATCAAGTGGGAGGGGGGAGGGGGAGAGCAGTAGATTGATACAATATATCAAATTCTTTTGTGTGGGCCTGTTGCCTCAAATCCACACTACTCAGATGATATGTTGGTAGTATTTCCTGCCAGATTCCAGCAGAATGGTCCGAGAACTCAACGCTTCACCATTACTGGAGAGGCTCCAGCCGACCACAGCGACATCAACCATCAACGATCAACTCATGGAGCCAGGCCATATTCCTCCCCTCAGCAATGCTCGTTGTCATCAACCGGTAATATCGACCATGTTATACAGTTCCGTGTTTCCTCAAATAATGAACATCCGTCTATCCAGTCAAGTGACCTCATGTATCATAGTCAGAGAACATATAGATAGCCATCTGTTATTATTCTAGGACTATTATTTTCAATGCATATTTCCTTTTGTTCAGCTATCTTTTGTTTTTGAAATGCAACCGAGTTGCCGAAACTATTAAAATAAATTTATTGTTCACAGGCTTATTCATTTTCTAGTGGTACCAGCAACATTGTCCACGCGGAATTTGAGATTTGCGGTCTTAATTCACATATAAATTATCAAAGATATTTTGGATGTGTAAACTGCGATCAAGTAGAGTGTTAAACTACGAACATCCCTCTTAAATGAATTATGTCACAAATAACACAAAGAAACTAATACAGTGTGTGAACTGCGTTCACCGTTCAACAATGATGTTTACTAATTATGTAAAGTCTTATCTTTAATTTCTAAGCTTTCTAACTTCGCATCAAAAAGTGACATACCCTATTTTACCAATGATACGCTAGCATAGTACCCGGAATTTAACAAATCTGCAAAAATTTTGGTGAATTATCTGGCATGGGGAATAAATATCCGATCTGGTGATATACTTGTCCTTAAATCTTAAAAGATGTTTAGAAACTTCTTCAATCACCATTTGTAATTATTTTTGTCGCACCAAATCAATTATTTGATAGCATGAGTTGAATTTTCTAATTTGGTGAAAAACAGTCTAGATACTTTGCTCACATCCAACAAGGTTCAGGCGATGCATTTAATTCGGGAAAAACAATTTTTCCACCTGCACAAATTTCACTAATTGTATATTTTATTGATATTTATAATGTTACTGTAGCGCTACCGAAGCCGATATGAACGAACATTACATCAAAACTGAAATCTCATATACTTCTGCCGTTTTTTACTATTTTTAATATTCTTATTTAATAAGTTACATCCCCACTATGAAAGAAACAAACTGCATTCATTTTTTATTTAGCATTCATGACACTGAAAAATCTATTAAAAATCTCTTATGTCGAAAACAGAGAGTTTCGTTATCTATGCGCTAGGATACTCTCTGGTCGACAGACCATAACTGATATCATGTTACTACCGCTTACAAAACATGTTTCTGCGCTACTCTATAAAATATTACTTACACTTGTTACGTTTAATTAACGTATTCTGTTTTATTTTACTGCACCTACTACGTTTAACAAAACTTATTGAATAAATACAAAAAAAAACAGTGGTAGTATGAATTTTAGTGAGCAATGTTTCTCAAATACAAAGTTATCTGTGGAATCAGCGCCAGTATAACCTAATTTTAAATATTGGAATTATGCTTTAGCGCAGCCTATCGGAATGAATGATACATAAGAACATTTCGCAACTCCTCAATAACATTACGTGTGAATAAGATCTGAACTGGTCCAGTGGTTTGTCCGTGATGATACAGATTACGCATGTCTAGGATTTTGTATATAAAGATTTGAGCTAAATTGTTTCCCGATGATATTCCAAGTAATAATTTCATTAATAGTGACTGATCAGAAGATAGTTAGACAATAGATCATTAAATTACAGTTTTTGGTCTTGGGGCTTCGAAATATCGATCAAAACTGGCATGATAATTAAATAGTTGAGAAACACTTCAGCCTATAAACTGAATTCCACGAAACACTTTCAGCAATTTCCATAATATCTTGAACAAAACTATTTAGTTTCCGTGGATACATTTATTTTATAATGTTCCTATATCATGCCTTGTTTCATGCGGTAGTAAATACCAACTTATAATTTACACCGTAGTAATTTCAAAAATATCTTACTTTAGTTGTGTTTAAAAATACTATTCGATGTATTACTAAGCCATAGGTCTTGCTTATCCACTTTCATTTAAGATTCCTAGCTATATATTAGTGACTTATCTGAAATAAACAATTACAAAATTTAAAAAAGAGGCATCATTTTTATGAATAATGGAGCGAAAACGGGCTGGGAATTTAAAAAAAATATATAATACAGTTATTATGATCAAGTCCTAAAAAATCGTCATTTATACTTTTTAACAATGTTGTTAAACCTTAAGTAGCTTCTAATTGCTTAATTAATTGAAAATATTGTTGCTTGGGAATTATCAATGAATGTTTATGCTCTTGTATCCCCAATCAAATTTATTGCTTGAAAGATCATCTAAAAATTTATTGTTACAGTGCAGTAATTTCTTAATGTTTAATGGTTCATTTTTGTTCGTTTATACAGCAGCTCTTGTAGGATATGGAACAGATTGGTATCACAGACACGTCTCACATACAATGTTTCTTCCGATACTGAAGGAATTTCAAACATTTTAACAAAGTCTTGATTTTGTCTTGTATTAATACTTCTGCGTTTTACCTATTGTTTTAATAAGGTTTTATGGTAATTCAAAATTTCATTTAATTGTAGAAGAGATCAATGGTCTTTTTCAATCATTTATTCTCTTATTGATCCATTAGTCCAAATAGTACTGTACATATGACTTTCCATATTTTTATTTATCCTCATAACCATAGTTAGGTACCGGATTCGAATTCCGGTCTCGGCTGGAATTTTTATGGCCTCATAAACTGACCTCACCTCTAGCAACGCTTTGCCGTATCATGTGAAGCACGCTAGGACGCTCTGTAGTTCGGATTCCACGTAAAACTGTAGGTCCCCTATATCTGGTAGGATGCGCGGTAAATCGAAACTCAGCCAACCGGCGGCCGAAATATCCTTCGGTATCTCCGTGCCAACAATGCCATACGCTGTTTATTCCCTATAATCACGCTAATCAAAACATTTTATTACACAACAGACAATAAACGTAGTAATGCAAAAGTTCATCGTTTTTCCTTACACCACTTCTGCTTAACTTTTCAATTATTTTCTTCAAATTCTCTCCTTTTAATATCTCTGTTTACATATTTTTCCATTCTGCTCTAGGTTTCTACTTTTATTTATCCAGTAGTCGTCAAAAATAAGGTCCTCTGTCTTGTGATTCGCATCTTTAATGTTCATAAAATGTAAGCCGTCGGTTCCCTGTTTTCTCAAGTACAATTCGATTCGTACTAATATTCATTCGCGTTTTTGTTTCCTCATATTTTGCCTTCTGAACTGGGCATTGTATCTCCTTTTTGTAAGAGATAACCCATCATTTTTGAAGATCCCTTTCTCTCATTTTTGCAAGTTGCTGATGCGTGCAAAAGTATACGCTGAATCATTGTATGATTTTTTTATTTATTTAACTGCTTAACGTCTCTTAACAGCGAGGTGTTTAGAGACGGGAAAGGATGGGGGAAAGGAATGGAAAGGAATTCGGCCATGGCCTTTTGAAGGAAGCAGCCCCGGCATTTGCCTGGAGGGATTTGGGAAACCATGGAAACCCAAATCTGGATGCCCTGACGGGGATTCGAACCGGCGTCCTCCCGAATGCGAGGCGAGAACGCTTACCGTTACACCACCATGCTCGGTGTATGATTTACTTCTCGTTTCTTTGGTTATGTTTGAAGATCAAAATAAACTATTGTCTGAAGCAGTTGACACAATTTACTTGTTGTTGTTCCCTTTCTATCCTCTATTTTTTCCATTACTGGTAGTCTCTACATTTTTCTGTCTTATTACACACACTGTTAAACTACCAATGCCCTCTTTAAGGAACAAGTAGGATTGTCTCTGCAAGTAGGTATCTCTCTCAGTCAGGAGTACGTGAGCTGTAGATTGCGTGGCGGTCCAGTAGGGAAAAAATTGACGGCCGCTGGTGGTGTATGAAAGGTCAGCAGTTGATTTGTACTGAAAATTCTGAGTCCAATGGCACGGTCTCCAAGTAAAATTTATTTGGCTATGAATTTAGCTGGGCCTAAGGTAGCAGCGTCAGATTCGGCTGGATAAATTCAACCTGTTAGGAATAGTTAGATTACCAGGTGGAGGGTTTTGGATCGTCTTCCGTGGGCGCAGGTAAGCATAGTGGGAGGCTGTTATCTGTGGCGCTGCTGTGTGTGGGAGATGCTGATGTGGAGATCTAGAAGCTGTTGTGTGGGAGAAAAACTTGTGAGCAGCTCTAGAGGACTGATGGTAGAAATTGAAATGGTATCATTTTCTGTGAGAGTCTTGTAATAACAATTGTATTTACGTAAAAATTACAACAATTCAGCAGTTCGTACAAAAGTGTTGTTATTTAGCCATTGTTCAGAGGTAAATTCTGGCCTATATGAATACTGAATGCAGCAGTGGTTTAGTTGCTTCATTCAGTAAGCTATCTTGGTAATCCACAGCTTACACAAGCTTGTGTTGCCTAAAGATGTGGACACAATAAAACTCTAGAAGGAGAATCCAGGACGAATCGAGGACTATTGCAAAGGATTTACTTCCTTACATATCTGGTGCTGATGGGAACGCAGTTTTGTATATTATGATTATTCATTCTATGCCAACTTGATGGGAAAACTTTTCGTCACATCCACAATACTATATACTTTGCGTTTCAGAAAATCTTTGCCACTTGAAAGTTATAAGTTACCAAAAATCTTGTCAGGATCTACTCAATTTGATATTCGTCGTTGGCCATAACAACTTAATCATGCGCTATCTACATTAAGGACCACTGGTTGACGTTTATTTGGCCGTTCTGTCAGTGTTTCATTTAGGTATATTTTTAAAAAAAATCTGCGGTTAAGGAATCATTATTTTTTCCAAACCTTTAGTATGTTGGATAGTTTGCGACAGTTTCTTCCTCGTTTTAATCCATATTTGAGCTATTAATACCGCTGTGTAACGATGGAAATACAACTTTTATTTAAAGTAATTTTCTTTATGTCTTTGAAAAGTTGTTTTACTCTCACTATACCATAAATCTTTCATAAAACAGTGAATGTAAGGGTAATCTCTTTATTTTTATTTAACACCAACTTAATTCTATACATATGTTACGCTCAAAGAACGAAAACGTTAATTGATCGAAAAAAACGACCACCACGCGTTGTGGTTTCCTTAAAACAGCCACAACTCGTTATTCGTGTTTTGGCACTTACAAAAACAACAAGAACGAGTTGTGGCTAATTCAGAAATGCCACTTCACGAAATTCGCGTCGTGGCCTTCACGTATATCCCTTCCAAACTATTACCCTTTCGGATAGGTGCAATGCACCCGCCGCCACACACTTTTAGTGAATCGCAGAGTAATAAAATAATAATAATAGTATTTGACAACTATGCATTATGGTTACTAAGAAAAGTCACAACGTTTTCTGAACGTTAGCTGATGCAACCACGATGGACAGGTTGTAACTACATCTTCTGAATGCTAATTAATAATCAGGTAATTTTGAGAAAGCAAAAGAGTCTTATTCATTATCGTTCCTCTATCTTTAATCATTGTCTGACAGAAGTTGAGAGTACAATTATTAAAACAAAAAAAGTTGGTATAAAAATTATCAGCGATGCTGATCAGTCCAAGTGAATGCCGGGATGGTTCCTTCAAAAAGGCCGTAGCCGTATTCATTCCTGTCCATTGCCTCTAATGCCCTCGACGTGGACGTTGTGTAAAGCCATAAGCAAATAAATATAAAAAATAATTAAACCATGACATTTTGAGTTACATTTAATGTTAATATGCAACGTTTGAATATTTTTATTAATATGGCGTCTTTTACAGTGACAATTTAGAAAAATCTATAAATTTAGATTTAGTATATAGTTGTGTTATTTGTGAAAATGACACCTCATGAGCTCACAAGTGTTCGGTGTCATGAACACGTTAAGTTATCTATGGAGAAAGCAACGAGAATGAGGGATTTGGTCCAAATGTTATTTGTAAGCGCTATTTAAGAACGAACGGCACCAATGTTGAAAGAGTAACAGCCAAATCCGACCAACAGACCAGACACGTAAAATGATTTCACTATCCAATTCAAAATTACTGGAAGTTGAAATTGTTTCTAATGTTTTAGTTTGAGTACCCGAAGCTGATGAGGAGGTGCAGTACCCAGAAATGTTTTAGCTGCTGTTATGAGTCATAATCCATCAGGTGTCTATCAGTTACGAAAACAAGGAAGGTCTTCTCTATAGACTTTGTGCTCATAATAAATTGCAACTTCAGAGAACGACTTTATTAACATTGAGGACTGTTCATCGTCTTTAACACTTAGCTTAGCATCTATGTAATCATTTGGAAGTCAGCAGGGTTTTATAATGTGTCACTGTAAAAGATACTGTGTTGATAAAAAATACAAATGTTGCTCAAAGAGCGTAAAATGTAACTCAAAATGTCACGTAACAGTCCTTATAAAAGTAAATAAGTCTGCAACATTCTTGATCATTTTGTTACCAACTATATTTGTTTTAATAATGTTATTGCCAACTTACATCAGACAATGATTAAAGATAAAGAAACGATACTGAAATTTTTTTATTTTCTTAGAATCACCTGATTATTAAAAAACATTCATAAGATGTAGTTACAATCCGTTCGTCGTGTCGTGGTTGCATCAGCTAATGCTTAAAACGCGTTTTAGCTTTTTTTATTAACCACAAAGCGTAATGTTCAAAAACATTGAGAACCAAGACTTGAATTTCGTGTTGTGGCCTCTTTGAGGGTTTAAAAAAAATAAAAATTTCCATAACGCGATTAACGTGTTTTGGTCGTATCAGAGAAACAATGCGTTGTAGTCGTTTTTTTCGCTCAGTGAGCTTTTTCGTTTTTTGTACCTAACGTAAATATTGTCAAGAGTTTTGTCGAATCGGTTTCAAATTATCTTTCAGACTGATATTGGCATTATAATTAAGGGTGTATATTGTAACAAATATCAAACTTTCTTTTATTTTACACTATTGTCTCTCTTTTCCATTACTTATACATTGCGAAATCTATATGTGCTTTAGGTTTGTTTATCTTTTGTATAGTATTTTATAACTGCGGCTTAAAATATTTAACATTTAAATATTCCGCTAGGCAATTGTGTTTTAACTTAACCTTACTGTTTTAAAAGCATTCAATTTTAATTCTCTGCATCGTATACTTACCGTTTCGAGTCATACAAAAAACGCATTATTCGTACAAATTATTTTTGATTATTTAAAGAAGTAATAGCGATTCTTTCAACATAAACAATACTAAGATTTCAAGATATTATAGCTAACTGTATTGGAACCATTTATTAAGTTTGTCCTAACTGGAACTGTACTAGATTATACAAGTAATAATTTTTTTATAACATATATAATAATACTCAAAATTTAGAACCTAATTAATAAACGTATCTTGTGTTTATGATTATTGGAAACAGTATTTCATTTTATCATTCATTTTATTATTAATTTCGTCGCATACATATAATAATTACCAATACTTTGACGGTTTAACATTATAAAAAAGAAATATAACAAAATTTCTGTATCCCAACTATATTCAAATGTAAATTATAATCATCAATCATTAATGTGCTTTATCCTCAAATTTTTTGCTAGTGTGTAAGCAATTAATAGCAGGTAGTAACTTCCTATTTTCATTTTATAATTTCATTTTCTTATTTTATTTTATTTACTATAATCTGAGCAAATTATTACCAAACTTGTGCCAGTTGGCTTCAATACAATCTAACATCTAATGTTAGCCTACATAAAACAGTAAAGAAATGTGTTGCTGAGGCATTTTTTATCACACTAGCTCAACATGGTTTTAAATATCTCGAATTGTATGTCTACATGATAAATTTCATGTAAACAGTAAAACACGTTAATGTTTTGAACAGAGATGTAATCAGATATTATTTTACTTGTACCTTGGTATGGGATGTTTATTACTATATAAACACAAAATAGTAAGATATAAAACATAAATTCTGGAATCATATTATTGTATGACTTCTTTCGAATATGTTAATGTTTATTTTGATGAAAAAAATTTCTTCAGTTAGACAAAATTATGCCCTCTCGTAAGTCAAATATCGAATCAGCAGTTCCCATAAATTGAATCAAAGTTAAAAAAAAAAAATCAAGACTTTGAAATTACTGAAACGGATGAGAATAAAACGGCAATAAATTTTACTGACTTCAATATAGGTATAATTTATAAATGTTTTCACTATGTACTGTGTCACTGCCAAATAAATAATTTTTATTGTTAAGTGTACGAAAGTTTCCTGGTAAATTAAACAACAAAAATTGGATTTTATTTAAGCCAATGAAGAAATATTATCAGGTAATCGATTAATCTGTAGTTAAATCCATATTTGTAATTTTAGATACTGTACATACGAGGGTGAATCAAATATAAACAAGACTTTATTTTTAAAAATATTATTTTTATTTTAAGTGCAAAAAAGTACATATCTTATTTTTCTACGTAATCTCCTGCTTTAGAAACACATTTTTCCCAGCGGATAGGCAGCTTCCCAATTCCTTCCATGTAGAAAGATGCAGGTCGTGTCTGCAGCCAATTGCGCACGTAGGCTTCCACCTCAGCATCACTGTTGAATTTTTGGCCTCCCAAAGCTTCCTTGAGAGGACCAAACACATGAAAGTCACAGGGTGACAGGTCTGGACTGTAAGGAGGGTGGTCCAGTGTCTCCCACCCCAGTTTCTCCAATTTTTCCCTGGTTAAGGCTGCTGTGTGGGGGCGAGCATTGTCATGGAGAATAACCACTTTCCTCATCGGTAGGTCTCGTCTTTTGCGGCGATATGCAAGTCGGACCTCACTCAAAATGTCGCAGTAGTAGGCCGCATTGATTGTCCTGCGCTCATGCAAAAAATCGAGGTGCAGCAAACCACGCTGGTCAAAAAAAACCGTAGCCAAAACCTTGCCAGCCGATAGTCGTGACTTGGCTTTCACTGGTCCAGGTTCTCCTTTTTTTCTCCACTCCATACTCGCTTGTTTGGACTCAGGGGTGTAGTGGTGCACCCAAGTTTCATCACAGGTGATGATGTGAGCCAGAAATGGGTCCCCTTCTTCCCGAAATCGTGCCAGAAGAAGCTCACACACCTGAAGTCGATTCAATTTCTGTTCTGCTGTGAGAAGGCGAGGAACCCACCTGGCGCACACCTTACGGTACCCAAGCTCCTCTGTGAGTATGGAGTAAGTGCTCCCATAACTTATTCCGACCTTACTTGCAATTTCAGAAGTGGTAAGACGCTTGTCATCTTCAATAAGCCGTCTACCACAGCTGATGTTGTTCTCTGTAATGCTGGTGCGGGGTCTGCGATTATGGCTCTCATTTTCAACATGATGACGACCATCCACAAACTGTTTATGCCATGCAAACACTCTGGCTCGCGACAGTTTCTCTTTCCCGAACTGGGCAGTCAATCTCCTCAAGATTTCTGCCGGTTTTACGCCTTCTGCAGCGAGAAACTTGATTATAACACGTTGCGCAATCGACGAGTGTACCTCTTGCTCCGACATCGTGACGGTTGGCACTGAGCGAGTCGAGGGGGGGGGGGCTAACGGTCTTCCCCCACTCCTGACAAACCTACCTATCGCCAAACGAAGCGGGAACGTTCTCCCAAAACTATTGCGCCCGAACGGCCGAAAGTCTTGTTTATATTTGATTCACCCTCGTACATATGGAAAAAGTTATGAACGAATGTGTAACGTGTAAAAAAATTGTAATTTAGTTTCTGAATCTGTCTGTACAGTTATTACATAAAAATATAGACGTATATTATTTGTAGAGTCAAAACATAAATTTTTCAATGTGTTAAATTGTTTACTTCATCTTCTAATGGTTTTTTTGTCCCACGTGGGTTCCGGTAATAGAAGGGAGGTGACGGGATAAGCGCCACACTCTCGCCATTTTTCCCACTAAGTTTCATAATGGTACTCATTGGATAGCATGCTGAGTGGGCCTGAGAAGCCGTTCCAGACGTTCAGCTTAGAAGACAAATCCTCGACCTGTCTGGAGCACAATCAGACACTCTACCACCTGTGCTAAAGGGCTGCTAGGATATTTTTAATCTACAATAATGTTATAAATGTGGAAGTAACTCTGTCTCTCTGCATGTTTGTTACGTTTTCACGACTAAACGGCTAAATCTACATCTACATCTACATATATACTCTGCAATTCACAAAATTGTGGGTGGCAGAGGGTGCTCAGCACCAAAGCTAATCGTTCTTGATTAAATTTCACAAGGAAATACTACGTACCATTAGTAAGGATATAGGATACCTGTTTTCTGATTTAATAACATTTTTTAAATCAAATTTTAAAAACCAATCGAACGGTGACTCAGGCTTTGTTTCTCTCGAAGTCAGTTTGTGTATGATCTGTTCATATTTAGAAAATACGTGTTTTTCCCTGGGCGGATACATGAAGTTAGTTTACGATTTCCTAATCCCAAAGGATATAAATCTTAGCAAATGACCGCAAAACCACAAACGTTGAGTACAAAACGGTATTGACAAAAGATGTCTTCATAAAGTGACATCATTTTAAGTCAAAAACAAAAATCTGCTGCAGGAAGAGTCTTAGGTAGTCTCCGACAGTTAATCCCCACACCCTCCTTAGTTTCTTAAACATGTTGAAAACTGGTTATCTTCACGTGAAAGCTTTTTTTGCTTATGGCTTTACGTCTCTTCGACGTCGAGGTCATTAGAGGCGAAATAAAACTGTGGAAAGGAAAGCTAGAAATGTAAGGAATTCGGCCACGGTCTGGTTTTTTTTTTTTTTTTTTTTTTTTTTCTAAGCATCCCGACATTCACCTGGGGTGATTTGAGGAAACCATTGAAAACCCAAATCTGAATGCCATGGCGATTGTAGGTCCATGTGAAGATAATAGCTAGTGAATTATATTGCAAAGGTCAATGACAAACTGCATTCTAAAGATTATATAAAAGTTGTATGACAATTCTAAATAACAGATATGTTTTCCTTATGTGCTCTTTTAATGAGATTATGGTATATACAGGAATAATTTTAACCATTTTTTGACTGTTGCATGTGATATATAATTACTACCAGTTTGTTTAAGTATTCATGCTGTATTTCGTATTAATGTGAAGATGACGGAACCCGATGAGAGTAATAACTTCGATGACGATCTTTGTTTCAATTTTTGCACTCGAAACAGCAACAGTTTTGTCAGAGTGTGTGAAAATACGAGTAGGTTTCAAAATATACGGTAATTCAAATGATTTTGCCGTTACTGCTTGATTTTGTTAAGAAGTAATAGTATATTCACTATACATTTTTCCAGTCTTTACGTCATATGATTCGGCCACTTTATTTGAACTGCTTCCTTCTTGGAGTTCTAACGATTGTCATGTGCTTCTTCATTCATCCTCAGTTGTCATTCCTCATTTCTTCAGTTCTTATCTTCGGCTTTTATTCAAAATACTGGTTTCTTAGTTTATAAGAATCAATTCTATTGTTTTTTTACTAATATTCAGCTTTTGTTACTATTACTTATGTATTTATGTTTGTGAAATAAAAATACCTTACAGGTACACTGGGAAGCTATGATACATCTTAGCAGAAGCGCATTGCTATATTGTGGAAGATGCCTGTGGTGTTTTACACCAATACAAAATTTTAAACTAATGTTCCCTTAAATTAATCATGAATACATGTAAATAATTGCTAACAGGACCAAAACGTTGATTAGGAGAAACCAAAAAAGTTGTTGATATGGCTGAAAGATGTTCGTTAGTGTTATGACACGTTATGTCATAATTTCATTGGATTATGTATTGCCTGAGTCCCTTGCATTATTTTGTTTAGTTCTATTTTATATTTGAAACGAATTTTCTTAGAATTTTATCGTCCTCCAAATTTTTGAAACCGGAACCCAACTACTGCACAGACCATGGTTTCGCTGTGCTGGATATATGGGGCTCCATAGTTCTCGGAATTAAGGATCGCTGCTCGCTGTTTGTTATCTGCAGGGCGGAAGCTAACAGCGTGTGTTTGTGTGCGTGCAAACAGTTGGCTCTCATCAAAGGTCATGCAACTGAGCGCAAGCCTTACACAATTAGCTTTGTTTATCAATAATCATGTTTTACGCTCGTTAGTTCGCGTTATAAAGTATTTCTAAATATTGTTTCTCACATCGTTTCTACTTTCGGACAGCCAAAGAAATTACTGTACACTTGCACAATTCGGTTTTTTGGAATCAGAGGTTTTCGCGTCCACAGATTCTGATGCTTCTGCTGCTGTACTTTGATCAACAATTCGCGTCGTGTTAAATCTTTCGTGGCAGTCGATAAATTAGTTACCAGTCTAAATCGTCTGCTTCGATACGCTACGGCTATCTACAGAGTTTAGAGATACTTATAGAAATAGCCGATAGATAGGTGTTTTTACTAGCGTTCTGATCAGATAATAATTCTCTACTCCATCCCCAGTTAACGTAATATGATGCGACGAAGTACATCTTAAATTTTCTGCCACATCCTTAGTTTTTAAACCGTTAAATATTCACCAAAATCAGTTTTCAAGTTACACCAGATTAATGGTAAAAACTTTTTGTGTTCACAGCATATTTTATTTTCCTGGTCCCGCGGCAGGTGGCGTCATACATACCTTTGATTTTTAGTCAATCCCAGAAGCATTTAAATGGTAAAAACCCAATCAAAACTCGTCCCGTCATTTTATCTCATTTCACCGATGGATGTGGCATTTAAAACAATGATGTTTGTTGTAACTTAAATATCACAATTTCGATACGATTATTGTATTGTTAATATATTACGTGGTAATTTGATTAACGTATTTCGTCTATTTCAAGGTGCAATTTAAAATATTAAAAAAACTGGAGAAATAAACAACCAAAATCAAAAATACTATGTTACCTGTATCCTATGAGTAGAAAAACAGTTTGATATTAGGTGACTCTTAAAGTACAAAGATGATTACAAAAATTAAATATTATTTACTCTTATTAGGTTTAATTAACGTATTCAGTTTATTTTCAGGTTCTACATTTCAGAAAACGGAAGTAATAAATGAGCGAAATAAAAAGAAAAAAAGAATGGACCCAAGAAATATATGATGCGTGATACAAATAACGATTTTTTCAGTAATTTCCATTCTAAGAACTTCACAGAAAACGGAAAGTAATGACTGTTGTGGGCAAGAAAAATTAGTTTCGATGCTAGCAATACAGAGTCCTTAACGCGCATAGGACGAGGGAATAATTAAAATGTTCTTATTATAGAAAATATAAATCTCATAATGATTTCCCCAGCCGTATACAGACAGATTCGTTCCCAATAAACACTAGAAATCACAGTGTTCTAATAGTGTTCCAATAAAAATGTTTTCATAAGAGGTATCAGAAATGAAGTCCTGTGTATCTGAAATATAAAGTAAATGGTTAGAAGAATGAAAAAGTACCATCCTTCATCAAAATCAGGCGGGTAACTCCTATTTCAAAGAAATTAGATGGAATAGGCCTCATGAACTGCCGACTGAAATCATTGACATCCAAATTAGTGTTGCAAATTGAAAAAAAAAAGTTTCTCTTCAGCTTTGTGAAAAAAACATGAAAAAAACCTAGCACCCTTGTTTTTTTTTCTAAATTTTTTTTTTTTTCTTTCAGAAAACAATACATTTGATACATTATAGTATTATTTACGGAACTTACATTTTACATGTGTGTTTTACAGCTTACTGAATCGTATAATGTCTTACATAATGATTCATAAATGTGTCTGTATAGGTAACATTCTTCCTCTATGTCAGTACCACATTCACTAGTATCAGCACTACCAACACAAGTTCTATCGGTGTCGGAATTTTCTGTTTCTTCTTCTGTCTCCTCTAGATCCATAACTTCAGAAATAATTACATTTTCTTTTACTGGTTGTTCTTGTATTGTACGACAAAAGATTTTGAGATTGAAATTTCAAATTATGAGCAAAGTACACACTGTGGATAAAGACTGCCGATAGTTCTGTATTACGGTCTTTTAAGTTTTAATTTAAATCTATTATCATACAAAGTAGGAGCTTTATTTCTTTTTCAATCGTTGGTTTACGCCAACGGTTGCAAGGAAAACAATTCAAAATTACTGACAATTTAATGACTCAGTATCACTGTAACTGAGAGTTTAACAAGTATACGAAGATAAGGAAAGCACAATAAGTAATAAAAAGAGGCAAAAAACCGTTGATAAATTTAAAATTCCTAATTTTTTAAAAAGATCTGTAGATCTTCAAATACATTCATAGAGCTGGCAGATTACTGACAACCTGAAGTTCGCAGAATAATTTAAACACATACTTTCTTGCTCTTCAGATTTCCTCACGTTTCGCATAGCACTGCTGTAAATGTGTAACTCTGAAGAGTGAGGAAATATATTTTTAAATTATTATCTATGGTTATAACCCGTTAAGTTAACAGAGCCGGCTCAAGGTCAGTCTGCTCTATCCCCACTCCGCTGCCCTTACCCCCACACGCGAGGAGAAATTTACCACCCGCCTACCTGGACACTCCATTCGGCTCAGAGGGGGCGGTGAGGTGATGAGTGGGACCAGGGGAGCATGACCTGAGCCGCCAGTTCGGTGTGAACAGGGTATAAGTGTTCATCCATTCATATGATTTCACTACACTGTTCCCAAGGACTCTCGTCTTTGTACAACTCGACTGCCGCGAATGAAATTACTTTGGCGAATAATCCCTATTAGCTATCATTGCCGCAATTTCTGTAATAATTTAATACATTAACCTGACAAAATGTACTATATTTGCCCGAAACACATCCTTAGGACTAGCGAAAATTGTTAAAAATTACGTGTAACCATTCAACGGTACAAGATAGGTGACAAAAGTTAAATGTTTCATACTACAAGACATTCCACAATATAACTGTGTGGGCCTAAAATTAGCTACCGTGACAAAAGTTAAATGTTTCATACTACAAGACATTCCACAATATAACTGTGTGGGCCTAAAATTAGCTACCAGCCTCTGCCCCCGTTCCATTAAAACAACGCGTCATAGGCAATGTTCTTCTAATGAGACAACTATGAAAAGTAACTGCTGGTACGGCAAATAGGTTCTTACTTCTAGAGATGGCAGTATTATTTCCCCTGTGAACATCATAACCACTACTCGGTCGTCTCGTTAATTTGATTTCACTGGAAAAATATTAAAAATAAAGGAAAAAATTTACGTTACACAATATTACAAAAAGTTTTATAGCTCCCGCGTTGAATATAAATCCGGATATACTCGGGCGTTAAGCAGCTTTTTATGAAGAACATGTCGCAGCAATAACTGTGCTGACACACATGAGTAACCACAGATTAAGGGTCACCAAAATGTTGATCAGGATGTTTGGTCATTCTTAATATTGTGTAGGTTAGATGGTTTAACACTTCAGCCTGTGGCACTAATACCTCAGTTTCACAGCACCAATAATACAACTGAAATATAAAAATCTTCAGTAATCACGATTTATTAAATTCTGATGAAAGACCTTGCATCTGTGTGTCACTCGTCAGTATGTATCATCAAAAAAGATAATTGTTTTCGAACAGTATTAGTCCTTTCAGCTGCTCTGAACTAAAATGTTTCTGCGATAGAACGCATATGATAAATTTAAATTTGCAACATGCTTTTAGCCCAGAGACCTCGGCAGCAGCAATCTGCTCCAAATGGATCTCGAGTGTGGCTCTCTTCTCAACGGCCTTTCTGAAAATCGTACGGATGGGGCTTAATTGATTGTGGAGTTAAAAGGTGTATTTTCAGCAACTAAGCGAGTAATGGAGTGACGGTATTGTTTAATTAGAATCTCTCGCTTCCTAAACATCGCAATGCAGATAAGATACGGGTAACGGGCAAATAAATGTACCAGTGTTACACATAAGCACACAACTATATTCGTATGTGTAATACGAGACACAATCCTCTGCGACGTCGCTAGTTGATATCGGGACACAATTTGTTGAGCGGGAAACAATGCATATTCATTCTAGTGGTATATAAATATATACATTAAATACGTAGGGCATTGTTTGCCCGAAAACTCCCCGACTGTCCGGCCGCCAGGTGACAAGAGATTCCCGATTAGTCGCGCATGGCGCTCTTGTCGCGGGTGCATTAACCCAACGCGGTAATCCTAAGGCGTACAGGAGACCTACAATTTAACGTGAAATCCGAACCACGGAAGCGCTTTGGCGTACTTCACATAACACAACAAGATGTAGGTGGAGGTCGGGTCAAGAGCCTTTCAAAATCCCCCGCCGAAACAGTGATTCGAACCGAAGAACTTTCAATCTCCAGTCAGACGCCTTAACCACTGAGCCACCAATCCACTTTATTATAGTGGTATATAATGTAACTATCGTTGGTATATAAAATAAAAATGTCTCCACATGCTATCCATCAGCGATAATTTATTATCACCATTCTGTTGGTGATAACTAATTATTGCTGATGGACAACTTGTAGACACATTTTCAATTTATCTGCCAATGATAGTTGCATTGAACAGTAAAGTCGTACAAAACTCACATAAAGAGATTAAAAATGTTATTTAGGTTTTGTGTCGCTTAAGTTTTCAGCGTAATATGTGTTGGCAACAGGTTTTAGAGCACTACTAGTACACTGTAATATTCGTATTAACTTCCGCATCAGATATATCTCTTTTGCCATACTACACTAAATTCTTTATTTCTATAAAATCAATATAAATATTTATTAAACCTTACAGTTTTTCCGTTTGCGTGTACTCTCTCTTAAAAAATTAAACAATCTCTTTAGTTCAATATACTCTTTACCAAACAGCAAGTAGTATCTGACAAATTCATGTATTTTGTTTCGCGTATTTCTACACATTCTATTTCATATTAATATCCAACTCGTCTAAAGAAAAATATGATTTTTTACGGACAGTGATAGCCACTAATTCAATAGCATATTCAGCTTTGGTTGAGGCCGAAAACTTTACGAACCACCAAGTTCTATAAAATTTTTACCAGCCGTAATTTCCTAAGAAAGTACCGTACATTTCTTATTTTATCTTCTTCACCACCTTTAACCAACATTAAGCGTCGGCTGCTGCTGATGAGTTTTATGCGTCATCGCCGTATTCAGATTTGGAGCTTTGATTTTACGGCCGCATGCCTTTGTTAAAGCCAAGCATTTTATAGCTAGCAAGGTCGTACTGCTTACTAATGGAGGAAGTGAAGTGTTGACAACTGTCTGTGAAATGTGTAACTGTGTTCTGTGTATTATAAGTGTGTTTTTTGTTTGTGAAACGACTATCTTAAGCGGAGTTGACTGTTACAAAGATCAAGCGTACAGTTCAGTAAAACATCCACTTCACAAACATGCCCACAGTACAACCAGACGGGAGCACAGTACTCAGCGGCTGCACACAGTTTTTTTTAAATTGCAAAGTACATTTCTAGGTTCCTGTGGCAGCAGAACAGTAATGTAAGAATCGGAACGTAAATATTGTTTATTTCTTCTGTTACAGCTGATTTGTTAGGTGAGAACACAACCAACACAAACACTGCAGCCACTGACATTATTTATTTCCGATGTTACTCCGTTCTCCAAATAGTTTGTTCTTGTGTATTCACAAACGAGAACGTAAAATCAAATAGTTTAAGCTCAGTATAGAGTTTGTTAGCAGTTGTGAAAACTAAGTGATTGACAGTGCAATGGGGAAGCTGTGACATCAGAAGTTTAAACAGAAATGATGGTGACCGACTGAACGTGGCATGTAGAGCTAGTAAATGGGAGAGTGGTAGAATCAATCAGGGTTCGGTGTTCACTTGTACACGGTGTCAGGTAGCGATCATGACTTGAGTTTTCTGCAGTTTCCCGTATTAAGCTTTAGTCACCTTGTTGACAGATTGCAATTTATTTTATAATAATTGTTAATAACAGCTTTTTATCTCTCTACAAATTAGGCAAATAAGCAATAACATAGAAGTACACCTGAGTCCCGTAAATGCAGAGCTTATACTAAAAAAAATATATGCAGCAGTCAGTCATAGTGTCTCAGGAAATATTTGTGAAAAATGACTCGGGAATACGTAATCGTACAATATAATTGGTGTATAAAAAATTCTCGAGTCTCACAGAGTTTCGGAGTCAATCGCTGCGTTCTTCTTCCATCTATTTGTAACATTTAACATTACCACTAACCCCCAATCATTTTTATTACTAATTTACTACTATTTTATTAATGTTGAATTGTGTAGCATTTATTAATTATAAGCATCCTGAATAACTGCATTATTGTCTGTAACTTGATTTGGAATTGTGTTGGGTTCTCACAGTCTGTAGTTTGCTTGGTAACAGGGGTAGTATATTGTTGTTATCCAAGTGGTGTAATAATCTTTGACGTTGGGCAGCGCAACTGTGCGGCAGCGACTGTTGGTTGGGCGCCGGCGTCGTAGCAGAGGCAGTCTGTAGTGTCGCTTGGAGGAGGTCGTCTGCAGCCAGTACAAACTCCTCGTACACAACCAAATACAGCTTGTATCAGTGTAGCATAAGTGTCTTAGAAGTTCTGTCTCTCGACGTTATTAGTAAAAATCAATCAAATTTCTACAAGAACATTGAGTTTTTCAATTCCAGACTATGTCAAAATACCTCTAAATTTATTTATCTGAGCTAACAGCTTGCAGAGCAATTTTGGCCTATCTCCTCCAAATAACATGCCGTCATCCAATGTCAAGATGACTTACGTATGGTTACCACTTCAAGATAAGCTCACATATGGCGACCCTGCCAGTAAAGCTCACACACGCTCACAAATAACACTGCATTACCGTGTCCTGCGTTCCTGTCAATATTTATTTTATTTTTAATATCTAGTAATTATAATTACTACCTATTTCAATGGAATCAAAAAACCGAATTGTGGATGCTGTTACTCTTCTCTGCATTTACCTCTTCTGCCTAACAGTACAGTTCCTGATCTTGATTTTAATCCTGATCTTGACTCTAATTCTAAACTGTGATTCATAGGTTGTATTTTGAGGAACTGTAATGCTCATACAAAGGAGATAGCGTATAAAACACTAGTGCGTCCACATCTGGATTACTGTTGTGGAGTTTGGATCTCGTAGCAAGGGCATGATCGACTCAGTGGAGAGGGTGCAGAGGAGAGCCACTCGATTCGTGACTGGTTGCTACAGCCCTTATGAAAGGTCACAGAATTGATACATAGATTGGGCTGGGATAGTTTGGAAGACAGACGACGTAGTTTTCGTTTGAATTTATTGGAGAATATGCGAAAATCTTTAAATTACGAATATAATTAAATACTTCTTCCGCCAGCCTATTTAGGTCGTAATGACCAGAGGGATAAGATTCGGGAAATAAGATGCCGTACTGATGCTTTTTTGTATTCCTTCTTTCCTCGTGCTATTCGGGATTGGAATGCGTGGGTTATGTTTGGTGCTTAGCACCCTCTGCCACCCACAATGTTTGTGATTCGCAGAGTATGGATGTTGATGTAGAATGTGTGAATGAACCTACAAAGTGCTAAGCAAATGTGTGATCTCAACTAAATTTTAGCCCACACATTTAATTTAACACAAAACATCGTACTCGTTTTCTGCTGATGATATCTATGGACACAAATCACGCAACCAAGACTTGTTGACAGGGGTTATATTTCGCGATACCGACGACTGCCAACAGGTAGGCTGGCGACTCCCTGATGAGAGGCTTGCAGGCACAATCCGCCGCGATGTCAGCATGACAGCAACGGGAGGGGTTCGTGGAAAAAAAGGAAGCAATCGATGGTAGGCGAGGCAGGCTGTATGTTTGCAGAGTGCTTGGCGCCTATTGGAATCCCACGCAGATGAGGCTGAGCACAAAGAACAAGCGCGCATTCACGGCCTCGCCGCGATAAGCTATTTGCATAATAAAGCGCTCAGCCCTATCCCCCTCCCTCTCCCAACATCTTTAGTGAAGGTTGGCCATGGCGATATCCTGGCCAACCTTAAACTATTCTTTGAGGGTGGTGTTGTGCTACTTCTTTTCATAAAACTAAGGTCGAAGCACCTGGGATTGTGGTACACCGAGGAAAAGAAAATGGGATCCGCCCCAAGTCCATACTTGTTTTCGGTATTTCATGACGGTATTGGAGTCGATACTCTCACATAGAAGTTTTGTCCCCACCATGAGGTAAACGCATTGCAGTTTACATAGCTTATAAACAAGAAGGTAGTGGATTTTTTCTTTCCTTCACGAGTTAGTTAACTTATTTCACTGTTGCTGAGAAACTTGTCTCCCAGCGTTTGTTAAATTGTCTTTCTATGGCCGATAAAAACAGAAAAAAGGGAAGAAAAGTGAGGGTAAAAGAAGTTATTCAGACAATTGTGAATATGTATAGTTTTTATGAAACTACTGGGAAATATTAATCATCCATGGAAGAGGCGAAAATCGGAGGAAGAGCTTCTCCACATAAACAGAAATTAAGAAACTAATAGATTGGAAGCAAATCTTGAAAACATTGTGTGGTTACTAAGAAAGCTATAAAACGTTAGCAAACTGGAGTGGATAATCTATTAAAGAGGAGGGATATGACTTCGTAATATACATTGAAGCCTTTTTTACATTGAGTCTAGACACTTGCTGCTTATTAGAGGGCAAGAAAAAGCCCAGTAATACCTGTCCATTAAAGGAAGGGAGGCAAATAATCACAGCCATTTTAGTTTGACATTAGTGGTAGTTACGTTGATGGAGAAACTGATAGGTAACCACATCAGAAATGTCTACGAGGAAAGAAACTAGTTTGGAATGCGGCAACATGGGTTTAGGACAGCAGTTTCATAATTCTCAGTTTCGAATAAAAAAGACATGAGACGTCAAGCTCATAGTGTAGCAGTAGATTGTTCCAGTTGACAGACTTAGCCATAACTTGGTAATGAATAATTTTTGTTAAGTAAAAACTATTAAAATGCTCATAACTGCATTTCTCATACATATTTGCTTGAACACAGCTTCATTTCCCTCCGAGATTGTTCCAGGACAAGAAACACAAACACGTAATGTTTGATGCAGAGAAAGAAGCATGACATTTTTCTTTGATCCACTCTAATATTACAGTCATTTTATCATTGTAGTACTATTTCTTAAAGGTCGATTGTTCTTTACAAGGTGTCTACTAAAATTGGAAAAAGTTTCCTTCGCTTAAGCAAAGACGCGCTACGTATCGTTTGTAGTGATATGATTTCGAGGAAGTAGTTGTAAGGTTATTACAGATTACTTGCTCTTGTACTATTGAAAATAACTTTTATAAAACTTTTAACCGTGTTCTCCAAGAACGAACCAAGCTTATAGATTCAAACAGAAGTTCCATGATATTAATTGTCCTTAGGACGATTTCAAACGGTTTAAATTAGTGTTTCCCAACGTGGGGCCCACGCCCCACAGGGGAGCAATTTGGTTTTTTTAGGGGGGCAATTTAGAAATTGACTTGATACGACTTTACCGCTTTCTCTTCGGGTTATTTAAATGCAATGCTAGACATAGGTACAAAACATAGCAAAAAAGCAAATTCTTAAAACAGTGCTGTAAATAATTACTAGATATAGTTTCGTTTGATGTTAGCAAAATATATCATCTGGATGATTTGAGTCGTCAACTTGACCTTTTTGGGATTCACCGCGTAATGTTCCGCCTGTCTCGGGAACCCGGATCTTTTAAAACGCGCCAATAACGCCGTTGTTCGTGATTTGTCCATCTTCATATTTAGCCGAATCTGGATTTAGTACAGTAAATGATTTACTGATAAAAAATAAATCGACTGGATATAACACAACGTGGAGACTTGAAATTAAGGCTTACTAAATTGGAGCATAATATAAAATTTCTATGTAGCAAGCATCAAATTGCCATAATAAATCTTTATTAAAAATCTTTTGAATTTAGTATTTCATTATATGATTTTTAATTTTAGTTACTGTGTTTTATGACAATATTAAAGTGTTTTCTTTCAAAAACCATCCTATATGAGTTTCTTTAATAACAAATAATTTTTTATTAAAAATTATGTATGGGGGACAAAAAAAATGTTAAAAGTGGGACATGACCCAAAAAAGGTTGGGAAACACTGGTTTAAATGCTTGAATAAAACTTCTTGCCCATATTACAAAGAGGCATAATCATTTTGACTGTTCCTCAATTAAAATTACATAAAATAGTAGCAAAGAGAAACATACGGAAGATAGTGGATCAATACAAGGGGATTCAGTGGACAGAAGAGGTGTTTTAATCTGAGGCAACGTTGTTTAATGCCACTCAATAAACCGCTGATGGGATGCAAGAACGTGGCTTATTGCTGGCCGTGTGGCCACAGAGAAGACGTGACACAAACTTCGCCATGTGCTCCTCTGACGTCACTGTTGCTCAGCGACCTCATTGCAGGCTCAACAAACATTTGATGGGCCCTCTAGCCTGACGCGCAAAGATACCTCTCGGATCTAGTTTTGGTTAAATCCTTACTGTATTTATTTTTTTTTCGGAAAAATTGCAGATTAGTTTATTGCCGTTTTTTGCAGGGCATGATTATTCGGTACTAATATGATGTGCGAGTAGACTGTACCAACGGGAAGCACTGTTTTAAAGAAAAAGAGTGCTATTTGGTCAGAAGTAAAACAAGTTGGTTTATCTTCTGTATTACAAAAACTTGCTTTGACAGTAATGAGTAGTGAAAGTTTCCATACAATCATCAAGTTGGCTGTAAAAAGCTATGTGTCTTTTTGATTAATTTATTAACTTTCTCTTTGAAGGGGGATTAAAAATGATTTTATGACCATTCCAGGACCACAGTCATTAGGAACTAATTATTATGAATAATTTTGATTTATTTGTATATTATAGTTAAAAATGAATTCTTAATTGTATGAGTTAAATTACTATTAAGAATAAAGTTCCAGTGTTCATTCGGAGATTTTTTTTTTCTCCATCAGATTCTTATCTTAACATTAGTGCATGGTTGAAAGAAGTAAATAAATCTGACAACAATCAAACCTAGGACAAAGAACTGTAACAGAACTGTATCAGAAATGTAACAGAATTGTAGTAAATTCTGTTCGGTGGCACATCTAATGTGTAGTATAATCTACGAAATTTAAATTTTCGTATAGGAAATTACTTATGAAAATCAAGTTTTGTGTAATTCATGGATTACAGCATTTTGGAACCCTATCATGGTAACACTATTCTGAATGTCCCACAATTCAGTATAACGCAATTTTGTTGAAGAAGCTTAAGAATGAATTCATTGACCAATCAGTTAACTCAACAGTAAAAAAAAAAGAGGTACTAGATATCAATTTTCTTACATTTCTTATCGCTAGCTATTAATAAAGGTAGAGTCATAAAAAGTAAGTAGAGAGCAAACCACGATTTTTTACATTTAAGTTAATTTTTTGTCCAGTGCCTTTATTCTTATTTTAAGCTTATTCAAAAGAAACTAAGTTATACTGAATTGTGGTACATGCTATCGCTGTTGAAAAAAATCTTTATATTTAAAGATTACTTTTAACTTTTTATTTCAAATTGCGTGTTTTTTTCTACTGTATTATACCAAAATTTTATTTTTCTTGTTAGTCTTAACGCAGATTTGATGATAAAACTAAGGAAGAATGAACTTAAAATTCATGTTCGCTAACCTATTTCATCTAACGCGTCAACATTTCGTTGAGCAATCAATTTCTTCTATTTCGAGACACTCCAGTTACTTTACGCGAATGATACCTACATAAGCCTGTCCGACAACAAAGGATGAATTGACTGAAATCCAAGCAGCCGTAGTTTAACATTTTGAATTTCATGCTCCATTTAGTGGAGATATGCTCCTGAAGAACGTGCTTAGATGTAAGCCTGTGTTTTTGCAACCAACTCAACACTGGTGTTCTTTTATTGCATAGTGCACAGGCGACTACTTGCTACTGTCAAAGTAACGAGAATACCAGGACATACCTATACAATTACAATCGGTTCTTAATATGTGTGCAAAATGTCAATAATTTTGAAGTCTGTAAGTGAGAGAAAATTAAGCTCATAATTCCATTACAGTCATACATACATATTAGATACAGGTAAAGCTAATAAAAGCATGTTAAAAAGTAGTACCAAAGAGAAGATCAAATACCGTATCTGCATAAACACAGCGGCGGGAGATTATTCACCGATGCAAATACGAGATGCACTGATCAATATATGGATAGGGACACGGAAAAAGTATTGATACTTCTTGGTATCAAATATTTTTTCTTTTGGTACCAATACTTTTGTTCTCTGTACATTTCATGCGATAATTTTACTCATCTCAGTGCTTTATGCCAGATATGGTCACCAAAATTACGGTGGTAATTTAGTGGCAGTATTACAATGCCACTCAAAGAAAAAGTAAAATTATAATTCAACAGACATGGCTGTTTGATGTATGGACCTGAAGACAAGAAGAGGTAAATGTCAAGACAAGAGTCGAGATGTCTTTTAATAATGGTATTACTGTCGTTTTTATAATTTTGGAATGTTATGAGAACTTATTTTTTACTTTTACTCAGTTTTTAATTTAAAAAGGAAGGAAGGAGTCCCGCAATCTCGTCCCAAAGGTTAGGATTTAGGACACCAACGTTGTCCCATGCTTGGTTTGTATGGATCGTGCGTTAAGAATGGATTTGAACACACTAAAGATGATCATTTAATTGCAGTGTACTGCTTGCTAGAGTATAGATTCAAAAACATTCACTTCAATAATGCCACAGCTTGAACCAAGGCAATATCTAGTATAAGGTGTTTGCTTATCAGCAGTAAACACTGTCACCTCCTCCAGCGACACAGATAGTGACTCATTTATATCAGTGTATTATTTTTGGAATCATCCCAAACCTAAGCACATACAAAACAAAAAAGCAAAGGTCGAACATCAGGCTCCTCTTTGCTGTCTACTTTGGCTAATTCAAAGGATGAAATGAGCCTTTATTTGGCAACACCAGTGTCACAATTTGCCGACTGACCATTTGGAGCAGTGGGAAGATTTGAAAGTAGTATTCTCTTACTTGCATAAGTTATCCCACGAATACCTGTTAGTTCTGAACGTGTATTTTCAAATGCATCCAAAGACAAGACAAAAACAAGAATCAGATTATTGTCTAATCAATTTGATCAGTTATTGTTTTTAAGATAATTTACGGAGAAAGAGTGGGCAATGTATGATTAGTATATATTATTGCTATGTACTACACAGTTTAATCAGTCATGACATTTCGTTGTTGATTTGATTTATAACTGAAATAAGAACTGAGTCTGATTAAGTTTAACCTTGTTTTAATTTATTTAATTTATAATACATTTTTTACATAATGGGATTACAAAAAGGCACATAGTTTATTTCTGCAAATTCCATCATTATATAAAATAAAATACTGTCCAATGTAGTTACAAAGATTAAGAAAAGGAGTTATAATTTGAAGTTAAAGTGCAGGTGCCGGCCTCTAACCTTACAATAAAAAATAAAGTCGCGAGAGGATAGAAAAAAAAAAAAAAAAACCTTTTGGAGCGCTTGGTAAATCTTCGTTATTGTCGAGGAAGAGCTAAGAGTGATGAAGCATAGCATCTATTACTGTCTCAGATCGTAACAGTCGTGTGAATGTTGCTGTGAACTAGCAAACATCCGTCGATCTCTGCATTTCCTTAATTTTGTATTCATTACTTTAACTAATTAATTTTACTGGGACGGAGCGTATGACCCAGCAGCAAATTTCCTACGCACATGCTTTCCAATTTCATTATTTTTTTATCTTTAATTTTTGGAGGATAATTTCACCATCCACCTAAAAGTTTAAATTATTTCAGTGTTTCAAATAAATTGTTTAACATTTCCTTTGATAATTTATTCCAGTCACTAAATCCCTTACCTATAAAATAAAATTTCCCCAAAAAAACAATAACAAGTCTTCCACTGCTTTTTCGCGTATACTTATGTAATACATTCAATTACTCTGAAGCACGAGAGTGCATTACCGTCAATTTCATGATCTGCACGTTCTGCTTAGTTTGTATGCGTATTTATTTTTTTCATTTTTTTTTTTTTTTTTTTTTTTTTTTTTTTTTACGATTATGACAGATTGCAAGGGGAGCATGGTATGTCAGTATTGCTAGAGGCGATGGGCGACAACATTTAAGTGAATACATATTCTTAATGATTCATCATAATCAAATTCCACTGTCCAATACAATTTTTCACTAGTTCGTAGTAGAAGGAGATATTCTTTGATGTAAAAACAGCCTTAACAGGAGTACCAATCTAAACCGTCTCCAGAACTGACTTATGCTTCAATACGCTGTTTCCCTCGAGTCTAAGGAAGAATGATCAACCGGTTAACCCTTGCAAGCACTTTTTTCAGAGACGAGATATAATCCTGTGTAGGAGTTACTTCGCTTGTTGTCCAACACCTGCGCTGGGTGAATCATGTGCTTCTCCTGGCCTCTGTACCGAGATGGAAAACAATAAATCCGACTATGGAAAGATACTTAACAATAGTTCTGAGAATGCAAAATTTTGTAAAACAGTTTCTAAAACGGAATATGGACGATTGTGGAGGTTTAATGGCCAAATAAACGTTAAGGGTAGTACAACAAATAGCATACTACCAATTTAAAATCGCCCACACCTATATAAAAGTAGTCCTTCATATTTCAAAGCCTTGCAACTTCAAGATACAACATCGAATTTCTAAGCTTCTCTTTCGAATCTGCAATTACATCATCCTAGAAATCTGTCGTTGAGTTTCTAAATGTATTCGACTAAGTATTGCTTCGTTTAAGGTATGCAATATTCGTCTGATTGTGTTCTATTGTTTTTTGTGCTAGTTAATAACAGTGAATGATGATAGTCAAATAAGTAGGTATCTCACTCTGCCTCTGACAATGAGATGATAACTTGGCGTAGGTCAAAATTGCACAGAATTGTCAAGGGGTAGATGTTATCTAAACAAGGTACAATTTCTCTAAACACAATCTACAAATCCCATTATTTTCAGTAGTTGATGTAAATTAATGACAAGAAATTCTTAAATTTGTCATTAAATTCCTACAGATGTTGGAGTTATGGATCCACAGATCTACCCCAAGTATGAAGAGTTTATGACTAATCGAAAGAATCATTTACTTTGTACAATAAGTACCAACAACATGATTGCCAGTTAATATCTGTGTAACAGCTTAAATATTTACTGTTAGAAATGCCTTTAATATCTTCATTGTACTCATGACATACGATGGCTGTAAAAATCTTATAAAATCAGAATTACTAAATATCGCAAACTTCCCTGATGCTGCATTCACATTCTAATAACTCCAATGTTAATCCGCACTTATTAATTAAGTCTTATTAATTAAGAGGATTTTTGTATAGGATATGAACCATATCTTCTTAGTACCTAGTAGTTTTTGTGGTAATGTAGTTAGCATTTACTTAAAGTAATGCACTTTATTTTGTATCAAATACTACATACAATCTCTCATACGATTCTGAGTTTAACATCTTCAAACCTCGTACAGAATTTATAATAACATTTTTGTATCAACTCTGTCCAACCTTATACGCTCATACGCATACCTAAGAAGTGAAATCATTAAATCCTATACATTTAAAAGCCAAATCTGTACTGATATAGTGATCCCGTCATGTTTCAAACTAGTAACGGCTTCTTCTTTAACCTCCAAACATGTCCCAACTATTGTAATGATTTTTAAAAAAAGCAATGTTTCTTTACTCACCTGTTGTCTAATACTGTAACATCCTGTATCTAAAATACTTTCAAAAATTAAAAATATTAATTCGATCATAAATATCGATAAACATCAAGAATAATAGAGAGTTATGATTGACGATAGAGCCCCGTGGGAAAACAATTTGAAAGCCACAGTTGCCTAACATTCATATATACATTGTTCGCATTAATACCACCAATCCATCCTAACGTACCATAGATGACATAAAATAACTTATGGTTCACTCGCAAAAGGTTTTTATATTCACCTAGATAATATCCATACTTTTTCACGAATACATCTTGTCAGCTTTCAACAATTACAAGTGTATTTCTCTTAATCTTAATTTTTCAATTTACACTAATCAATACTGGCGACCAGTAAATGATCGTTTGCCATTAGTCCAAGCAGTGTTGAGCGAAAATCATGAATTTTAAGTCCTATACTGCCTGTTTATTTTTCGTGTACTACTATTTTGCATTTTCCAAATTAACTAACCTTCACTGTTACGGTTTCATCTCATCGTCATGCACAGTATCCAGCCGTTTACCGGGTCTGCTTTTCACCCAGTACTCTTCATTTTCTTCTTTCTTCCTACAATCTCCATCTTCGTTCCATCCTCTCTACTCTTATCCTCATACCCTCTCTTCCATCTATCACTTGGCTCCCTCGGGGCCCAGAGAATTAATTTCATGTATTTTACTTTATAATCTCCACCTTCCCCATTACCATATCATACAGTTAAAATTCAGGAAACATCTTCCATATAATCTAATAAATGCCAGCTCAACCAGTGTGTACAGTTGACACATCTGGGTACAGAAACTTAGAATTACAATTGCAAAAATAAAATGTTTCTGTTTCTTTGGATAAATTTTATATCAAATTAGAACCAATGATAACTCGAAAGTGTGCTACATTTGGTTTAATTTTTAGACAAAGAGAACATCCTTTGAGAATTATTGCCAGGTAATGCCTTTCACCTTTTCTGTATTCAAGTGGCCACGTTCGTTCTGCACCTTGATTCAAGTGCCTGATGAAGTAACGATCTACATATTCATGTCCATCGATATTGCAGAATTCGTATTCAGACTTCACAAATCTAAAAAAAAACTGAATGGAATTTTAGTAGTGGCGGGAGTCACGGGAATAGTAAAGAAATGTAAATAACACAGATTCAACAACCTTCCTTGTATAGGCCTACTTGACCACTGTAAACAAATCTTAGGTCTAATTATTAGATTTGGACACAAATAAACTTTTTAGATAACATATATTAACTCTTTTAATTTAATAGTGAATGTATTCATCATTAATTCTAAAATAAATAAATAGAAATGTGAACAGGTATTTTCTTGACATTCAAATCATTTATGAAATAATTGGCACATAATAATCAATTGTTAACAGAGAAATTGGTAAGAGACAAAGTAAATCGCGTTGTTTTTTAGTTATCTTGGTTACTATTAATCGGTAGTTATTTAGTGTTTAATTCCACAAAAATTAACTGAAATTGTAGAAGCAGCTGTGATAAGGGTTTGGAACTTATTGATAGTATACTGCACATACTAGCCCTAATTAAATTACTTTAAAACGTTTACCTGATTCGTTAAAATGATAAAAATTCCTTGGTTGACCATTGTCAATAATATTGAAGGTTCATTTTGTTCGCGTTTTCACCTTAACAATTTCTTGTAAGGGGAAAAATACTGCAGAAAACCCAGCTTCCGTAATTCTACTCAATTATTACATGCATGAAATCTTTCAGCCCATGTTACTTCTCTGTGAAAGTTAAGTCAAACTACCCTGGAAAGCGATTGACCTTAAATGTGTGCTTTTAGCTTGTGATATCGACTCCTATGTTCAAATATAAATATGATGCGATAAATGTTGAATAGTGATTACAATTGAATACGAATTTTTGACAGCGCTATGTTTTCCTACTTAATCCTTGTTGAATCACTCTGTCACAGAATTACCTATTTCTGTATTTGACCCAAGAATTTTTTTTTCATTCTTCATTTCTTCTGTGTTCCGTGTCTGTACTCTCGCTAAACTGTCGCAGATTTTGAACTTTACCTCTGCTGATAATCATCGTAATGAATCTCTGCTAAACAAAAATATTTTCAGGTCCATCGTTCTATCAAGATGTTTAAAATAGTATAATATAACAAATATTCATTGGAAAATATTGTTATTTGTTATTGTTTCATTGTAGTTTAGTGGAAGCCATTTATTTATTTCTAACTTCAATGCATCGTTTGTTAAGAAAGACCGTGGAGTATATAATATTAGGTTGGTGCATAAGTTCATAGAGTATTTTCATAAGTTTGTTAAACACATCAGAGAGACATGTAAGAGACAAATTAATTATCAGCAATGTATTCTCCTTTACTAACTACAACAGTATGCCAACACTGGAGTAAAAAAATCGCATGGTTTTGACTCAATTGTTTTAATTACTTTTAATTGCAATGGAGCGCACGCTCCGGTGGCAATTTCCCTACACATCCATTTTTCCCTCTTTCCTGTAGCCACCTACTTATGCCCTCCACAAATTTCAGCCATAAATTGTTTCATCGTTTTTGGTAAATTATTCATCATTTCTCTTGGTAACTTATTTAAATCTCTGACCCCCTTACTTACGAAAGACACGCACATCCCTGTGCCTGAAATCGAGTGCCAGCTTGTGGTCATGGTCATCTCTTCCCTTCCATGCAACCTTAGACCAATATCTTTCCACGCTTCATCACCAATGTACACTCCCATGACACTTCCAGGCATGTTCGGACCGGATCCTTGAAGAGTGTTCGGTTATGAGCGGAAATGGTAAAAATCTGAGGGCGCAAGATCTCGTGCGTAATGAATTCCCAAAACCACTTCTGGATATTGTTTTTTTGTCAGATTTTCAGAGTACAGGCAGGCGTAATCGTGCTGTAGCATCACATCACAAATGCAGTACCTATGCACCCGATTTTGGAACCTTGACCATTGAATGCAAATGTTCCACGATGGTGGAAAGACCACAGTTGATTACATTTGCCAGTTTTCGAATACTAACGAGGATGATTGTGTATTAATGTGTTTAAAACGGTCTTCATCAAAACTTCGAAGGTCTTCTTAACGTGGATTGTCACTAACGTCAGAATGACTCTCCCTAATACAAGAAAACTATTTTAGTGTCTTTCTATCTACGAATAAATTGTCCCCGCACAAGTTTCCAATATTTCTGACCACCCTCCTCTACTTTCGCGTCTTTACTGAACTCAAAATGAAGAATATTTCGGAAATGTCCCATTTTTTAAACTTGTCACTCCATTTTCTAGCGTCACTGCCTCCACTCAATATCTGCAACATTGAGTAAACCAATATGTAAACCCAAGCACAGCAACTAAACTTCAAAACAAAAATGGCACTCGATACAAAAACCCATGGCAACCAAAGTATAAATTCGCAATAAAAAAACGCTGTGAACTTGCGTCCCAACGAAATATTTGTGAGAATTGCGTCTTTCGCACCTTAAAAATAAATGATGAAAATCTGACCCTAGAAATAAAGTACTGGCTAAGAAATTGCCTTATCACAAGACTGGATCATATTAGGAATTAGAAAACACCTTTAAGTAAATAATAACATCGTACCGAAGGTAGAGGGCAACTTGCTGACATGTTGCGGCCGTTGTCTGTGTAAGGAGCGTTAACAGATGCCTAACGAAGGTTAATGAATGAACACGCCGTGCAAGAAGGAAATGTGGTTTACCTCAAAGAAGATGGAACGAATATGTGGAAGAAGCATTGAGTTACATAGAATTAAGATGCGGTTTAAACGAGAGAGTCCAAGTTGAGAAGTGGGAGACGACGATACTTGTACTAAATGCAACGTATACTATCAGGAAAGCAAATAAATCATGAATTAGTATTTAAATTTTAAGATTAACTGGCAAAAAGATTTTGGAACATTTCACGAACATTACTGAGCAGTTGTTAACGGTGCGATACACACATAGTTAATTCGAAAAAATATTTTTTACTATCAGTTGGTGTCTTGACCGCCACAAGGTTCACTGCCACTAGGAATGTCACGAAAATTTATGCTCATAGCCGCTATCAATTGTCAATCAGGCTTGTATGTAAATACCTTCAGCCTCAATCAGTTCGTTCTGTTATAGTATGGAAGATATGCAGGTTATATTTTCCTTAGTTACTGTTTCTTTTCGTCTTGTTCTTTCCTTTTTGTAGGATAATGGGCTGCTGATATAAAGAAATCGCGTGTAATAGTCTTATTCCTCAGTTTGTTTAATATTGTCTTGACATCCATGTCGCACTTATACAATGAAAGACTGACTAATTTTTTGTTATTTTTTTTTTGGCCACTATTTTCGTTTTTTCCATATTTGTTGAAAGTAACTATCATAATAAGTTAGTTACAAATGGAAAATTATTGTTTTTAGATTACGTAATTTTTCCACTGCTGTGGGCGCTAATTGAAGCGTTTTAAGTTACACTTTGAGAGACTTTAATGCAACAATGAATGATTTTACTAATAACATAATAATGTATGGTGAAGAAATGCACCAACTTAAATATTTTTTATACGGAAGATGGATATGGATTCTTGTCAATAACAAAATAATTTAAGATAAGTACAATAATTTAAGATAAGTACAATAATTTGAGATAAGTACAATCTAACACTCACATATGGAGCCAATAAACTCTTTGATTACAAGAATAATGTCGATGGCGTAGCAAAGTAATTTCAAATGACTAACTTTCAAACATATGAGCATATCTATGGTGCATGAATAAATGGAATACAACGGACAATTCCTGAGAGTATTTAAAGTGTATTCATGTCTTCGGCTTCACAGTGCACAGTGTAAAGCATTTGCCACATGTGAATGTCGGAGAACACAAATATCTGCGGAACTGCAACACTGTGACTACCTTTCCACTGTCTAACAATGGCTGACTACATTGTATCTACGTGAGAAGACACAGGGTAACTCCCGGGCGAGTACACGTGATTGCATGTGAGGTGACGACGCGGTGTGGGGAGATCTTCGTTCCCGCGATACGTCTCGTGGTAATAAGGGAACATTTAAAGTTAACTACCAAGCACTCCAGCCAGAGGCAGGCTGCGCAGAAACAAAACTGCCCTGTCACTGTTGGGTATGTCGAAGTAGTGATGGCATATCGCTGACCCAGTTATGCGCCTCGTGTGGAAGCTGTCTGTCGGCTCCGGCGGTGGCCCGACGGCGCTGGCTGAATTCCACAGCGTTCATCCCGGAAGAGGGCGACAGGAGAAGGCTGATATCGTAACACCAGTGGGATGAGTCCAGTACCTCCGGAAGTATCTGTGGTCGACGACTTGTAGCCCAGTAGCCTCGAAGGAAGAATTCTTCCCCCGTTATCCTGCAAGAACAGAGAACACGTGACAGAACCACATGTGTAACACACCTTCACTCAATTCGACACCCTTTCAAATACTCGGGAGCGCGAAACCTAGACGATTCTGTTAGGCTGAGATCATTTCGTGTTCGCGCTTTCTATTGGTTGAAGTTAAGCGGGCGGAAGTATGTTTTTCCGCTGAATTGTTAATAATCGTCTCCATTTCGGAGCTATAAATAATGTGAAGTTTACCGTCGCAGCACGTGTTCTATTCCTACAACCATTTATTACTGACACGTGTTGTTTAAGAATGTACCTGTTGGCTACTCTGTACAATATAACACCCTGTGTTGCAAATTTTGAAAATTGAATGACACCCCCTCACCGAACTTGGAGGGTGCACGATTAACGGTAGGATCTGGCATCTGAGAGAGCGCACAGTGGAATATGATCCGACGATCCAGATATCAGTGAATCACTCCAGTCATTACCAGGATGGTTCCATCAAACAGCTGACTTTCATAACATTTCTGGCACAAAGTCTTATCTCAATTCGAATGATTTCTGCATTAACGGACTGAAAAACCCTGTCAAATAAATGATAACCACTCTACAATCGTGCACCTTGTTTCAGAAACGATGTTCTCCTAATAGGAAGGGGAGAAGACCATGCAGGTCATCCTCACAAAATGCGGGGTAAATAACGCTCCTACTCAAGATAATAGTAGTCAATTCCTGACTACCATATGCCTTTGACATGAGGTTGTTTAAGAACTTATATATATTATCAGAAATCAGACAGAAAGTATTCAAATATATAAATAGACATGCCAGAACTCTATAATAATATTATACTCTACAACTTATATCCGAATAGGTAGTAAAATAGCACATAACTCTTTCATTACATTGCAGAAGGCTTACAACATTACTCACTAGAAATCATATTTTTGGAGGGATATTTGGTAAGTTCAGCACGAGAAACAAGGCGTCTTATCACTAGACCTCTATTTCTACTGGCACATCGCCTTTGCTTTTTTTGAAAAAAATGATGGCTTATTTTTTTCTGCTTTTAGTTATGATTTTTTTTTTTTAAATTAACATATTTCTCACTTTTGCAATTTGTCAAAAGAAAATTGTTTAAAGATAATGCACTCAAAAAGTGAATGAAGACTTTCCCGGCGTATTGATTAAATGAAATCTTCACAGGAGTTCAGCAGATAGAGTCGTAAAAAGACAACGTTTTGACAGCCGAATCTTCTGTATTCATCAGGTCTACAGCTTCAGATATTGCTACCTGAAAATCACAAACTAGACTAGTTTGTGATTTTCAGTTTCAGTATTCTAGGTAGTTTTAGAAAATAAACACATCGTTTATACAGTTTAAAAAAAATATGACTGACTAAACTTTTGGCTCTCGACAGTCAGTAACTATAATTGCCAGTCTGTTCGTCCAGACTAATCGGCAGCGTAGCGAGGCGGTTGCTCACTATCTACCTTGTAACAGCCGCAGTGTTCGGCCGCCCAAAAGAAGCAGCGCCGCACGCAGCTCGTAGGAGCGCGACCATCAGGCTGGCTCGAATCGCGTTCTGTGCTGTCGCCGGACAATGGAGTGCAGCACACGTGTGTCGGATGGGCGTCTGTCGAGGGGCCATTCAGTCGACCGAGCGTCGCTGCCATCCATCGACCAATCGATTGCTGGAATGCGACGGTCACCCTGAGAGGGACGCATATATCGACGATCCACTCGAATTCATGAAATGTATTTAAGCTCTGAAATATAGTTTCACGATATTCCTTCTGCTTGTTTAGAAATACAAAATCTCATAAAGTCGTTAGATGCGGTAAAGAATAATGTCATGTCGAACAAGCTTAAATGTTAATGAAAAAACACTGATTCGATAACTGCTTCTTGACGTACAGCCTTTGACTTAAGCTGCTACAGTATAGGTCTCCTAAATATACGTCTCCTAAATAAAGCACTAACTGTTACATGAAAATCTTAAGAATTACAAGAATAAGTAGCTTCTTTCGCGTTTATTTTATTATTATTATTTAATATTGGCTTTTGGCTATGTCAGCCGTAAAGCCAGCTACAAATGTATCTTTGTCTCTTCAAGTGTATTTGCACTATATCTTCGTCGTTATATTACTCTCCAGTATGGACAACACCGGACAGACACGAGACATATTTAAAACCACCCATGCATTCGACCGGACTCAAACCGGCGACCCGAACAACGTGAAGCCAGCTCGCTAGGCGCTACGCTACAAGCGCCGGCTTCTTTCGCGTTATACGTAACCTACATTTGAAGTGTACAGACACGCCCAAATAGCAACATTTTGTCACCCTAAATCAGTCAGACAAGTAGTTTCAAATAGTGTTGCCCTCTTTACGTCATGCTGATGGGTTGTAATTTGGTTAAGGTGCTGATTATTTTTTTTGTAGGTGCTAATACTAGCATAAGCATTAATATTTTTAATCTTTCAGATGATATAGCAGACACTAGCAAAGTACGTTTTAACATCACTGTACTTGACACGGAGAATAACTCAGATCTCGCCGCATTATTATAAAAAGCTCTGATTAAGGTTTTCCAAAATATAAGCCACTTCTGTTTTGTTCAACAACTGGCGCCTCGAAAACTAAACGTTTTAGAATGACATAAAAATTCCTATCTTCGTAAATATATGTTGGTATTTATCCGTTCTCTTCCCTAATTATGATGCAGACCATGGTTAGTAGCTTGCTAATTAATAGGATTGTAACTTCGAAGGGGAAAGATGATCTTTCAAAATTTGTAGAGTACAAGACCTTCAAGTTCACGTTATCTTTTGTCTTCTTTCGTCTGTTTGATTACCTTTTCCATCTCTTCTGCGAGTTAATGTTTGACAGCGCGAAAGAAAATAACGGAAGATCCTTTGCATTTGAATCACATTATTCTTTTCTCACCTCGAACCATCAATATGAATCAGAACTGCTAACCTCTTTATCGCAATCGTCGATATCTTTTAATTTCATAATTGTCTAGTAACTTTCCTTTCCAAAAGATATTTTTGTTTAGACGTGATATTTTTACTCATATCATTGCAAAGTGAAAACTGTGAATGTTATTACCCAATTTGCCTGTCCTTTCCTAATAACAATCGAATAAAGACATCTGTCTTATCATCACGGGCCTTTAGCTCCCAAGAAGAAAAAAAATGCTTTTCTCCAGTGGGAAATTTTTTTAAATAGCACTATGACGGCACGCACGGGTTGGAGATGGTCTTGAAATCAAGGCCACTTGTCTGTCTTCTCTTAACTACGACACAACACAGAGGCTAAAAACTGGACTAAGTGAGACTGGGTTAGTGCGTAGTACTCTCGCACAAACAACCATATCGTGCAGTTGCGTCACAACACGTGAGAACTATGACTCATGGCTACGTCGCACGCGTTCGTGGTCCTGTTCGTAATGCATTCTATCTTAATTTAAATCTCAATTCAACCTTCTCCCGGAGTAGCATCGAAGTTTGACCTCGTCATATTTATTACTGTGAGTTATATGGTATAGCAGCTACAATATCCCAACGTATAAAACATGTAAATAAAGAATATTAAAGACATACTTCTGTTTGTTCGGTTTAAAAAATATAATATCCTTCAGCGTTTCAACAAGAAAATTACTTCATAATGGAAGTTATTCTACATAATGCCAAATAATTGATCATAATAAGATACGTACGCTAAGCAAGAAATAAAATAAAAACCGGGCAAGTGCAAGATGTTCCTCGCGCAAATAGTGCTGCATTCTTAATAGATTACACATGGAAATTGTTACTATACTCTGTTCACTCCTAACTGGCGGCTCAAGGTCATTCTCCCCTGACCTCGCTCCTCAGCTTACTACCTCTCCTAGCTATTTGCAGTGTCCAGATAGACGGGTCAATACTTGACCCATTTTTAGGTTAGGTAGTGAATTTTACTCGTGCAACTAGTACAGTCTTCCAATCTATTACTTCCACTTGTACATCCAATAAAATAGTGATGATATATGACAAAATAAGCGCAAAATAATAGTTTTTACTTGCTTCGCTTAAAAGTTACAAAGTATACAAATCAGATGTGAGAATACTTAGTTTTTACATGCAGGATATGGTTGATATTGGGGACAAATTTGATGTTCTTTGGTAAAAGCGTATTTGAGACATACCTCATAATAAACATGGTGCAAAATTGTCAAGTATGATGCCATCCAACGTTTTTATTTTCCAGTAAGAAATTTTACAGAATACTACAGTCCTCAAATTGACAATCTGTATCATCCATATGATACACGCCAGAAGAGATTTTTTTTCTGATCTTCTTTACTACAATGGAAGTTCCATAGAATGTAATTGTGCTAAGTTGTGGTGTGTATCTGTACCACATAGCAATCGAAGTTACTCTTAAATTTAGTTATAAGTAGCCACCTGTTTTGGGTTTACATAAAAATATTTTAATTTTCTTTCTACTTAAGACGGTTTCCGGTATTGTGGAGAATATGACTTAATTTGAAGGAACTATTTTTACAGACACACACAGTCCCAGAAAGCCTGATTTGTGGCAGTGAAAAAATTAGTTCCAAAAATACCTATTAAAAACAAATATTTCTTTTGCATGATAATATTTTAATAAATTTTTACCCTTCTCCTTTATTGATAGGTTTTATTACCTGAATAGTTACTTTTAAACCACTTGCTGAGATATGTCTTTTTGCTTTTCAAGTTTTTCAGTATTTGTGAGTGGCATTGTATAAACCTATATCAAGCGAATCATAATGTTGTATTAGACCTTCTCTTTGTCACTACACTAAAACAATTTGTTACTGCATTTTTAAAGTAATGCTCCAGGTATAGCAGAAACAGTTTACGTTTTCTTTAGCACTTTAACTCTTCATTCATAAACTATAAAAAATTTCTATATATGCAGGGATTAATGTTAGTCCGGTATGATGCTATCGACTAAATTGCGAATTTTAGCGGCTTGTTTTCATGAAAGTTATCATCTTATTGTAGGTAAATATCAGAACTATCAACAGAGTTATTAGATAGTTTAAAGTATATATATATATATATATATATATATATATATATATATATATATATATATATATATATGTATATATATATATATATATTACTGTTGTAGTAGATCTTAAACTAATCCTGAAAACACATAACCCTGTTAAAAACCTTGAAGAGAAGCGAAATTATACAATATACGGATCAATAACAAAAGTGGAAACAAGCAAGCTCTAACCAAGTTGCCAAAGAAGATAAAAGAAAAAGGATCTTATCCAAGGATTTTCTTAGTAAGAAGCTCCCAACTGCAATGAAATTTATACCGACTAATACTTTAATTATTTATCATATTAAAAGATCAAAATAGTGCTAAAAAGTACTAGAAACTATCAGAGAAAATGGCGAAATAAAAACATACTAACACTAGAACTTGAAGGTTCACAGTGATTTTATTGTGTTTGACGAAAAAATAAAATAAAATAAAGTAGAAGCAGCCAAATGGAACTGATCCCTTTCAGGTGTTAAAGTACTATTATTTTGGCATATCAAAATTGTCAAGAAAAAGTCGTTATTTTATAGCCTGAAATTAGTTTTTTCTTACTATTCAAACTAGTAAGTTGACCATTATGCACATCATTTTCCATACAGTTAATAAAAACCTGTAACAAATTGTAAAATGTACGAAACAACCTTCAAAATTGGATGCTGCTGTATAATAGAGTTAAAGGAATAATTGCATGTACTTGCTGTCAGTGCCGTAAACCGGAAGTGGTTCAGCTGAATTGTCGCTCATAATCGTGGTGCAGAGCGCAAGAATAAATTTTTGTGGCCTCCAGGCGCTTCACGACCGCGCAATAAAAACTATGTGCGTGCTGACGATGTGGGCGAGCCAAATACCGAAACGTATGGACCTCGTTACCGGGGGCGTTCCATTAGCTCTCTCACGCGCCACAGTTCGCAGCAAGAGTATCGTGTGATGTCATTACTTTTTATTTTTTTCAGTTAACTAACAGAAAAAATTTCACCACAAAGCAGGGAGTGGTTACAAGCGTCAAGAGAACGTCTGCGTATGCTCCGAATTTTAGCTAAGTCCTATCGCGAAGTCGTTTGGTTGTTTTCCCTCTCTGTTTGCCCAATTCAGAATCCCTCTTACACGAATTCACAACCCGTGTTTGTCGTATTCCACACATAGAGGAAAATAAGCGCTTTGGCTGTCCAGCTGTTCATTTGTTGTACGTTGGATGACTGGTTCACGGACAATATTGAGATGTAGCCTCCGGCGAAAATAATTGTTGGCGCGTACAGAAAGGGACATTATAATGTTAAAAGTAACTGTCTAAAAATGACCGGACAACAAATATTTTAATAATGGTATGCGTTCGTTGTTCTTGCTCGAGTAGCACAGGAAATAACATTTTGTTATTACGGAAAGCACTGAAGCACATATTCGCTACACACGTAAATTTAACAATTCCAAACATTCATCAAATCTTGACAGGCTACGTTATTAGCTCTATATATACTTTTTGCGTGATGCTGAAATAATTTAAATGAATTTACATTACACTGCTATAATGAGCTGATAAACTGATTGTTTCTGCTTTTTGCGGGTTTAAGTTCCGCAGTAGCATCTTTGGCGATTACCACTGCTGTCATCGACTGAAAATAATTATTACTTAGTTGCACGGGTTATTATTCTTGCGAGCACAGGTTTTAATTCTCTTTAGGGATCCCATTACATTGGAAAAAACGTAGAGTGATTACCATCACACTCTGGCTTTTTGGAATTATTTTTTTTTCCTCCCGAGAAGAAGCCCATTCAATGGTTCTGTGATAGCAGACTGAGTTGCACATGAAGTCTCTTCGGACGTACAGCTTCAATGAAAATACTTCCTTTGAATCGTAGTTACCCAGTGGCTCTGCAGACCGAAATGAGAGCCCTCACCTGCACCTGGGCTAACTACAAGAAAGTTAAACTTCATTCACTGCTGTTTTAGGCTAAAATTATCTGTATAAAACCAGCGCACTTTCAAATTACTGTAACTGCTAGACGAACTGACTAAATCAAACGATTTAGAAAAGAACATAACTTGCAAAGTTCTCCTCACTACTTCCATTCGCTGCTGACATCTTCGTTTATCAAGGTCTAATGACGGCATCATTACGAATCGAACGTTGAACGATAGAGGTTTGCTGACTCTAACAATTAGAAGGAAGATACACATCGTAGCTGAAATATTGTACATATTGGATTCTCTTCTTGACATTTTGAAAAAATTACAGCCATTTGAAAAAATCAGAAAATGTCTCCACTTAAGAAAAAAGTGCCTAAATCGCCTTATAATGTGAGCAATAGCAAACGGAAAATGCCCATGGGATGCACAGTGGAACAGGAACTACAGTTTTGTTTTATACGTTTGCCCTTTACTAAGCACTATACCAGGCTCTTATTACCTGTGGTCTAGTTCTGTATCCGTATCTTTTCAGACTAAGCAACCATTTGAACGAATTTAACTGATTTATTTATTTCACAGGCCCTTTCGTCAATTATCAGATTATTAGACTGAGGTGCTAAAATTGATAATTCCCATATTGTGTTTTCATTTCTCTTTATTGTCTTGTTAATAATATGTTTTATAGAAGAAAAAAACACAAAAAATGACAAATAACAAAACACAAATAAAAAAAAAAAAATTCACAAAATCATTATTTAGACAAATGGATAGCCATTTTCAGCAAATTAATCTCAGACAACGACAACGTTTTCCAGTGTCTAGTAAGTACAATGTCTTCCACTCTTCTCGCAAAGTGACCTAGAACGCTGAAAAATTATATTTTCAGCTATTTTTATGGGTATCATCACGGGTTTCCTAAATCTCCACCCTTGACAGGAAAAATGCAACATGTTACCACATAAAGTAGTGAAACGGGGAATGATGCACTCTCTCTTCACAATGGAAATGTAATTACCGAGCGGGGCGGTGTAACGGTTAGCGTTCTCGCCTCGCATTCGGGAGAATGGCGGTTCGAATCCCCGTCCGGGCATCCAGATTTGGGTTTTCCATGGTTTCCCCAAATCACTCCAGGCAAATGCCGGGATGCTTCCTTCAAAAGGCCATGGCCGAATTCCTTCCCATTCCTTGCCCCCATCCTTGCCCCCCATCCTTTCCCGTCTCTAAAGACCTCGATGTTAAAAAGAGACGTAAAGCAGTTACAAAAAAAAAAGGGAATGTAATCGATGTAACTTTTCTCATGCTGTTGAGAAATATATAGTATAACACAATACAACCTCGCCAACACTGTTGCAGCACTTTGCTTCCATGCCGGTTGACGGACCTTATCTGGCATTAGGATTTCCTGTATTGAAATTCTACGTACTGTGGTTCCGTCCGGTTGTGCCAAATTTTGATCTGAGGCGTATCCAGATGCGTTGTGCTTCGTTACACGAACATCTATCTATCTATTACTGGGAGATGTAATCTGAACAGCTTCATATTTGTTAAAATTAATTCATTAATTACTGGCAGAAAGACATCGCAAAAGATGCAAGGACTTTATTTTAAAATTATTCCACTTACATGAGTCCGATTAGTGTTAGGACACTTTCATTCACTATTATTCTATCTGACATTTAACGAAACACTTCTGTAAGTATCATTTCGTAAGTATGGTTCTTTCAGAACACGTTTTGATGTAACTTTTTTTCTTAAAAAACTAGAAGTCATGTGACGACTGCAAAGAGTAGGTGAGTGTAGGATAGGGGGAAGTTGGGTGTGTAGGAAAATTGCCACCGAAGCGTATGCTCCATTGCAATTAAATTAAATTAAAAGAGGTTCGTTAGGAAGTGTTATGAACAACCAGAAGGTGGACAGTCATTAGTAATTATAATATTGATAAACCATTTCCTAAATTATAGATGTAAAAATAAGTATTTTTCCCCAATCTTAACTCCCCGTAGTTGCTCTAACTAACTGCGTCCATGAATTATTAAATCTCGTCAGAATTTTGTATTGGACAGACATTCCCAGTATATATCATTATCATTTTCTTTTTTAAAGTACTGCGCACCTGGGTAGTTCACTAATTGTCAGTTTGTCGCCAACTCAGCTCTGAATGCGCAACGGGGCCATTAGTTTACATACCGGCGTCCATAATCCTGAAACACGGGTTTAATTAAACTTGAGGAACAATTTGTGGCCAACACGACCAATCTACAACGCCTGCAACACCGAGTTAACAACAGCTACTTTCAGGCTGAGAGATACTTCGAGGAGAATTCACTTTCCGCTTTCTTTATTTTAAAAACTTTCAGCGTCTCTTAAAGTTCTTTCCTCTCCCAATAAAACTTTCATATTTTCATGTGTAATTAATGGAATACGAGAATTAATTTTTATAATATCTATTTTAACTACGTGAGACTCAAAAGGAAAAATATTTAATCTATAATACTTTCTACATAGATGGAAAATGATTCTAGACTACCAGTACTGAGTATTTGCACCAGTTTACCAGTTAAAAGTAACCTGATAAAAGTTGATCAGCTGATTATTTAATTTAACCTTCAGTCATTGCCAGTGTCCTCTAACAGTCACAACCAAACTGCAAATTGATTAGCGATGAGGCGATGACCTACAGTAATTTTCAGAACATTCCGTATTGGATGTCTTTCTGTGCACTTGAACCAGTAAGAGTAGTTTGTATTTCAGCAGCAACACAATTTAGTGTGTATTAAGATGATCTTCGCAACGGTATAGTTATTTAGAGCTTTGAATATTTTGGTGGATAATCTAATGTGTGCACAAGTCAATGTCGTTACGAAATAAAAGCATGCGAGTTAATTAGTTCCGGAGGAGCCGCAAGTAATGTGTGTAATTTTGAGTAACACAGTGGTACTTATGAGGAATTCAAAACCATCTGGAGACGGAAATTCGTAACTTGTTCTACTATATACCAGTGTTTCTCAATCTGTGGCCCGCGAAGATCGTTCAGGTGGTCCTCTAGCAGAATGTTATAATTTTAGATACTGTATTTGTTCTGCATAAGGCTATAAGTGAGTATAAACTAAATTTTTAAAAGCCACGAATGTTTAAATGACTAGGTAAAAATCTGACATTTCAAGGACCAGGGTAAAACAGCATCGTTTCTACAATAGTCTATTCATTTCCAGCTTACATCGATACGAGCGCCTTTCATCTAAGGATTAAGTAAACGGCCGTTTTCTGGGGGTCTTGTGATTGGTGTGAGAGACCGCGGTACGTGGTATTGTTAGTAACATATGAGTGGTGAAGTAAACAAAAATAAAAGGTGCAAGGTATAGTGTCTTTTATTTTGTTTTGTGTATGTAGGCCGATGGTATTCTGCAGCATCCAGTAAACAGAATTATTCATTTCGTTACTAAACATTAAGAGACTGGTCAATATGTATTTAACTTTTAATAGTACACTTACAGTTTCATAATTGTGTTACAGTAGGGCTTCAAAACATTTACTATGTTATTATGGTAAAATAAAACATGTCCCAGAAATGAGTAATATAAACATAGGTAACAAATTGAGCCAATATAAATTAGTTGTACGCAACATTATTTTCGACAATTAACTGGTTTTCCGGTTGGAAAAGGTTGAGAAACACTGAGTATATATCACTCAAACCAACGATGCAACTTCTGAGACTGACCGCAAGTCGGATGACAACGCCTCTCTAGTGTGAAAGTGAATCATTGTATGTTGTTTCTAAGAATGTTCTGTGAGGGAAGAGACATAAGACGGCGCAGAGTGTTTCGGTATCAGTTTCCTCGTGCCCGCGGGCGGCAGACGAGGCACTGGGAGTTGGAGACGAGCAGCCACTCGCTCCCTGCAACTGTCAGTGCAGAGAATACGGCTGCAATCTTTATTTGATGGGGTTAGAAACTCAGTTACATCTGTAATATTAACAGTATCATTAACTTTCTTAGTATTCTATGAACCACTTTGAACATTCTTGATATTCAGTACAGTACTGCAGCTTCCGTTCAATGTTTCGCACTGGAAAATAACTGTGCAAAATGAATTAGTACACAAATATTTATAATCTACTATATAATTTCCTAACCTCACTCATTCTCTCACCTAGATAGCTATTGGCTGGAGAACGGTGTCTCGTTTCAGCCTTCACTCGCAAAACAGCGACCAGGATACCATTAATACAAGAAATTCGTGGTTATGTCCACAATTTAATAGCTGCTATCAAATTAATTGCCATAATACATTCATTAAGTTTTCTTTTCATAGCGTTTCGTAGTTAAAAAAAGATCGATACACTTTACGTCTGAAAAAACGTGGATCTGATTTTCAGTAACGTGTTGATAACGAAAGCAACTTAAAAAACTTCAAAAAAAAAATTAAATTACTCATGTTCTTTGCGGTAATCACGAATGCCAATTATCATTCCGGCTTAAGATAAATTTCAATTTAATTAAAACTTTCACTAATGTTGTTGCTTGACCAAAGTTAATGCATTACGGTTTGTTTGCTTTTTATGTATTTTACTGCCAACTTTCGTTAGTGGTCTTTCTTTCATGTTCGCTGCAAATAAGTTATTACGTTATTTTAAGTGGACATCAGAACAAATATGTTACTGAATCAACTATTCTGGCAATTCATTTCTTCAGAGTTGCTCAACTGTTTAATAATATGGAATGTGTATTAAGTACTCTGGCCGTTACAGATACTATGACCAATGATTACGAGTGTTTGCCCAGTATCAATGAAAAACGACGTGATGCTTTCGAATTAGGAATTTTTTTAACTTTGCAGAGTGAACTTTAAGGGTCAAATACAAGTCAATTTTGTATTTAAGTAATTATACTAGAGTGCTATCGTCCCTGTTCGTGTTTAATACCTACCTCTATTAATGCTACTAGATTCTTCAAGCTCAAAGATTTTATTCACCCTGAAACGCAGAGAAAGTTTATATTTGGTCAAATCAGGTCAACCTGCCATGATCTTTCATCCTAAAAACTAGAACTATTCTAGATCTGTGACGATACGCAAAAAACGGTTACGGGCTTACACTAGTAGGCCTATATAATATTTTAATAATAAAGTAATTTGCTTAATGTTACATTGAATATGTTTAATGATACAATATTTATTTTTCTGACGTTTGCCATCCATCATCACATATACTTCGTACTTTGAAAAATTCGTCATTATTCGAGTTCTTAATTTTGTTAATTAATTTTCACGTAACAGCAATGTATGAAATTCATTAATGTTGTGCTGCAGCTTGGTTGACAAATCTTTTAAAGTAGCTCATAAGTCCAAAACTGTAGTAAAACTTGCAATTATTTTAGGAATAAAATCAGGAACAGAATAATAACACAGAAACATTGAACTGGAGATATTAGTTCTTCCTTGCATTTGATGACATCATTCAGAGTTTCTTGTGTAAGATTTTTATTACTATCGTCACTTGAGAAATTTCAATTTCAGAACCAATATATTTTGTATGTATCCTCATTTTAGCAGAGTTACTCGTCCTTTTGTTCTAATTAAAATTATGCTTTTTAAAATACTATTATACCGCCTCATTTATTAAAATATTTTTAAGTGGCCGATGTATTCTAACCACAAATGGAATAAATTTAATACTGAGATCTTCAAAAAATAATTACGAAACGCTCCGACTATTGACATTTAAGAGGAAATTAAAAAAAAAAAAACAAAAAAACAAATAAAGGAATGGTCACCTGTGTGAATTATACATGTAATTCCAGCGTGATAGCACATAAACTTAATGTAATTTATTTGAAATTTGTTTCAAAAAACAAAATCACTTAAACAAAACCTGAACATAAAGCCAAATCGACTATCAGTTTTGCATGGCTACCACTGGTTGATGGTTTCTTTCATACATCTCCAGTACCTTTCGTGCTGACTGTTATCTGTCGGATGAAACAAAAACTGAGAACATTCTTCGTCCCCTGGAGAATTTTCTCTCTCCAGCTAGCTTCGTGACGTCAGCAATTCTTAATGGTTTCCTTCGGTGACTCAAAAACAATCACAGACGATCTCTCCGATAGATGCACCAAACTAGACTACAAGGAATCTAAGTAATCCACATACGCAAATGGAAAAAAAGTGGTATCCGTCGTTTCCGATATCACTGACAGAGATAAATTTACACCAAAAACCAGTCAATCAAATAATCATACTGCCGAATATGAAACGAAGACGACTATACTCTCTCAGTTTGCTTCTAGCCATCTTAAAATCTATTAACCTGCTACATATCGTTCATACTTGAGCTAAATCTAATCATATACAATAAACTTTATTTAAGCAATAGATATTCAGATGTCATGATAATACCAAAGAACTACTGCAATCGCCATAGCAGTATTTTGAATACTGAATCGATTCCTTTCAAAATGGATGCACCGACAGAATGATCTGGTACAGCATCACTTCCTCAGAGGATATTCCTCATGTACCTGAGACACGCATCCATAGTGATCGATGACAGTTACCTTTTGACCCTTTGACCTGCCTGATATTTCCAGGAACTGAATAGTCTGGTATCAGTGGCTGAATGTTAAATTTTCAATATTTTCCTGCTGTTTTCTCCTCTCCTGTGGTTCTGTATCATAAGAGAATGTGGGGAGAGGGGAGGGGAGAATTATATTCTCAAACAAGAACACAAAGTTGTAAGTTCTACAAAAAAAAAAAAATAATAAAAAAACCAATCTTTTATCGTCTTCGGTGATTTTATACTCGTTTGTGGCACCCGCCATTCCTTTACTATCTTGATGTTTTTTTTTTTTTTTATCTTGAAATCTTGCAGTATCTATTTTCTCCGCTTTCTCTGTTGCAGTGACATCATTTGTGAAGGAAACTCCATCTTCCCTCACCATATTCCCCGTGAAAAATTCCTAAATACGTTTTCAATTTGAATTTCTTTTAATGGAAATTGTCTTATTTCTCACTCACTGTTTTCACCCAATCATCAATTTTCTTCCATGTTTTTCTTTGGAGACGCAGAACCTGTGACTTGTAACTTTCTTACCCCCTCCGTTTAATTATTCCGGCTAACTGATTAATGATTTATCATCGGGCTTCATTGCCGGAGATTGACTGCATTCATTCTATATCAGATCACAAGGTGAAAGGGCGAAACTGGTACGAAAGAAATAAAACTTAGGTAGAGGTTGAATTTATATTCTGAAAACAAGGACACTTTGATGCACTATCAGTCCTCTTTCAGACACATATTCAATTTTAAATTATCATCTTGATAATACAGTTATATATTTACTTCTAATGTTCTTAGTTTCTTCACTATAAATCTGTAGCGAGAGTGACACCGGGAGAGAGACACAGAGAGGGAGAGGAAAAACATAAAACATGCACTTACATCATTCACGGCAGGACCACCGCACTGAGCGGATCCGCGAATTTCAATTCCGCAGCACTGAGCAAAAACTGGCCAGAACTGGGCAAGACTGAGAGCGCTCACAGCAAAGCACAGCGTCATCGGTTATAGCATAGCTATGTTGATTGTTGCCAGTTCCAGGAGTTGTCCTACTACTGGTGTCGGTGGTCTTCTTTTGAACTACTTTTTTGTTTAGTCCTATCCTGTGTGTTGGTCAATCTGGTTGGGCAAAACCCATCAGCCTTTCATAGCCAGGATCCTAACATTGGTTAATCTGGTTGATTTACGTAAGACTACTATCTAATGGAGGAATAAGCTTATTTACATGGGAACTTACTGATCTAGTGGAGGGGTTTATATACATCTGTGTATTTAAATGGGAATTTACAATTTTACTTCTCCTCATGGATGTTTTTTTTATATTATTATTATTTTTAAAATTGTTTTTGTTATTTTTACTTTTTTTTTTTTTTGTTGTGATACTTACAAATGGCCTAATTTACATCTAAGGGAGGAGACTCTATTAATATGTACGTCTTGGGGCCTACACATAAAGTTGCGGGGCCTAATTATACCGATTGGGGGTCTTGGGGATTTGGAGTGGGGGGGGGGGATAGATATTGTAATGCCGCGACAGCGTTAGTTTTGGGCGTTTTATGTCTCGCAAATCCTCTGTTTCGTCACCTATTGCAGCAACTAGATTATGCTTGGAGATTGAGCATTTTTGGAAGAAGATTTTTTATTTTTATTTTTTTATTGTTTCTGCTAGAGTTGGGAAGCAGAGCGCCCTTCTGACTTTCCAATTGTTCAAATATCTGGGCGCGTCCAGAATGATGCGCAGCGCTCTGTTTTCCAGCGCATGCATTCTTTTAACGTGACAGTCGGCCACCATGCTCCATATTTCCAACCCATAGAGGAAGGTGCTCATCCTCTCGTTGGGGCTTTAAGTAGTACCCGGCTAACTGTTCTATCTTGGACAAGCGTCCTTCAGGCAGAAGCGCTACCAACATTGGCTTTAGAATTTTAAGTTGCCCTGTGTAACCTCTCTGCCCTATGGACGAAAGCACAGGGCTCCACAGATATCACACCACCCTGGAGATACCTTTTCACGTCGGAGGGGTGGTACCACAGCGGTCAGTGGGCGGGAAGGGGTGCTTTACTGCGGGTTTGCCGTCATGACGGCAGCTTGCAGCCAACTGAAAATATCAAATAAAATCTCTCAGCCCCCCTCTCGCTACGTAACTGAAATTACTTATTGCTATTCTTATTCTTATTGTGATGCTACAAGACGTTTAAATTATAATTCTGAACTTTAAGGGGTAGTTTTTAATTAGAATAAGAATAGCATTAAGTAATTTCAATTTCGTAGCGAGAGTGACAGGGCAGAAGGATTCAGTTAAAAATTATTTTGCAATACGTTACAGCGAGGAAAGTAACAATGAGTGACAGAGAACTGTTATTAAGTTTATTTGTGTGAAAGACATAAACCTTTAGTACAGAGCATAGAGAAAGAGAGATGATAAAATTGCATTCGCGACAAGAAATCATCCTACGCGATACAAAGTAACATCTGTCACGGGCTGTGTTGAGATCCAAGGTATATAGAGTACAGTTATAGATGCTGGATCAGGACAAGCTGTGTGGACCGACAACCCGACACTTGGAGACCACCCTGTACTTATCGGACCACGAGCAAGGCCAAGGTCAGCAACAGCACCAGTCGCCGGAACAAAGGGGGATGGCCGCTGGCTGGCTGCTCCTCAGGATTTGGCAGAAGGAACCGGAATTTCGAGCCTCCGTCAACACGGCGCCAGAGTACCGGCGGCGGACCGCGCATGCCAGAGGACGGCATGGGACAGCGAACCACCTCATCATCTAAAGGCCAGTAAACTCCTTATGATCAGCAAATTATAAAATTTTGGGACGCTATGATGAATAAGTTTTTCAAAGGCGTTAGATGCAAGCTTTCAAAGAAGTGCAAAAACAATAACAGTAAAAATAGGGAGGCGATTCTCAGAAAGAATTGATAGGAGCTTTAATTTAGAGAAAGATAAAATACAGGAAACAGATTCTGTTAGTAATATATCTTATGTAAATGGATGTAATGTACATTGCCAAGAGATGTGTAATAACTATGTAGCAGAAACCAATAGGAACAGTTTAGAAAGTCAAGTTGAGATGCTAACTAATGAGTTGCATGTGATGGATAAAATTTGAATGCAGTCAATCTCTGGCAAAGATGTCCGATAGTAAATCATTAATAAAGTAGCCGAGAATAATTAAAAGGTGGTGATGGGAACGTTACAGACTGCAGTTTTACCAATCATGGCACCATCCACTTCAAGAAAGAAAGAAAAAAAGAAATAAACATTAAACATTTATTTGCATATCCTACAAGAACCGAGACATTCATTTTTAATATTTTTTTTCGTTTACTACTAGATAATTGCACCATCGTCTTTATCCCCCAAGCAGATTTAATTATATATTGTAGAATAAATTTCCATGAAAGAAGACCCTTGACCGGTAAATATTTTTGACAGAACCACAAATAAAGAAAAAAATGGCAATAAATTTGCTGAAAATTTTATTTGCACACACATCGCTTTTATATTGGCTTCACTGAAGGCTTATATCATAAAATTAAATTCTTCTCCGACAATTGCTTCATATTTGCGGAACTCATGTTCACAAGTGATATTTATCGTTCGGGCGGGCACGGAACTCAGTCAGCGAGCGACTGATTGCGTACTGAACAGCCGTGTTTTAGTCCTCGACGAAGCTGAACGTCCGTAATGGCTCTCCAAATCCAGTCAATTCGCCGCCCAGTGAGCAGCGAGTGGAAACTCCTCAAGGGTAAAGTGAGAGGAGCGCGAAGCACATGAAAGGGAATAATGAGATCCACTACTCATAATACTACAGTGTCTCACAGACCTTTAAAGGGACCATTTCTGAAGTAACTGCAGATCAAGCAAAGTCTAAGATCATTGACGTCTGTTATTGCCGGTCGTTCCGTATATTTGCACTATTTATAGGAGAAGAAAAACTAGAGCAGAGGCTTCTTCACGTTAGTGGAAATGTGCGGGGCTAGGAAATTATGAGAGTACTGTGCAGGTCAAAAAAGGTAAAGGGATGATATTACTGCAGATGTATTAAAGACAGACGGGGTACACCACTGTTCCATACCTCGAAATATTATTTAGATTGAGTCTAGCGACTGTTGCATACCAAGGACTCGAAATCTCTCATGGTACTACCTGTCGGTATAGGTTGGGGGAGGAAATGACTGAACATTACAGGCCCATTAGCTTGATCTCGGGGATAGTTAAGAAGACTCAAGCTTACATACAATCACATTAGGAATGTCTGAGGAAAGAAATTGGTTAGTAATTAAAAATCATGGTTTTAGGAATTGTTATTAGTGTGAATCTCTGTCAGTGGTTTACGAAGACGACATTTCTGATGGAATAACCAAGGAAAGCCAAGTTGATAGTGTGGTACAGGCTCTTTCCAAGGCACTTGACAGAGGCAGCCACCAATGGTTGTAAAAAGATAAAAACCATTAAATGGATGAAAGAGTCATTTTCTACATAGAGACATTTTTGAAAGGTACGAAGTAATGAGTTATGCAAGGAACTTCGGTTTGAAAAGAAGTGGAAATTCAAGCAGGGTGCCACAGTATACTCCAAAGAAATCATCCGTATTTATTATTCTAACAAAAATTTGAGTTGGTTTACAGTTGTATGGGCAGGATATCCAGTTGAAAAGGACAACCTGGAATTAAAGTACCTGTAAATGCAAAATAGAGACAGCCTGTTAAGTACACAAATATACTGTAGAAACTAAGATTTCATGTGGTTGTAATATGAAGTATAAATTGCTGGTTGAAAGCATAATCTTGTAATGTCATTAGTCAATATATTCAACTTTAGTCAGATCTTTGAGTATGTTGGGGTAGTTTGGGACCCATATGCTGGCTAAAAAATACAGGAATGTAGTGGGTACAAAACAGAGCAGCTTGATTTATTCATGAAAACTGTATTAGAATAAATTCGGTAATTGAAATGGCAAGGGTGCTGTGTTGTGATTCATTGGAAAACAGGTTGCTTGGAGTGTGTAATGGATATATTGGTGATGAGGCCTGATGGATATTAGTAGAAGAATTTGGAGTAGTACGTGGAAGGGATAAGATCATCATAATCATTAACAGGCTCTTGATTTCTGGCATAAGGGAATATGAAAATATTCTTTTGTAAGGAAGTCAGGGATTGGAATAGATTTCAGTAATACATGCTTAGTAAAGCTCAAATACTGGGGGGGGGATTGTGAAATTCAATAGTATATGTGTGTGAAACTTACGACTATTGCTTATGATCCATCGCAGTTGCGTTCATTAAGAATTCGTGGATCTCATTTTGACAGTTTGTAACGTATCTTAAGGAAAAAAACCTATATATTTCTTGTATATCATCAAATGGAATATTCTTGTGGTGTATGGGATCCATGTAGCAAGGTAGTAATCTTACGATAGAATAATAGAATTAGTATAGAGATTCGGCTGAGGTTCTCCGATGCACAGAATAACGTAAGTTTCGCATGAATAACTAATTTGGAAACATCTTTTGCCCTCCAATGTATTTAGCTCGTAATGGTAGGATATACAGGGTGTCCCAGAATTATGTTTACAACTTTAACATTGAATAAATTATGTTTGGAACGAGATACCACATTGCAGTTTTTTTGCGTGTTACAGAGTATCTCTCAAAGTTTTTTTCTATTTCATTTCAGATGCGGTTTGGTGACAAGTAGGTAGTTACATCACATTTACTGAAAATGAACACCCCACAGGAAAAAGCTCAGTGTGTTTCCTGGTTTATAGAGACACGATCGGATACACAAGTGCAAAGTAATTTCCGGACAACATACAGGAAAGAACCACCAACAAGACCATCAATTCGTCAGTGGTATCGGCAGTTCATGGAAACTGGTAGTATCCTTCATCAGAAAGGCGCTGGTCGACCATGCACAATTGACGAGAATGTTGAACGGGTTCGTGAGGCATTTACTCGTAGTCCCAAAAAATCTCTTCACACTGACGCCAGAGAGTTGCAGTTACCACGCTCAACTATACACAGAGTGTTACACAGACGGTTGCACTTGTATGCATACAAAATTCAGCTGTTGCAAGCCAGGAGATAAACAGAGACGTGCTGCGTTTGCTGCAAACATGTTGGAGAGAATGGACACTAAGGATAGTTTCCTTAGTCGTGTTCTCTTCTCAGATGAGGCCACCTTTCACGTGTCTGGGTTACTTAACAGGCACAACGTTCAAATTTGGGGTTCTTAACCTCCACTTGCATTTAGAGAGATGGAGCTGCGACAGCCCAAAGGTTAATGTGTGGTGCGGTGTTATTCACAACCAAATCATTGGCCCCTTCTTCTTTGCTGAGATGACAATCACAGGCCCAGTTTACATTGGATATGCTAACAGAATTTGTTATTCCCCAACTGGAAGTCCTTCAACCGACAGTCATCAGATCGAGGAAGTACAGTGCCATTCCAGGGACACAGTTTTCTGCGAGTTGTAGAGCATCGATATTATCGAGCGTGGAGGATGGGCGGTAACGTTTTGGCCTCGCATTCGGGAGGACGCAGGTTCGAGTCCCCGTCCGGCAATCCAGATTTGTGTTTTCCATGGTTTCCCATGCCGATATGGTTCCTTCAAAAGACCATGGTCACAATCCTTCCTGTTTCCCGCGTTTAATGACCTCGACATCGACCAGGCGCAAAGTTACAACCAAATAAAAAGAAACATAGATCCAGATGTAGATATAGAGATGGTTATAGTCTGAAGATGATTGTGTGCAAAGAACGGATAGAAAATCGATTATGGTGTTTTGAAGGAACCAACACCAGCAAACGTCTGAATTGTTTTAAGAAAAACCGAAATTTGAATGGCTGGACAGTGCATCAAATCCATGTCACCCAGGCCAAAACGTTATTACTGATTAAAATTACGTAGCCCCTAAAGTAGTAACCCACTACTATTTATCGTTGTAGATAGGAGTTGCTTTGTGGATATATTAAATAAAATATCACAGTTTTATCCGTAGGTTGTATACGAAGCAATAAGAGTGATATACAATGACATAACGCAGATTTGGAAGAGAGGATCAGCAAAGAAAATTATCTTTCCTATTTATTAAGAAGTAATCAGATTTTATTAATCACGTATTTAATAATTAAAGCAAGAAGATTTTTGTGTCAGTAGTTTCTCCTGAGGCACTAATTAGTGCCAATTAGCACGCCAAAAACGCCCTCTTATTACGATTGATGATCTTTTTGTTCCTTCCTTTATTCAGTATCTGTCCTAATTTAAATCCCAACAAGAAGTAAAAAATATTACTGTGTTCAGCAATTATTATTTCGTTAATGAAGAAGAGTGATAAATTTTCTTAAAGAAATTCGTAGAATACATTTTCCTGATCTGTAGGCAAAATAACGGGCAGTAATGTCAGCTTCACTTCGATCTTGTTTCTGTTACTGGTGACTTAATTTCTAGACTGTTAGATCTAAACTTAGCCTCAACTAGTTCATTTTTCGTCAAAGAAGAATTCTCTGCACCGTAATTTATTTACCATCTCCGCTACATCGTGATTCTATCAGTATAACTTCCATTGAAAGGGTATAGGACGTAGAACTGGTGTCGTCGAATTTGTACAAACGACTTGAAACGATCAATGTCTCACATAACAGTTTTCAAAAAGCTGTAAAGACAGTCCTGCATTTTGTATTCCGAGACAGTCATCCGAAACTGATTAAAATAATGCTTATATTTCAGCAGTAACGTGAATTTTATCAAAGATTTAATAGACAATATGGTTATTTATCTTTACTGGAAACAGTATTACAGTTTTTCAAAGGGAGGCCAATTTTGTTTAATGAAGGAATATGCAGAGATATTAATTAGTTACTGACACTGATCAGACACTAACAAAACATTAATTTTAAAATTCAGTTTTATTTATGGACTAGAAGTTTTTGTGAACAACGTGTCAAATTCATTGCCGTTGCTATACAGATTAATAATTTATATCTTTATTCTTTCAATTTATATCCAGAGTAAACAATCAAACTACTTATCTATCTGTGCATTTCTCGTAGTTCTGGCTGATGGCTTATCGTGTTAATATACAAGGCATATAAGCAGTGCATTAACAAACATATGACAAAATTCACTTAAATATGTCTGCATTTACGCATTAAATTTTAGCAGAAACTGGATTTCTTCTAGTTGCATAAAAGTTTGTACATGTATATTGTTGACGTTAGAATTGGCTTTATGATGAGCATTCTCGTGTTCCGAGCAGTACGTTGCCCAGAATCCCCTTTTACGATGAAATGGAACTCTTCCTTGAATGAGGCTTTCGAGATTATGCAGCAACTTCTCCATTATCAGGTGAAGTGAACTTTGTTAGTGACGTCGTCGTAATATCCCGACTAGCTGTTCTATCTTCAGACGGCGGTGACGAAGACGGAAGGCTTGTAATTAAATGTGAGACTGGTAATCGCTCTTTAAACATCTTAATGAATAACGGCCGACATCAAACCTAAGTGCCACGATTACAATGTCCGTAACTCGTGACTGCCCGTCATCTGCTTTCCCTTCTCGACGTAGCGTGGTGTAGAATGCAGCCGCCCTGTTTCCATCGTCTCCTTAAGACAGTTTGTCTAAGGATTGAAGTTTACCGATGCAGCTTATGGATAAGTGCCATCTCACATTTTTAGCACATAAATTTAAAAGGCTGAAAATTTCGGGGTTGTTTTCCTCAAAAAATAGTGTATATGAAATGTACTACTTGTAACAGGTAGTCCAACAATAGCACCATTTAGAATGAACATCGTGTCAATTTTAGTTACTGACGGTGCGGAAGACCGTTTATCAGTCTGGCATCCTAATTAGTGCTCACGTGAAAGTTATTATACTAGAAATGTAGCTCATCGTTCTTCATGTCACACTAGCACGAGAAGAGGGTCAGAGGCTGATGCCATGCCACACAGCCTCGGAATGAGAATAACAGCCTTGCACGTCAACACTAATAATCGTGCCAGATTAATTCAGTAGGGTTCTACCTGCGAAATTACACCGTAAGGAAATCTGAGACTTCAGCAATGCCTCCTCTAGACGTTTTCTGCTGTCAGACTGTTCACTGGACACCCATCGTTTAGTAACAGTGTAAATTTTGTTATTCGTGTTTGGTTTTTAACAGGAGCATGAGGGTGCCATTGGATATAAAAACATCCTGCAGGTGGATTGCATAGGACTTCTACACGAAACTCTGCCATGCCGTCAGAAGATTTGGCTGTGGCTTGGTATTGTTCCTCATACCTGTACAATAAAATGTTTAAACTACGTAACAATCCCCCTTCGTCAACTACATCTGTTGATGACACCAGTAGGAAGCTTCACTCCACCTCATAATGAATAATCGAGACAAAGATTACATCCCATTACCAAGGCCGGACACCAGCACATTTCTAAATCACACAAAGAACTGAAACAGATTAAATTGCAGTTATAAAACTTCGGCCGCAGTTGTTTAAACTGCCAATTTGGGAAGCAATAAGACGAACGATAAAGTAGTTCTAAAATCATCATACCCTGTAGAAGTGTCATGTTCTTTAAAATTTTCATCATCATTTACGATGAGGAACTTATTAACTTTTAAGCCGGTTGGCAACCAGCAATCTAAGACAGGAATTCTTCACGGGTCTTCTGCCGGATAAGATCTTTTAAACACGACGTTTCGGCAGTCACCTCCGCTGCCTTCATCTGGTGAGCTGTCATCGCGATGACAGCTCACCAGATGAAGGCAGCGGAGGTGACTGCCGAAACGTCGTGTTTAAAAGATCTTATCCGGCAGAAGACCCGTGAAGAATTCCTGTCTACCATACGCCGGGAAAAACTTAATTGTCACAGCAATTTAAGATAGCTTGTTCATGTTTAGTAGAGATTCGGCTGCTAGTGTCGAAGTGGACAATTACTTTTTCTTAGTTTACTCCTCAATTTTTAAACGCGACGGTTTCCGAAGTCATAATACAGAAGAACATTGTATTTTACCACTTTATCGCTTTTTTCTATGTCGAAACTTAACTATTTGTTTTCTGCTCTCCTTAGCAGCGTGATTCGAACTCTTAATTTTCAGTATTCTGCTACGCTGATAACATCGCCATTTGTAACAAAATATTTGTCCTGTTAACATCGTTTTACATCTCGAGCTCTTCATCTATTTTAATCAGCTCACATCCTCAAGCTGTGTCTCTATGGAAGTAGCCCCACTTCGAATGATTATATACACAAACCAGAGGCGATTGCAGATGGCATATGGAAGCATTGATCCAGTTGCCAGTTCTTCTCCGAGTTCTGACAATGGCTAGGGTACATGCTTTAATAAAAGTTGAAATCTTCGTCCCTTTTGGTTGGTAGTCAAAGGATCAGTTGTCTACAGGATACTCTTTCTCGACCTAAGTTTCATAAACTGCAATTGATGCATAAGTAGATAATGATGTGTGTCAGTTCACTATTCCTTTGATACAAATATGTTGCTGCAACTCGTCGGTCTTATAGAGGACCGATTCCTATCAGAGGAGAGTTCGCCTCAGTGAGAATGGATTTGAGACTCCGTAATTATGCGTACAGCTTCATTCAGAGCTACGTCAAGCTGCTCGACACAGCCGTAATTGCTCGAGACAGGAGCTGCGTACTCTGAGGCTAAAAGCAGAGATTCATGGCAGATTTGCGACGGATGTCTGACTGTGCTCCGCAGGATCTGCCAGACTGAGAATTAGGTAGTTTATTGCAAACATTTTCTTTTTAGTGTCGTTACAGTTTTTTTTTAAATTTAATGACAATGTTCGATATAGTTTTACAGCCAGATCTTCAGTGGTGCCGCAATGCTCCAGTTCTGTTTGTTGTCATGTCACGTGAAGTTTCTTCACTGATTGTTTGTAACTAATAACTTTTGTTGGATTTCGGTTTCAGATGGTTTGCTCGTAATATATTACGAGTTACTCTCGAGATCTTATCAGCTTCTGTTCAATGACTAAGTTTGAGACGGCGGAGTCATCTGCGTAGATGTACTGCTTCATGATCCGATTGATTTGAGTGAAGATCGTACATTAATATAGCGGGGAGGCCAGTACGTTACCTTGTGGAAGTGCAGTTTGTTGGATTCTCCCGCTGCTGTCCTTGGTTTAAAGTGTGTCGTAAAAACGGCTATTCTGAAGAATTGAGTCAGGTCGTAATTCTTTGGTGGTTGGTACACTTTTGTAACACGTCGTCTATGTTTTATTGTTAAATAGTTTCAGCCAGATACCGACATACTGCCTTATTATAGCCGCAGGGAAACAACAAAAATAATTTTATATTGTTTCTTTTGCGGCAGTTTACTAAGCATAAAAGTCGTCGCATTTCTGTTTAATTTTAATTTTTTGGAAACATTAAATTCAAGTTATTTTTTATGACTATGTGGTTAGACCAAAATTTTTGTCGTATAAAAAAATATAAAACTGAGTATACGCATATCTTTTTTAACAAAATTTCTATAAAATGTACTGTCTTCTTTTTCTTCAACAGCTTTTCCCAGTATTAGGGGATAGGCTATCTTTTAAAAGTTTTAGCTCATCATTGACTTTCATTTTCTCGTACCTACGGCCAGGTCGTACTAAGTACTAATGCAGAAACTGAAGTGTTGCTACCTGTCTGCAAAATGTAATACCATGTTCTATAAGTCATTAGCGTATTTTTTGTTTACTTGTGAAATGTGTAGTTTGTGAGGCGGATATTTAGGACTGTCCTGGCATTCGCCTAGGTGCTTGCGGAAAAGGACTGAGAGTAAGAAATGGTAAGGAATTCGGCCATGGCCTTTTGAAGGAACCATTCGCCTGAAGTGATTTCTGGAAACCACGCAAAACTGAAATCTGGATGGCCGGTCTGAGATTCGAAGTCGCGTACTCCAGGAAACTGGGTCAGGGAGTTACGCTCACCCATGACGCTCGGTATTCAATTTAGAAACTGGGTTTGTCTGTTATACATTGGAAATACTCTGCAGTTATTTCATAACATTCTAAAGAAGAGACTGACACCATTGGAGCAGGATTTCGTTGAACACTTTTTCCCCACGCATACAACCTATTCCTTTTGTCGAAGCATAGCGTCATAATGTCAAACATTAATTCTTGTTTGAAACGACTGCCGCCTGACCAATGACGTGTAGATCCGTTAAGGTAATTAGCGTACGACTCCCACTCGTACAACTATTTTCTTACTGCCTTATAAATTAAACAAGTTACAAGTAAAAAAGAAATGTCGAATGAAAATAATAGCAGTAAGTCAGGTGTAAGAGGGTACTCATATTATGTTTTGGCGTGATTTCTTTTGAGCGTTCAAAAGTCTGCGCAGGTTAGCGCCACTACCGGCCGTGCAGGAAGTTGCCCTGGCGCAGCAACAAAGGAGATTGTCCCTAGGCGCCGCCGTTGAGTTATTGTTCGGAACCACCATCAAAACAACATTTTAGATAAGCTTGCAAGGAAACTTAAATGAAAGTTCACCAAGTTATGGCATTAACTCCAACTTTGCTCGGAGCACTTCGCTAGGGGGTCGCTCATTGAGCATTCGAGTGTATACTTATCAGAACAAACTACGGTTTCGTTATGCTTTCACCGAGCGTGGTTGGTGAGCGGCAACGCTGTGGTCTCACATTCGGTAGGACGGGGGTCTGAATCCCAGTCCGGCCATCCATATTTCGGTTTTCCATGGTTTCCAAAATCACTCCAGGCGAATACTGCAATAGGTCCTTCAAAAGGTCAGACCTTATCAGCAACTAATAAACTCAACGTCGACGACGCATAAAGCCGTAAGCAAAAGAAAAATGGAACACTTGTAGGCATTCATGTGTGCATTTAATCCACCTGACTTACTCAGTACACATTTTCAATCCACATAACTGATATGGCAAAGATATTTAGTATATTGTCTACGCCCCACCCAATGTGAGTGCAGTAAAACTACAACGACAGGGATACATACATAACATATATTTTCAGTGGTTTAAAGTTATCATAAATTCAAAAAAACTAGAATAATTGCAGTGATAAACTTAAAACCTTTCATTCAGCTGTAGCTAGTTGCTAGAAAGAATTTTACATAGGAAGACCCCCAAAATTTAAGCATTGGACTGAGAACAGTTTCACATTGACTGATTTCAGTCTCCACTGCAATTTTAAAATTATAGAAAATTTCGAGAGAGATATCATAGTAAAATTTAGACGAGAACAGATAATAGAGTTCTTGCTTCCTCGAACAGATCTTGACAACTTTGAAGGTAAGAAAGTCAAGGCTGGGAAAAAATTACCAAGGAAATTGCTTAATAGTTTACGAAAAACTAAATTAATTAAAAGTTAAGCTTCGGAAACGGTAACGGTAGAGGGGTGATGAAAATACACTAAAAGAAATAAAGATAAAAATTAAGAAGAAAATGGAAAATATGTGTGTAGGGAAACTGACACCGGAGCATGTTGATCCTCGCAATTAATTTAAACTGGTGGTCTGCATGAAATTTCGCGAGTAATATACGATGAATAGCGAGGTTGGTGGTTTTTAGTAGGATGTAGCACTGGCTCATTTTTGCCGACTGTTTCTTTGTCAACTTCAATAGGTATGTAGCAAAACACTTACAATGTCTTACAAAACAATTAGAAATAATGATGTGTTTCCCTAAGTTCCTTACTCTAGAAAACACGCACTGTTTACCAATATCGCTGTGATACGTGTTGCTGCTATCTAGCGGTAATGCGATCACTCCTTATCGACGCCAGCGAAGCCTAGCAGCTTTAATCTGAACTATCACATACCCGTGTCCTTGATTGTTCATAATTTTGTCATTTACGGGTTGAATTTTGAAGAATTCCTTTTTTGACTAATAATGTTACCATAGCGGTGAATTTAATCTTTAAATCATTTATTACATTGGTTAAGTACGAAGGAAAAAAGATGGTTTGTCACAAAAAAAAATCTTTTAAAAATAACATAAATGATTAAAATTGAATTTAGGTCAACTACTACTGTAGCTACATAAACCCGGAAGAAGTATCTGATTTACAGGCTGTCTGTGGTTTACGCTTTTTCAGTACAACAGGTCTCTTCAAGGCCAAAATGTCCGTCTGACCTTTCCGGTAATTCCAGTAATCCTAGTCCGCGTTACTGATCCTAGCACACGAGTGCTGTCACCATGAATCAAGAAGCCAACTGCCGCAAGTTTTGTCGCAGCTAAATGCACAAATACTGATAGAGCTTATCTGGTTAGTGTCAGCCTGTCGACACACGTAATGCTAATAAACCGGCCGTCCGTCTGTCAAGCGTGATTTGTCGCTCCGGTCGCAAACAGAATTCGTAACACAGATGTTCCGACACGTTTAACAACCGCCAACACAACCACACCTTTCACTAAACAGATCTGACCGCGCAGTACCGTCCTTCAGTAGGCAGGATTTATGCCGCGTAAATGTCAGACGTTTAGGAGAAAACCGGTATTTATTCTTAATTTAGGAATGAGACAAATGTTAGTAACGTCGCGTGACACAGTACAACCAAAGTTAATTTCCAATAGATTCTATACCTTTTTTTTTTTTTTCAGGAAACCTTACAAGATTATGTTCAGGAGGTCTGTGATATTGCAACTCACTTATCTACACGAATGCATCTAAGATGTTGCTTGCTTTATGAAGTATGAAATATCCAGACATCTCATCGCGTAATATAGATCGTCATTAAACTGGTCAGACATTTAACTCACTTCGTTGTTATGTCAATTCTTAACACAAGGGCTATTCCAGTGTCAGGTGAATTTATAATATTAATTTCATCTTACTGGCATAACGTATACCAGCGAATTAACAAACGAATTTTTTCAGTTAGAGGTTTCACGTCTCGTTGACTTAAAGGTCATCAGGGGCGGGAGAGAAATGGAATCATCCCGACATTTAACTGGAGTGATTTATGGAAATGATGGATACCCAAAATCTGGAAGGATGAACAGGAATTTGAACCCATGTGATTCGCAATGCCACGCCCGACCCTTAGTGTACAACGTACGACTTTCAAAGAAAATTCGTCCTTTCTTATGACATTAGTAAATTACCTCACACAGGTAGCGGTCTGGTGGCTCAGAGGTTAAGGCTTCTGACGGGAGGTCGAAAGGTCCCCGGTTAGAATCCCTGTCTCGGCGGTGATTTCCATAGGTCCTTAACCCTACCTTCATACAGTAATCCGATTGTAAATACTACTGTAATTGCATTACAAGCTTATCTTCTACACTGGTCATAACTTTCAGTACAAACTTTCATTTACGAGTTGCATCATTGAAAGAGACAATAAGGAGCTTAATGAGGAAATCAACTCCTAAACGCCGATCCATCCTAGATTATCGTGCAAAGAGGGTGCTAAATTATAATTTATTAAAATTGCGTGATTGTTATTCGTTTTTGCAGAAACAATTGTTTTGAAATTTACCGTTGTACAATTGTTTCAGTTTATTTCTCTAACTATACAAAAACTCGGGAACACAGTATCCCCATGATCACCTCCAAATGAAGACTTTTTTCGTACCAAAAATATTGTATCAAAATTAACTAACAGCAAATAGTGAAATGAAAATTACACCGCAATACACTATTAGATGATACCACTTTTCTCACGTTTCCATTAAATATTAAAATCTGTAAGAAAACTTTTGTTTACGTCATTTTTTTTGTAATAAATCTAATATTTGATTTATGTTTGATAAATAGTACTTGCTTTCCTTTATGAACAGCTATGATATACTGTTAACTCTTTGTCACGAGACCACGATAAACTTTTGCGAAATTCGTATTTCATAAATGATACTTACTTATGTTTAAATCTCAGATTTTCTATTTTTAGGTGACTGATTCACAGTCCGAGTAGCGAGAATTTTGGTTTTGTGATTTTAAAAAATCACTCTAGGCGAATGGCGGGATTCCTTTTCGTTCATACCCTCTTTTCCTCATTTTCTCCCTACACTAATAATTACGACGAGCAATAAAGCCTCAAAAAAGTTACATAACAAATTACTCCTTGTTTTATAATCTATTTTCCTTCCATTTCTAGCTTTTTAGTGCACCAAATGAATCAGCATCAAATGTCAGTACAGCGTAACTTTTATTATTACTTTGCCTGCTTTTGGTTGTACAGAAATGAAATAATAGACCAGTAAATTTCCATTTTCACAATTTCCTATAATAATTTTAAACTTATCAGCTGTTTCCACCTAACACTGAAAATTGTTACATTTAGTAGGTAGAAATACAGATGTTCTGGGGGAGTGTAAGGATAAATGAAAAGTTCTGCGATCATAATACACATGATTTCCACAAAAAAAATGTGTTTTTATTCAATATCTTACAAAATACAGACGTCTGCTTTTACTGCAGCTCGCGAAGGTTGCTTACATTTTTCGTATTAAAGTAGTTCACAAATTTGGGAATTTCTATATGGTTTTATATGTCAGGTTTATTGTGTAGACTTTATTTTAATCAAAATAACTTTCAGTGAATAAAAAGTGCATTTATTCAGTTTTTACCATGTATATCTGGATAATTTACAGCAGGGTTTCCCAAACTTATAGCTCCATGTAACCCTATTAAAATTCTCAGGCAAAGTTGAGCACTATGAAAAAAAATGATTTTTTTTTTTTTTTTTGTTTTGTTGCAAACTGAGTCGATTTTTCTAAATTTCACCTAAATTCAGATTCAGCATTCAGTTGATACCAATATTTCATTTTTATCTTAACCAGGTGTGAAAACCCACTCTCAACGAATTTCGCTGTAGTGAAAAAGTTTTTGATTTCTTTAGCCTGAAGAAAAGAATAATTACAATCAAAAATTACCAAGGAATTGATGAATGGGGTGATTAGCCGCACGTACACAATCGTGTATGTTGCAAGCGCGAGGCAGCCAGTCAGTCACTATAACGCAAATTTTATCATGAATTCCTTTAATCAATCCCCAGGGGTTCGCTTACCACATTTTGAGAAATCCTGATCTACAGGATTCGTGATAACAAGCAATAGTTTCATTCATTTTAGATGCATTGTGAAAATTTTTGTCTATTGGTCAACATAATTCCGTCACAGACATCAAGTGACATCTCGAAATATTAATTTTAAAAAAACTACTAGTTGCTCTATAACTCTCAGACAAAGTAAGAATCCCCCCCCCCAAAAAAAAAAAAAAAAAACAATGACCACAAACAGATTGACCCAAAGGTCTCTCCAGTTTGCAGCTTAATCCAAATCTTATCACTCACGATGGATTAGTCATGTTACAATTTGTTGAAACACAACACCTTAAGTACAACAAAGACACAAAAACTTATAACACAACAGTCGATAGCAAAATCGCTAATGCAAAGATCCTTTGAAAACTCGGAGCAGAACTTCTCTGCAACATTGAATATGGAGCAGGTAGTGAGCTGTTATTTTTTATCCAGTTAAGAACTGAGGGCATTTCCAATGGATGTGAAACCGAACATAATTTGATAACAAAAATGGCAGCATAGCAGCAATCAAGCTTCGCTGAGGCTGATTGTGACTTATGCGTTTGCTATTGGCAGCAGTAGAGCTCACTTTTGCGGCGAATGATGTATATTAATCACCTGTGGCGCCGTGTGGCGCCCAAGTTGGCTGCCGCTCTGCCGTGCTTCAATGAATATTTAGCAGCCAACCACACTCATTACAACTCGACAAACTTCACAATCATTTTTATCACTGTGGCCAACTAAAAATACTTCGCATCAAATATTCGCAGTTGTAATTAGTTTCGATTTCACAATCGCTATCGCTGACTCGATTTAAAGTCAAAAGTGCTAACTACATTTTCCAGGATGTAATAAAATGAGTAGTTATTGCTCTGAAACATGGGAATAGCAAACGTCGTTTTTATTTACACAAAATCAGCGTAATATCAAATAAATGATATTTCGAACACATTATATCTGTATTTCTGCTAGAAAAAGATATCAAGTTTTATATTTCCATGAAATAATATTAATGTCATAACATGAATCACAAATTTAGTTTTTAGTTCCTTTTCAGTAGTTCGCGTTACACTTCTTCTAACTAAAACACAGACTTTTTCGTTTACAGTCAGTGTTGTAATACACAAATATTTTATCACAAATATTACAAGAAAATTTTATTACTTTACTGATGACCCAAGTTCAATACTATACCAACGATGAGTTAATAACTGCTTCCTATGATTCTAAGAACATAGTTATGTTACATTTTACGTATCTATTTACGAACCACAATTGGTATCTTTAGTTAAAGATAAATAATTAATTACGAATGAATTCAGCTGAAGGTTCAATAAAATTTCATTACAAGTAAATTATCATGTGATCTTCTTGTTTGAAAAACAAACGTTTATCCATCATTCGTTTAAAGTTCTTATTCCACACCTTGACTGTCTGATTGTTTTGGAAATTATTTATTCTGAAACGAATTCACATTTTTTTTTTTTTTTAAATGCAAGGTGACAAATGTCTGCCGTCATTGACATGCCTGTTCCAAATATTTGCTCAGATTTCCCACTTTTTATTAAAAATCACTTACCAATTACGACAATGCATTATTGCTTTATTTCCTTGACAACTTCCCAGAGCATTGTGTCAATTCAGTACTGGGCTGCTGTAATTGAAGTTCTGTCCTTTATACCAGGGTTTATTAAAGCTAGGTTCGCGAACTCCTAGGGGTTCACCAGTTGATCGTAGGGGATTCGCAACAAGATTTACGTTATGGCGGCTGACTAGTTGTCTCGAGCTTTCAGCACGTAACATACTGAACTGAGATTGAAAATTAGCAAAATTGTTCCTAAAATCGACTCAAGAAATAAGTACATCCATCACATTAATTAATAACATATTGCTCTTTGTAACTGTATTACTTTTTTAAAATAAAAATCTTTTTTTTTTAAGAAAAAAGGTCCAGTTTTTTAAAAGGGATTCCCCATTGTCTGGGAAATTTAATAGGGGTTCGTGTAGCCATAAGTTTGGGAAACACTGCTCCATACGATGCGTAGGACAGCACTAATTTCCTAAAACTGCTGCCCTCATAATGGCGTTATCATTATTCTTCATAAAATATAGAAGTTTTAAATAAAAATAGGAGTAGTAGTGTCCACTCATCAGATGGAAGCTCCATTGTATTCGAAGCAAGACAACATTATTCTCATTTTGCAGTCAGAATCTAATTACGTATCATCAAATTTCAAATCATTCAGTAACTGCCATTTGCATTACACGCACAGCGGACACTAATTTTGAAACGAGGTCCACTCTGAATGAGAAAATTCATGTTGATGAAATCTGAATTATCATTATGTGGAGGGAAATACGATTTTTATTAAAAGTTTGTAGCCGAACGCAATATGGTGTATACCACACTGCCTCTGCGTTCATTCGTACGCGTAGCACTATTAGTCTTTTTTCGCTTGAAACCTCAAATAAAATGTAACGACACAATCATTAGTGCTCTCCCTCAATCAAGGGCAGTTTCAGGATATAATTATTCCATGTCAGGAAATGAACCTAAGGCCATAACTGTAAGAGAAGCGTGAGAATCGAGTGGTCGATAATGGAAGACATGTTAGAGGTGACATTATTTTGATCTTGGGAAGTAATGTACGTGGGCAGTGTTTGTCGTTAACAAACCAGTAAAAGAGTTAATACGAACGGTCATAAGTTGAGAATATGTTTCGGTTGGAAGGGTTTACGCTTAATACAACCACAGGGTTTTAATACAATAGATAGTAATCTGCAGTGTAATGATAAGGACTGCTAAGATTGCTGTTGATTTTAGGTACTTTGTTTGATGGTGATTTTCAGTTAAGAAATTTTCTGAAAACCTTAGGTACAATTGAATAGTTTAAATAGTGGTGGATGAAAATCAATTAAATTAATAAATTAGTGTTCATATTGATGAACATTACTTAAAAATCTTCATTTAATTGCATATATATCCATTATTTCTTAGTCCATTGGTGTTACGTAGCTGAAAATTGAAAGGACAATTGTAGCTTGCAGATTAATGATTACTTCGCTACACGACTAATTTAAGTACTCGATCTGTTCGTTTTTAACTGGCATATCGAGGGAAGACTAATATAAATGTGTAAATTTCACAGATCACAGACTTGAGGATTAGTGATTCTGTGTTCTAATAGGCGTGTTACGTATCCAATGACTCCATTTTCGATGGCGGAAAGGACTTTCCGTAATTCTAATTAGCAGGACTTTGAATGAACATACAATGTATCATATAACTGATTATAAAAGAAATTCTTTTAAAATTTCTCCTACGAGTTAAAGCCGCATTATAGATGCAATTTATTCAAAATGCTTGTGGTAAAACAACTTCCTGTAGAGAATTTTTGTATTTAAATATGATAGCAGACACAGATAGAGAGTCAAAAAGACGGTTCTTAATCTGAAAAATATGCCAACAGCGGATATGTTTCCCGTTAATTTCACGTATTACGACTATTGTCATTCTTCTGGTAACACTTCATTTGCTAGAATTGTGGTTTGAGCTGTGTTGACTGAAGGCATACAACAGGTCTGAATGAAAGCTGAGTAACCCACTCTCGCTGCCAGTACTTGCGTTAAATCACATGTCAAACTGACGCTGGCTGGCCCCGGTCGGCCGTGGTTGAATGTAATGAAGTCACGACCGCCGGGCTTCACTGGTTCTAATCAGTTGTTGCAATCGATTTGTAATGTTGTTCGTAACGTAATCTTTTGTACAGCAGACAAATACAAAATATCAAGGCTAATGAAGTTGGCTGAATACCCAATACAATAACAATAAACAAAAATCTAGCACTGAAATACGAATTGTTATGTCATATTAAAAATGAAGTTAGAGGCAAAACTTATTGTCTAATTTTTATGTTATATTTGAAAAAAAAGGCTTATTTGTTTTCCATCATAAATACTTATTTTTAAAAACCATTCAGCAAAACGTGTATATAGATTGAAATAAAATAAACGTGTAGTTTGCTTTCTATTGCATTTATTCTCTTCCACTTGTATACATCAAGTCTCACAAATGTTTTCATAATATTCTAAGACATGGTATTAACAACATATATTTATGGAAAAAGTTTGTTAATGATAATAATCTAGAATTGCAATAATGTAACAACCAACCCAAAATATGAGTTGTAATACTACACAGAAATGACAATTTCAGTCATAGCATTTCTATCATTTGCTGATTAAAACATAATACGGAGCTAGTTAATGCTCCATAACATCAGCACATACGGTATCCTCTAGTCACACAGGCGCCAGATGCCAGTCGGTGTCGCAGGAAAGCGATTTTAAGCAGTCTATCTGTCAGGCGCTTTCCGCAAGCGTTTAGTAGCTGTTGCATGTATCGGCGATGGTATTTTGCGTAGTGCTTATTTATTTCTAAAACCAATTACATACCGAAATTACGTAACAGCTCCTAATGAGAAACAGGGAACATGGCTGACTCCATGTTACTAAAGACCTTACGATGACGGTCAATAGTTCGTTATTTTAGATATATTTCACTGAAACTTTTGAAGTCTCCATATATTAAATCTTAATAATTAATGTAAAGGTTCGATTCGTGTATCTGCATTAATTAGGCTGATTAGGAAATATCAGTCTGAAGTAACTATTCTTTCACACTATCTCCGACACTTGCAGAAAGTGTATCTTAACAGCTTAGTGTAGCTGTTGGTTTTGCATTTTGGCATAGTGGATGTGAGAATATAGTAACTATAGGTTTATGAGCTATAATAACAAAATTTAAGTGCACAGCAAATGTTTGACGAATAAAGTCTGTGAAACTGCTGCTAAGGTAGAGTGCTTAGTAAGGTGAATGAAAGGTGCTACCTAAGAAATCAAAAGATATATGGCAACAACAGTTAATATACAGTGATTATAGGGTTTTCTACGTTCCTGTTCTTACCTTGAAATACATAGAAAGATTTATTCATTGGTAACAGCTACTGGGTGATGCAGTAACATAAAGTATGCTAAACAATCTGCTCATTGGTAGCAATTTGTTAGAATGCAGAATCTCGGCTTACTGACGAAAACCTTTTATTAAAATGATGTGCACTATTCATACTAAATCATCGTACACGAATACACTAGTCCAACTGTTAAAATATTCTTACTCCGCTTAAATGCGTGCGTATGTTAGCGAATCGTTACAGTATTCTTCAAATAACTACATTTGCTAGTGAAGGGTCCGCTGTTTATTAAAAACGCTGCGACTACAATCAACGTTATGAGAAAAGCGGTGACATTTTTTCATAGACAATCTTCATTTTAATAATTATTAGGAACAAAAAGGGAACACTCGTAATTATTTTAACTGCAAAATTCTGAATTTCGTCTCTGTGCGTCTCCGAAACTGCTGTGTACAAGAATACTTTTTCTGTCTTAGATAAAGTAATGGGCATTGTCGGTTTATCGTATTTTGAATTTAGTGTACCTCCTCCGTGTTATGCTGCCTCCCGGGTCGCTGTTTCTAGAGCGAAACATAATCAAAGGGCAAACGGTTTCGCTAATTGTGACTCCGACGATACCTGTAATCAAAATAATAGAGCTGACGAATTCGTCATCGAAATAGCACAGTGTTAATGTAATCAGTGAGTATGTGGGGGGTGGGGGAAGCTGTTTGGTAGCTCGAATGACAGGTACTCATTCTTCCTCAGTGACTTCAGTCTGTTTGTTGGGTCACGAAGAGCAGCGAAATTAGCTCTCCGAAATTGCCATAGGTGACGGATAGCATTATCGGCCTGGTGGGCGCAGCAGTCGGTCAATTAGTCAAAATCGGTCCACCAGAAAGCTATCAGACGACTGGGCCAATTTATGGAGCTCTGTCGCCGCACGCCGCCCCTGGGGCCGCCACCAGATTAATCGCTCGCTCCGCGTGACGGACACGAGCCAAATCACAAGCGCCGACAGACCGGCTGCTGTAACGCGAGCTCTCTTCTCATTTGTGTCTGTTTCAAAAAATAAAAACACACACACATTAAAACAGAATTTGATGTAGCGTACTTAATACCTATTTTAATTTTGCTGTCTGGCTATCGCAAATTTAAACGTAAAAAAACTTGTTTAATCCTCAACTACACGAAACAAACACACTGCCTGAAATAGATTATTTATGATCTACAAAAAATCCTATGCAGGTGAGATAAGCGAGACGGAAGCATCTATGTATGGCCACGGCCTGTATCAAAAATATGTCTTGTCTTTGAGTAATCATCTTAGAAAGAAAATTAGAAAACTGGATGCAGAATAACTGTATAATGAAAAAGAATAGTATAATAATAATACGTAGGGCAGTATTGGCAGGGATATCCCCGAACGGTTTAGCAGTCGATTGACAGAGTTTCTTCTTTTTATGGTTCTGATTTACCTCCTCGTCGAAGTCGAAGTCAAGGTGATTAGAGGCGGTAAAGGACAAGGAACTGGAAGGAATTCGGCCATGATCATTTGATGGAACCATCCCAGAATTTGCCTGGAGTGGTTCGGGAAAACTATATACACTCCTGGAAATTGAAATAAGAACACCGTGAATTCATTGTCCCAGGAATGGGAAACTTTATATACACATTCCTGGGGTCAGATACAACACATGATCACACAGACAGAACCATAGGCACATAGACACAGGCAACAGAGCATGCACAATGTCGGCACTAGTACCGTGTATATCCTCCTTTCGCAGCAATGCAGGCTGCAATTCTCCCATGGAGACGATCGTAGAGGTGCTGGATGTAGTCCTGTGGAACGGCATGCCAAGCCATTTCCACCTGGCGCCTCAGCTGGACCAGCGTTCGTGCTGGACGTGCAGACCGCGTGAGACGACGTTTCATCCAGTCCCAAACATGCTCAATGGGGGACAGATCCGGAGATCTCGCTGGCCAGGGTAGTTGACTTACACCTTCTAGAGCACGTTGGGTGGCACGGGATACATGTGGACGTGCATTGTCCTGTTGGAACAGCATGTTCCCTTGCCGGTCTAGGAATGGTAGAACGATGGGTTCGATGACGGTTTGAATGTACCGTGCACTGTTCAGTGTCCCCTCGACGATCACCAGAGGTGTACGGCCAGTGTAGGAGATCGCTCCCCACACCATGATGCCGGGTGTTGGCCCTGTGTGCCTCGGTCGTATGCAGTCCTGATTGTGGCGCTCACCTGCACGGCGCCAAACACGCATACGACCATCATTGGCACCAAGGCAGAAGCGACTCTCATCACTGAAGACGACACGTCTCCATTCGTCCCTCCATACACGCCTGTCGCGACACCACTGGAGGCGGGCTGCACGATGTTGGGGCGTGAGCGGAAGACGACCTAACGGTGCGCGGGACCGTAGCCCAGCTTCATGGAGACGGTTGCGAATGGTCCTCTCTGATACCCCAGGAGCAACAGTGTCCCTAATTTGCCGGGAAGTGGCGGTGCGGTCCCCTACGGCACTGCGTAGGATGCGACGGTCTTGGCGTGCGTCCGTGCGTCGCTGCTGTCCGGACCCAGGTCGACGGGCACGTGCACCTTCCGCCGACCACTGGCGACAACATCGATGTACTGTGGAGACCTCGCGCCCCACATGTTGAGCAATTCGGCGGTACGTCCACCCGGCCTCCCGCATGCCCACTATACGCCCTCGCTCAAAGTCCGTCAACTGCACATACGGTTCACGTACACGCTGTCGCGGCATGCTACCAGTGTTAAAGACTGAGATGGAGCTCCGTATGCCACGGCAAACTGGCTGACACTGACTGCGGCGGTGCCCAACCGCTGCGCAGCTAGCGCCCTTCGACGGCCAACACTGCTGTTCCTGGTGTGTCCGCTGTGCCGTGCGTTTGATCATTGCTTGTACAGCCCTCTCGTAGTGTCCGGAGCAAGTATGGTGGGTCTTACACACCGGCGTCAATGTGTTCTTATTTCAATTTCCAGGAGTGTAAAATTCAAACCTGGATGGCCGGGCGAGGATTCAAATCCACGTCCTTCCTAATACGAGGCCAGAGCGTTACCGCTCACCCGATACACTCGATGACAGGATTTCGTTTTACCACTTATGCGCCTCTATCGTGACTACCTTAACCTGTCCCTGTAATCCTACCGTGTAACGGGGACCTACAGTTTAACTTAGAATCTGAACCACGGAAGTGTCCTGGCGTACTTTACATTGCACGGCAAGCTGTAGCAGACGTGAAGGTCGGGTTAAGGGTGTTAACATTCCCGCGAGACAGGTATTCGAACCGGGGGCCTTTGTATCTCCAGTCAGACACCTTAACCACTGAGCCACCAGACCACCCAAATTGAATGCAGCTACGAAGTGTTATAATGGTTATTTCTAGCCGGAAAGGCTGAAGTTTTATAACAGATCTTGAAAGTACTTAAGTATGTGACATTTGGCCTGGCTATTCCGGAGAATTGTTCGGTTTTCGAGTGACTGAACTTTTATTTACCACCCATTTCTCCTCTGTCGTGGCGTAACTTAACCCAGTAATATGGACGGGTAAAGGAAATCTACAGGAAATCTGCAGTTTTGTACCGAATCCAAACCCAAGCACACTTCACATGAACAGCACAAACAAGTTACTGGTAGACGAATACATTTTGACACGGTTATCCCGAGGGATGTTTAGTTTTTCCCTTATGACCAAATCACCAAGACATCATTATTAAAAGTTATTTCACTTTCTGTGATTTACGGCGTGTGAAAACAATAATTTAGAAATAACTATTGAAGTCAATGGGATACAATAAAAAGTAATTTACAATTTTCGGCTATTACATGATATGTGCATTGAAAAAAGGTACTTAGTAATCTCAAAATAAGTGTTCTGTTACGATTTGTACTGATACTAAATGGAAGCAATCGGGTATAGCACAAGTGGTTGGAAAAATGAATATGTAATCCAGGCAACTATTTTAACGAGCTCCAAGTTTCATTTTATGTTGCTTATTATTAACCTTCTTACGGATTTAGTTATTTTGTTCACTATGTAAAGTGATATGAAGTTTTTATTGCATTTGGTAATAAGTGTATAGGAAAAAGCATATGTTACCATTGTGTTGAAAAAAATCAAATGATTCGACAACCATTAGTTTAAGGATCATCACTGATTACTATGTTAAATTACAGTAGTAATGATGAGTAAGTGTACCTACGGGAATATTACGGAAGTTTAAGCAAATACCTTTAATTTTTTGTTTGAGTCCCGCCATTTTTCAACACCGGGGGATATGTGACGGGACGTCATTTATTATAATATTTTAATACAGAAATCATGTAAGTTTTCGAAGTTTCAATGCAGCCAGACGTCGAGTAAGCCCGTCCTGTTGTTCGACTTTCTGCCGATCGACAGTTCGGATTACAAGCTACACGTGCAGTGCTGAGCATGCAAGCCAATACTTTTCCAGCAAGCTAGAATACATTGATCACTCTCACTTCTTGACTGACGATCTACAAGATAACATCTAGGCCTCGGAGATAGATATTCGCTGCACCAACCTCACCATTTTCTGTTAGTTGTGAACTGTAGGGCTAAGTTTCATCCCTAGGGTCAGTATTGCGAGTTGCGGGATACCTCTTAATTTGTACAACATCGACTGTAGTTGATTTATGGTCCAGTGCAATTAAATGGGGTTTCTAGAGACATTGTTTTATTTCAAGTAGCTCGTAGCTGCCCGCTCCCTCTCCTATTTACAAGTTATCCCCGATGCTCATGTTTATTTGCTAGCGCAAGAGAAGAAGAGGATAGGCTCGAAAGAGAAGAAGTCAAGAGCAGAAGATACGAAGAAAGTCGGCGCAAGTCATAGGGCATCTTAGGTTAACCACTTAGAACCCACGTGTCAGCCATCCTGGCACACTCTTTCAATAGGCATAGCACGATCCTATATAAATACATATAGGGTCAGCCACAACTTTCTGTGATTTACGGCGTGTGAAAACAATAATTTAGAAATAACTATTGAAGTCAATGGGATACAATAAAAAGTAATTTACAATTTTCGGCTATTACATGATATGTGCATTGAAACAAGGTACTTAGTAATCTCAAAATAAGTGTTCTGTTACGATTTGTACTAATACTAAATGGAAGCAATCGGGTATAGCACAAGTGGCTGGAAAAATGAATATGTAATCCAGGAAACTATTTTAACGTGCTCCAAGTTTCATTTTGTGTTTCTTATTATTAAACTTCTTACGGATTTATTTATTTTGTTCACTATATAAAGTGATATGAAGTTTTTTTGCATTTGGTAATAAGTGTATAGGAAAAAGCATATGTTACCATTGTGTTGAAAAATCAAATGATTCGACAACAATTAGTTTAAGGATCATCACTGATTACTATGTTAAATTACAGTAGTAATGATGAGTAAGTGTACCTACGGGAATATTACGGAAGTTTAAGCAAATACCTTTAATTTTTTGTTTGAGTCCCGCCATTTTTTTACTTTGTGTATGTATAGCACGGATAAAATAACAATCGCCCAACTTTTTACAATAGATACCTGAGAGGTGTGAAAACTTGCGAAATCGTTTGATTTACATGCTGAAAATTTAACCAAGAAAATTCAGAATCAAACCAAACTGTTCCAGAAAAATTTAAATCACAAACATTTGAAATAAACATCGAAACAGAATCTCCATCTCATAAATACGATGAATTAAGCCTAAAACTATTAAGTACGTGATAAGAGTTTTAATATTGGCAAGTGCAGTACATATATAGATATCTACTGTGCACACGGATCAACGTCTGTGATTCGACATAAGCGATTCGTTATGTCAGACCAGCGGCTGATGTGCTGTGAATTCGTTTCTGGTCGTCACGGGAGAGGCACTGTATTACTGACTGCCGGCTTGATTAATAACAGCCGAAAGCGGAATGGCAATTTTCCGTTGCCAACACTCATTTCGCATATTAATATGGTTTCAAATCTTGTAAGCGTCATCCGCTCCACAAATATGATAGCATTATGAAGAGGTAATGACATTTAGTGCCACAGCAGTTTTCCGATCGGCTGATTGGTAATACTGAAACCTGCTGCCCCATTATATTCATGACAGTTGTTAACGTAATCCTGCGTGTCCTAACTAAAAATATTGTGTTGAATTAATGTGTAAAAAATTAAATTTATCTGAAATGAAACTGTCTGAGTTCACACTATTCGGTTCTATTGAACCGAAGTGTAACCCACGGATAATGTTCAGTAATAGAACGAAAGTTACAATTTACTGTCTTTAAAATCTCCCAAAATCGCCTCACTGCAATCTGAAAACAAAAATCTGAATCCTAACAACCACACCACTGAATTTAAAATATATGGAGTAGAACATCGTGGATGTATACTTTCTCCTGTTTTATTTAACTTGTATACAGACATACGCGTAATACACAAGGAGGCTGTTGACAGGACCTAATTGAGTATAAACATCGGTGATACGGTAAACAACTCATATGCAGATGACACTTTAGTTGTAATTAATGCCATAAGTAGTTTGTAATCATTGCTAAAGATCAACCTCACAGGAATTAAATGGATCCTGTACGCCAACAAAGATCTTCAGTTATCAGCAATTCCGAGATGCTAGACCTAAGTGGATTACCCATCTGAAGGCAAAGATGTTTAAAGTACTTGGGTTGGACGACTTTTTACGATCTAGATTGTGAAACAATCAACATTTAGCACAATGACAATCTTAATCTTTCGACACATCAACACATATTTTTGACCAGTACTATTGTATGGTGCGGCATCATAAACTCTCAAGGCGGCATAATAGAAATGATAATAAACGTTTGAAATGTAGATCCACAGCAGAATGATTCGAATATCAGGGAGTTAAAAGGTGAAAAACAGCAAAGCATTGAATAGAGCCCAAAAGAACCGAGAACTTCTCCTTGTAATCAAAGGACGAACAACACATTACTTGTACCGAATTCAGCAAGGAACTAAATATCGCTTGCTACAGATGATGTTGCAAGAGAAGATCGTTTTATTACTTAGCGTTGAGTGCAGGAAGAAATGTTTGCTTGATGAATTAACTGGGACCAATAGTGCCCAGCAGCTGCTTTCGCCTGCTAACATGCAGAGAAGCTGGTACTAAAGAATGCTCGGTCCCAGCATTCGAAAGGACGTGGGTTCCAATCTCCGTCCAGCCATCCAGACTTCGGTTTCCCATGGTTTCACGAATATCTAGAAGGTTCTTTCATCAGGCCTTGGCCGAATTCTTTCCGATTCCTCCAGGCTGTAATGTCCTCGCCGTCGATTAGCTGTAAAGACCGAACCAAAAATTAAAAATTTTGCTATGATGACTTTTGTCATTTTTCCATCTACTTCTCGTAATCGTTTGATTGGAGGTATGAAGACTCTACTTCTGATCAGATGATAGTTCCACATTACATACAGTACGTCACCTTCAGTCAGGGCCGGCGTTAGGGGGGGGGGGGGTAAGCGGATCAAAAGTACCCGGGCCCCGTGGGCTGATGGGGAGCCTGATCACCGACTATAGGGGCCCTCAGGCCATGAAGCCAAGATTACGCCTGTTGTCGCCTGGCCATTTTGTAGAGCTAAAAAATAGTCGCCCATTTTACCCCGGGCCCGAAATTCCTAGCGCCGGCCCTGCCTTCAGTCATCTAACGACTGTGACCACCAAGCAGTAGGCACCTCTCCCATCTGTAAACATTATCGCCATTTGCAGTGGGACTGTCCTAGCTACATCCTCGGCAATATCTCTGCTCGTATATCATCATATTTGGAAACTGGATCTAGAGTGGGGAAGCAATTCTGATACCAAGCATGGTGGGTGAGCGGTAACGCTCTGGCCTCACATTCGGGAAGACGCGGATTCGAATCAACGTCCAGCCATCCAGATTTAAGATTCCAATGGTTTCCCCAAATTACTCGGAATGCCGGGATTGTTCCTTCAAAAAGCCATGGCCGAATTCCATTCCGTTCCTTTCGTCCAGTCCTTTCTCCACTAGCCACCTCGACGTCGACGAGGCGCAAATCCCTTAAAAAAAAAAAAGGGAAACACAAACGCTCACTTTCGTGGAGAGAACCTTGTTCCAATTCAAGTCACTTGTAAGGGGAAAAAATTGGTTTATGAAACAACAAAATGAGTTTGGAAGAATTTGTTAATGTGTATCAAAGTCGTATTACAGACGAGTGGTTCAAAGGAGGCTAAGTCGAATGGATTTCTCCAAAACGTTTGACGCAGTGAGACACAGAGTGATGATGAATACAGTTAAAACCATTGGGTTAAATCAGTTTCATCAGAGGATTTCTTAAAACGCAGTACGAAATGCAGTTTGAAGAAAAGTGAAAAGAATGCTGAGGCTGTATAAGGAATTCATCGGAGATGAGACTTGATGCAGATTTGGAGAAGAATTAGGAGTAGAGGAGAGGGGCTGGGGTCTAAATACGGACTGCTTGCTGAAATGGGGGAAGGCGGATGTGCTCAGGCATGAGAATGGCACCAAAAGGAACATCAAGTGGTAGGAGAAGAGTAGTGAGCAAATGAACTTGGTCTGTGACACACGTGCGTTGACACAAATTGTTTTATCGGAAAACTTGCTTTTAGAAAACTCAAAACTTTTCAAGGTATGTCAACATTAACTTATTTATTTCTTACTTACTAAGTAAATTAAATGGCTTCCACGAAATCTCAAAGTATATGACCTGAGCTTCATGCAGGACACCAATCCTGTTCGATTTGTTTGTTTTGTAATGGCTACCGAAACCGTCAACTTGAAGTACCGCATGGTCTAAAAAAGGGCTACCATTTTTGGTACAATAACGGGCTAGCTCTTGACTTGTAAACGCGAATATTTCAGCACGCTGGATCAACGACCAACTGCTCAAACTTCAACGTCCAAAAGGGTTAACCCACTGGATGTACCTTTGATCCCTACCATTGCAAAGAAAAAGCAATTGTGGATGCAAGTGCGCCAAGACATGCATTATACTCAGAGAAAAGATGCAGTCGGAAGAAGACTATAGGATCCGTCTTACTGATGACGACATTGACGATGACGACAATTACAATTTTTTGGGAGATAAACGTGGCGACGACAATGCAGCATGCAACTTCAGTGATGACTCTACCCAGATGTCAGATTCGAAGTGCGGATTCAGTTCTACAAGTGTGAAGGTTGGACAGAGACTGAATTTGCTGGAATGGAAAATGAAATATATCTGTAATTTCTGCAAGTAAAAAAAAGAAAAATAATTTAAAAATGTGAGGTTATTAAAGTTTTTGAACAAAATTTGGTGTTGTTTAAATTATTAGGAGATAAATTTCACTTTTTATGCAAGTAGCCCGTGTTTGGACCACCTCTTGAAAATCAGTCATTTTACATTATTTTTAATCATTTGATTTTGGAAAATTAAAACTGACGTTTGCAAATTGACGTTTATAACCCTTATATCACCTTCATGATTGTTTGTAGAAGCAAATGACATCAAAATTATCCAAATTTAATGACCAGGAAAAACACAAATACCAAATAAAAGTGGTAGCCCGTATTTGTACCTTCTCCGCTAGTATGTGGAAGATAAGAAATTACCATGACTCTAAACCAGTTATTAATTTCAGGCATAAGAGAGCGAAAACATTTTCTTTTGTTGATAATGAAATTAGGGTGTTAAATAAATATGAATGGAAAAGTTACACTGCATTTAAAATAAGTTTCATCACACTCTTTTAGCGGAAAATTGAGAGATGTAATCGAATTCAACAATTATATTGCAAATTTAACTTTTCAAACAGGATTTTTTTGATAAATATCTGCTGTGGTTAATGCCGAGGACGCAGCTGACAAACCTCATCGATGAATATTTAGATGTAAAGAGAAAGATACTTCATATTCCGATAGTAAAAAGCGTAGCTTTATTTTCGTGACAAGATTTCTTTATCTTTTACGTGATATGAGACACTCTAAGGACTACGAATTAATTTCTTTCCGAGAGTTGAAAAAGTATATTTCTGTTGATTTTACTGCATTTGTATTTCCTACTGCAATACACTGAGGTTCCAAAAGTCAAGGAACAAGAAGATGAAAATATCCAGATGGCCGTAGCAGTGTCGGGAGATTTCATTAGTTCTCTCGTGAGTGGCGTGAAAGGTTTCTGACGTGCTTGTAGCCGCACGGCATGAAGTAACAGGCTAAGAGTGTAGAACGGTAGTTGGCGCTAAAGGTATGGGGAATTCCATTCGAAAATTGTTCTTGATTCAACCTTTTTTTTAGCTTTACGCCTTGTCGACGTCGAGGTTATCAGAGGCAGGAAAGGACTGGAAAGTAGCAACGGGTAGGAATTCCGCCATGGCCTTTTGAGTGAAAGATTCCGGTATTCGTCTGGAGTTATTTGGGGAAACCTTGGAAAACCCAAAACTGTATGGCCGGACAGGGATTCAAACCTGGTCCTCCAGAATGCGATGCCAGAGTGTTACCGCTTCTCCACCACGTTAGGTGGAATGACCCGAGGTCAGGGGTGCCTGTCTCGAGGTGTCAACGTTGACAAAGAACAACACTCATTGTGAGACGTACGACAGAGGTGTTATTGCGGACAATGTAGCAAAATTTGTAGTTGACGGGATACGGCAGTAGAACGCCGACGCAAGTACCTCTTCTAACTACACGCCATTGGCCGCACTGCCTCTCTTGGGATCTTGAACATTTCGATTAGACCCTATATGACCGGAAAAAGCTGCTGATCAAGTACGTGATAACTAAATACATATTCGTGAGCAGATACTGCAATTAGGATTGTAACGGAAGTCATCTTTGTGGATACGGATGCTCAGTGCTTGACATTCGTAGATGCGGATGTTTTGCGGTAGGTGGAAAAATAAATTTATAATTATTAGGATTTTAATATTTTATCAAAAATAAATTTAAAAGCAATATAAGTACATATTTTATTTCAAATTTTATCTTTTTTCGTCAGTAAAGTCTATTACCATATAATACTCTAACATTGATTTATTTTTTGCCTCATCTTTCAACAACAAAAGACGTGGGATGATCTCACAGGTTAATTAAATTATTTACAAAACTACGCACGCATCTAAAAACCAATCTTTGTCACATAAACTTTGCGTAGTTCGTGGTGCGAAGCACAAGACCACGCCACCGCACATCTCGGTGCTGGTTTTTTTTCTGCATTTGGGTATACTCCTTGTCGCCGTCGAGGTCATTAGAGGCGGGACAGGATGGGGGCTAGGCACGGAAGGAATTCGGCCATGCCCTTTTAAACGAAGCATTCGCCTGGAGCGATTTGCGGAAACTATGTAAAATCTTAATCTGGATGCCCGGACGGGGATTGGAACCCACGTCCTCTCAAATTCGAGGCCAGAACGTCTCCGCTCACCCACCAAGCTCGGTTCCGTGCTCGCCACCCGCCTTTTCACCGCTCTAGTGGCGCATTCACAGTACAACTTGTAAGACCTATAATAATCCATTTTTCGATAAAGAACTCTTCACAAAGTGAATCAAAAATTAATTATTCCAAGCAAGTACTTCTCGAGGTGAGGATGTGTTGGATGTTGTTGGATTCCCAAGCAACCAAAACGGGTCCTTACTGTCCAACAAGCTACGTATATTGGAGGAAGCTATTGGAAGAAACATCCTATGAGTGTGTGATAAGGACACATGGTGTGCCGCGAGAAAGTGTGGGTGGAAAGGATTGTTTCGAATATTTTGTTGGACCCCTTCTATTAGAGTGAATGCGTGAGCGCATCCTACGGTATTTCTACACGGATGTCCTGTAAATGGGACCATGAATAGGCCGCTTTACTTTACAAGCAAGTTCAAACTTGTAAATCCGTCGCTTATGAAATAACACCGTTCAGTTAATTGTTGCTTTTATTGCAAGATCGACAGAAGAAAATAACATTTTGTTGTTAGCTAAGCGAAGATAGGCAGAATCTCTTATAAAAAGAAAATAATAATATATATTGCAATGTAAAAAACATCCGCCATACATCCGCATTAAAAATTGCGGATGCGCATGCAAAAGCGGATGTAGGATTTCACGCGAAAGTTCCGCACTTGCGGATGCAGATATCCGTAACATCCCTATTAATACTCTTTTTCGTAAGCTATATTTGTAATAAGAGTTGCAAAATACATAGAACATTGCTCATTATTTTAATTTTGATTTTCTTTATTATGAATAGAAATTTTAAGAATAATAATAATTGATTGGTACTTACAAAATTACAATAAACATTATACTCTTCTTCCTTCCTTTCAGCCTTCACATTTCCAAATGATGTCGGGTGCATCGTAACCTAGTCTGAGCAGGGAATGTCTCTTTAGTGGCCGGCGATTATCTTTAATGCCAAGTAACAGGCGCTTATACCCCCCGAGTCCACGTTTTACAGCCCAATTATCGTACGACGACTATGGCCTCACCTTGAGAACTACTTGCTTGGAATAATTAATTTTTAATTCACTTTGTGTGGACTTAAAAGATGATATCAGGTCATGTAAACAAATGAGAGTCCATTTAGAAGGAAAAATCAGTAAGCGTCAACATCGCCGTTTACTATCGTAAACTTAGTAACAGTATTAAAATTACGTTTTACTAAGTTTACTACGTTTTATTACGTTTTACTAGTTTTACTAATTTTATATTTCTTATAGAACAACTAATAAAGGAAATAGTAGTACCTCAATCAAAAACCTGCTTCTCAGTTTTCAGAGAACATTTTCTGTATTCGATACAGTAAATTTAGAAGTAGAGGACAGAGACAGTGTTAATTGTGTACTGGTTAAATTAACTAAGCGTGGGTGGAAGGTATGATTTTTTGTTTTAATTTAACCAGTACACAATTAACAAACAAAGAACAGCAGCTTCTGGAAAAGGGCCTAAAGCATAACCTAAAATGTACAGATAAAAATAAATTCATGGAGAACACTATAATAGAAGCTGAACATATTCTTGCACAGGAAGACAGGAGCAGCAAAAGCCAAGTCAATACAACACTGGCTAGAGAATTAATAGCAAAGGAACTAAAACTCATCTCTTCAACTCACACACAAAGAAATAATGAAAACTAAACTCTACAACAACTAAAAGAAAACCAAATAACCAAGACATTGTCATTACAAAAGCAGACAAAGGAAACACAGTGGTGCTAATGCAGAATACAGAGTACATAAATAAAACTGAAGACTTCATAAACAATAATAGTATATCAAAACTGAAAACAGATCCAACAACAAGATTCCAAAAAAATGTTAAGAAATGCCTAAAAAGCACAAAATTACTGTTCAGAGACTGGGAGATACCACATTTTACACAAAAAACCCCAAAGCACCCACAATGAGGAGCCAGCCAAAAATTCACAAAGTCAATATTCCCATAAGACCAGTAGTAAATTTTAGAAATGCTCCAACATACAAGTTAGCCCAATACATGCACACACACCTCACAAAACATTACAAATACCACAAAAATAGAAACATCACAAACACACCACACCTAATACAAAACATACAGAACATCTGGATTCCTGATACAGCAACTATGGTATCATTCGATGTGGAGAGTATGTACTCAAAAATTCCCGTTAATGAAACCATATGTCAGATAGAGAATAACCTCACATCTCAGAATAACATCCCAACCATAATCATCACAGAAATAATAGAGCTACTCAAGTTAATCACTTCACAGAACTATTTCAGTTTTAATAAAGAATACTATATACAGGAGGAAGGTCTACCCATGGGCAGCCCAGTATCGGGGATAATGGCTTCAATCTTTATGGATCACATAGAGAATGTAATTTTCCAGAAAATCATTCCAGAAAAGCAATATAAAATACTATACTGGTTTAAATTTGTGGATGATATAATTTGCCTACTAGATGAACCACAACATCGAATTGAAGAATTCCACAGTGACATAAACCAAGTACACAAGAACATCAAATTCACCATTGAAAAAGAAACACACAACCAGATACACTTCCTGGACATAACAATTAAAAAGATAGACAATAGACATAGTTTCAGTATCTATAGAAAACCAACTACCACAAACACAATTATACATGCTACCTCCAACCATCCCATCAATCACAAACAGGCTGCTATCAGATATATGCTACACCGAATGAATGAGATACCCCTCACTAAAGAAAATTACACAACAGAATTAAACAATATTCTAATGATAGCATCCAAAAATGGCTATAACACAAACATAGTGCAAAAGATGAATCACAAAATTCAAACACAAAGATACAAATATAACCAACAATCACACAAGACTCAGCAAAATCTCCAAACCACACTCACAAATACCACACAAAAAGAGAAATAGCAATGGTATACAATGACATACCTAAACACAAACACACACAGGATCACTAATATTTTTAGAAAAATGGGAATAAATATAGCTTTCAGATCTGACAATACCATTCAAAAACAGCTCAACAGAAACACAGAAGAAAATAAGTACCAACATTCAGGGATATATAAACTGACTTGCCAACAGTGTATTGCCACATACATAGGACAAACAGCGAGAAAATTTGAAATCCGATACAAAGAACACCTGAGGGCACTAAGGTGCACCAACCACTCTACATTTGCAGAACATCTACTTGAGAACAAACACGAACACACTGATATATGGAAAGACATGCAAATACTGAAAATTAATAACCACAACAAAAATATGCTCACAGTACAAGAAAATTTCTACATACAGAAAGCAATATATGAAGGGAATAATATAATCAATGACTACATTCACCTCACGAATCAGACTTTATTCAAAACACTTAAAACAATTCCATAATATATATAAAAAACACACACACAACGCAAAAACATAGATAAAATTTAAAACACAAACAAACAAAATCGATAAGATAGTTGCCGGAAATTAAAAGCATCTCTGAACACAGTAATGTAAACAATAACAAACGCTCGTACAGTGGTTACGAAAACAAAAGTGCATAAACAATAGCGTGTTTCTGCAAAAATGAATAAAGTAAGTGCGAATAAAAAGACACCTCAGGATATGTGCGGAACACATAAAACAATAGGAAAATCACTGAAATGGAACTTCCCCAGACTTCAATGTGAAAATAGGAATCAAAAACTGTATTAGAATGTAACACTCTTAGCAATTCATAACAGATTATAATTATAAACAAACTATAAACAACAACAAAACATGTAAATAAAACTGTTCTAGGGCACCGAAGATGATGTAATAAATCGAAACGCGTCTGCCAAAAAACGAAGTTTTTTATTTAGCTGCAATAGACGGATAAGTTCACAGAATCCTTATTAATAAAGCAGCTAAGGAAAAAGGTCAGAACCTCAACATGCTCACTCTAGGTGATTGCCAGATACGTATTTTCCGCTTCAGCTCTGTCACTGGTTTGCTGACACCTGTAAGATCCATCAAAATTGCGTCGTGATCATTAATTCCTTCAATTGCTCGAAACCCCACAAGGTTATTACAAGTTACAAGGTTTTTTACAAGAAAATTTACCGTTTCAGGAAAAAAATTTACAACAGTAATTTTCTGCACAAAAACTAACTTGTAAACTCTAAGCACTGCATTATTCACATATAGTTCTCTCTTTGTGTTCCAGGGATAACTTTTATAAGATGAGAAGGATGTACTTTAAATGCGAAGAGTTTTGGCACCTCGAATAACGCAGAAATCACGATTTAAAGTAAAAACGTAATTAGATGATGTTCTTGCTGACCAACTGTCTGCTACATGTTGTTTACTAATACTCATCCGATTCGGTACTACAGAATCGCCTCTCAACATTTGAACAATTTGCGTATATTCCTTAACTGCAGCAGGAGAATTATTACTGTACACTGAATGAAATAACATACTAACATACTGTACAAGTTTACTCCAAATCTTAGGGATAGGGAGCGTGCAGAAACTACGTTCCTTGGTCCAGGGGGGTGGGGGGGGGGGAGTTTGGCTGGAAGGCTACGCTGGGCTACGTGGGGGGAGGGGGGTTCCGAGCCAGGCCACGTAGCTTTCCTTTCATAACATTTTTCACAGTTAAAATGGGGAACAGAACAAACAACAGCAAGTGAATACTTATTTCCCTCAGTTAATTATCTCCTTATGTAATTTACAATAGTCTGACATGATAAAACAGTACAAAATGTCTTCTGGAATCAAAAAAGCTACGTGCCACGTGGGGGGGGGGGGGGTAGAGGCAAAAGCCACGTAGGGCTACGTGGGGGGTAGAGGGGTTTCGCAGGAGGCCCAAATGGAGCTACGTGGTTTATGCACGCTCCCTTACAAGCGAGGAATCAGACGGCTGCAATGCAAGGTAAAACTTCAGGCATTCAATCAGGAAACAAGGATATCGCACTCCATTTGCCTAAAATAATACAAAAATGATAATTAGGTTCCATTAGATAACGACTGCTAACGGGAATGTAATGGAAATAATAACCATTTTCCAATCTTTTAGGCATTCATTACTATATTTGAATAAAAATTGGCCTAAGAAAAAATAATTGAAGGATCGTCTGGCAGCAATTGAAACTAAGTTAACGATATTGAAGCACGAACACAAATACTAATATCCGATTAGTTTTTACACTGTGACCATTCATGCATGCTTGTGATATCACATAGATCTGGTTATTTTTACTCTGTTTATTGTGATCACATTCTGTTTAACAAAAACACATTGAAGCTGGCTGGAGGAGACGAAACAGGTAAATTTTAAATGTATTGATAGTGCCATAAAACGTCAAATAACGGTAACTGAGAAATCGAAATTTTGTACAGTTGCTGTGTACCTTTCGTATTGTTATTTTACAGGTTTGTATACATGCTATCCAATTGTTGTTCATTCCTCTTACCATTCTGAAACGAAATGCATCTTCCCCAAGTCAATATTGACGTTTACAAATCTACATGCTGAAGTTAAATTCTGTGGCTATTCTTTAATAGTCTTTGTAGATATCCTAAACTCACATTTAGCTAATTCGTTTCAGTGGCATTCTTGTGAAACTGGTTGTAACAAAACCATATTAAAAAAAAGCGTTAGAATTAAGTAAGTGTACTCATGAATTTAGCGGACAGCGCCTTATTTTGAGCATGATGCAACAAGACACGGTTTACGACACTGCTGCTATGGTTGCATATCACGCAGGCTGCGGATGTAATGGGAATGAAGTTCAATGTCACTCAGAATTGTGAAATCGATTCACTCAATCAAATTTTATAAGGGAAGATATTCCAGATGGTGAGCATTTTATACCTCTAAGTAATGCTTTTTATTATTACCAAACAGCTAAAATGTTTAAAATGTTTGGAGGTTGTTTCTCATAGATGCAAATTATGATGTGCTGATATCGTTATGTATGCTACGAGGCTTGAATGTCTGTGGACACGGATTTGTAAAATTTTCCAGTGTAAATGGAGAATCGCTTGACAAGGTGGAAAGCCTGTATTCAAATCAATATTCGCCGGGAGAATCATTAATATACTTTAGGTCAAAAAATAGGAAATAAACGTTTTTGTTACCGTTTATTTACTGAAGTAAACACCAGAAACATACACTTGACGAAATGTAGTCCTCCTTAATCATGCTCAGCTTGCACATATGTCTCGGAATTGAATCGAGGATTCGAAAACGTTCAGACGACATGAATAAAAAGTGAGCAAGGAGTTTCATGGAGTGATATCAGTCAGCTGTGTGCTATGGTGGAGTTGCATCTTATTTCTTGAGGATGGTGTTAGTGTTTTTATGTACCCCCCCCATATTTTGTGCGGGCTTATGAAAACGGAAGGAGACTAGATTTTGTAAGCGTTCACATTATTTCAGGCCGAAGGAAGTTGGAAAATTTGCTTCTGTATGTAAGGAAGTAGGAGATTCGAATTAATGACCAATGTAAATGCTAAACAATTAATCCAAAACACTGTGAGAATTTACAATTAAAGTTCATAAAGAGCAAAATTAGGTCTATGGTGAAATTTTAATCAAAGAAATTCCCATTTTTAAAATAATCCTTACAATGGAACGCAGGTGTGTAGGGAACTTGCTACTGGGCTAGATATGATCAATTCCAATTAAATCAAATTAATTAATTAAATATGCAATACAAACACATACTTTCTCAAGGAATGACTTTTAGCAACAGACTGAATAGCTTGGTACTGTAAGGGCTGCCTCTCCACACCAATTTTGGTTATTCCCAGCAAATAAAAATTGGGATTAGTCACTAAAAACAACTTGCTGAAATTTCTAGTAGAATTTCACATTCTTGGCAAAAAAAATCTTCCACTAAGCCTGCTGTTTAATGGAAGAAATTAGTCATTTGTGGTGCAATGACTTTTTTATGTTGTTGCAAAATAATCGAAGTATTTGAAAGGGATATTTGTTCACTACACAATAAATTATAGATTTAAATTAAGTCAGAGTTTGTTTAAATGTTAGGCGTTTTGCTTTTCTGACTTTCAATATTACTATGATGACATCATTATAGCGACGAATCAAATTCATAGAGGGAAACAAACAGTGAAGTATACCTAACCTTCACTTCATCCTGATTATGAAACTGCAGCATTTTCTCCTAATGATAATATAAATTGAACGATGCTACCGCAGGTGGATTACAAGACACAATAACGTTACTATGTTCCTGGCATGATATAGTATGAGTAATTCCCTTCTGGTGTACAATCTGTAGCCATGGGTGCCAAAAGAAATTTTCTGTTTGATTCCAGTAAGGGAATAAAACACATAATGATTACTAGGAATAGATAGGCACATTTGAGCTAGTTATAATTTGAGTTGTTTCTGGCATGCTCTCCACACAAATATCCTAGAATTGTCAACCTTCTTTTAGATTGATTTAGCTCCAAACGGAGAGCATTTCGGTTTGAAAATTTTACTGGTTTTTTATTTGTGTTTCCCGATGTCGAATGATGTTCTGGAAAGAACTCAGGTGCACGATTTTACAGGACAGCAAAGCTTTTTGAAAATAGAACTGTTCGGCATTCATTAATTTTTTTAAAAAGTATTTAATGATTGAAAGTAGCCCAAAAAACTGCTAATACTATTCTTAGCATAATCTACTTGGTTTTTATATCAGATGATTATTGTGTTGTATCGTTGGTGGGAAATAGAAACATGATGCATATCTAAGTACAAAACATTAATAAAATCACCCGGAATGAATTGCACGTTTATTCGTAGCATAAACTGGACGAGAAAAGAAGTTTGTGGTAGAATCTTACAGAAAGAAGAGACAGGATGGTGAATCATATTTTAACATGCGGGATTGTTTAATTTGTTAGTGGAGTGAACAATTGGAGGTAAGAACTGTGAAGTGTAAATCAGAGATTAGCAGATAATTGAGGACATAGGTTGTAAGGGGTATGTTGAGATGAAGAGGTTAACTCTAGAAAAGAAGAGATGAAGGACTGCGTCAATACAGTGAAGAGACTGATAACAACAAAAAAAAAAAAAAAAAATCTGAGAAATAAAATACATATAAAATTGTATACGATACGTCTACAGGTTACATTCATAACCAACATTTAACAATTGCTAGAGTAGTATTGTAAGCGGGAAAATATTACAGAAAAGAAAAGAATACCGAATTTAAAATAATAATAATAATAATCACTTATGTAACGAGAGCCTCCGAAACACCAAAATAATGTAACACACGCATGGAACATAACAGCGTAAAATATTCACAACGGCGAACAGGGATGAAAGACCACATAGCAGCCCTCACACAAGATAGCAACACGTTCTGTGATCAGGTTTTATGATATATGCAAGCAGCGCGTCTATCGTAAGCAAGTCAACAATGACTGACCCAGCAGCAACAGTACTGCCAGTTGAATTGTCCAGCACGTGTAGCATCCTAGTGTTCTACGAACTATCTCGAACGCAGGAATGAACAAAAACAGGTATTGGTTATAGATATTTAAAGCCACCTATACCAATCAATCAGAAGATCGAGTAGTAAAAAAAAGTTTCGCTCATATTGGAGACGATCTGATTTGATGCTTATGAGACGGTAACTTTTTTATTAGAAGCCTAACATGAGTTTTTGTCATTTAATTTGTAAAAGGTTCAGAAGGCCACGTACGAAAATGATTAAGCCCCTTTAGCATTCTATCCTGTGGGAGGGGAGTAACGTTAACGAATTAAATGTACTGCTCCTGAGAGCTAATAAACTCCTAAGGATCTTCGGATAAGGATTTAATATCAGACGAGTCGTAATGGAATAATGACTTGCTTAGCTCACAAGTAGATGCTTTAGACTTAATCACCGTAAATAACACGTAGATAATTAACGTCATGCGCAGTTAAAGCCTTGAAATATCGTGTTATCTCCAAAAACTGACTATTGCCCAACTCAAGACAACACTAAGCAGTAACCAACAGAACTCAGAAGCGTTTCCATAAGTACGTGTAGCGTAGATATTGATTTATCTTTCATTCATTCGAACTAATTCTGATAAAATGTCTGAAAGAGATATTAAAGATTATGTAACTGTGTAGTATAAATAAGAATTTTATTCATTGTTGAGGTTGTAAGAATAATAATCTGTTTTGAAACAACGAAGAAAAGTAAAGCTTTAAACTTTGAGCTATAGCATTATTTAGTTTATTTTCTGCTGTGGAAAAGCAAACAAGTCATATAGTAAGCGTCACATAATCTTTCTTTCTTTGTTATTCCAATTAATTCAATTGTATGTTTGGATATGCTTTTCATCGTTACTTAAAACTAAACTCAAATAAAACTATTCCAAGAACCATTCTTCCGAAAACTTTAAGAGAATGGAAAATGTTTTTTGGGTATGTAAGGGTTTTTGAGAGACTGTATTAACCTCTTACAGCCAAATGTCAACCTCTCCTTGACGTGGTACGCCCCATTTATAAGAACGAGGCTCTGGAGGCTGAATGATTTCCGGTATAAGATGTCTGCTTCAGCTCGTCAATGGCCTCTTGAAAGGAGGGTGGAAGAGTGGGGACACCCTCTTGCACTTGAGCTTGGAAACGGCCCTTAACCGCGTTGGAATCAGAAATGATCAACGGCATGGGTGTACAGAAGCCAAGAATCAAAGGGTGTCCCGGTGCCATGTAAGTCTCTCAAAATACATATGTTATGTGGCTTCTACCAGGATATAAATTTCGGAGGTAAAAAATAATCCTCCAAACGGATCTCGGGTGGAGTTATCATCTACGAGTCAGAGCGTCGAAAGTTAGAAGTATGAATAGAGCAGGTAGATTAGAAAACGTAAATAGGCAAATGGAATAACCTAAGTTAAAGGTAGTGGGATTAGTGAGATTAAGTGGAAGTACGGAAATGATTTTTAGTCTGAGGAACACAGAATAAATAGCAGACAAGCTGTGAGTGAAGTTACTGGTATGGGATTTATAATGAACAAGAGAGCAGGAAACCGCACATATAAATATTTAAATGTCTGAGTAAGTATGAATAAATGTATCACCAGCCAGCTAAGTCATTAAGGCTGCTTTCAAATTTGCGAGAAAAAAGTGACATTTCGTGTAAATACAATGTAAATTATCTTACATTTTCTGAAGAAGAAGAACTGTGGTTCGACACTGTGAATCTGAGAGGCTTGTCTTTGGTTTATTTTATTCTTGGGTGAAGTAATGGAAACTGTTGGTCCATAAAATTTTAAACTGAATTTATCGTGTACCAGCATTCACGTCCAGAGCAAAGCATAATCTGAACGTAAGGAGTTTCGCAAATTATATCTGCGACTGTACCTAACATAATGATCTCGATTTCGATGAATCTTCGTGGTTAGAAAAGGACAGAAACATAAAATGTGACAATCCATGGCAAAAATACTTATAATTAACAATCCAGAACACTTTGTCTTCGAGTACTTCTTTTTCACCACTTTTTCCCAATACGGGTCATTTTCCATCTGTCTGCGAAATCTATAGGATAAGCGTATTTTTGGTTTGTAAAATGTATAGTTTATGAGACGGAGATTGGAGACCGCCCCGGCATTCGCCCTGATGGCACACAGAAAACTGCATTGGTGGGTCTTCTCTTTAAGTAAGCTGCAGAATAATCCTGGGATGGGAAAACCACACCTGAAGGAAGACGGTCAGTTGTAATTTAAGCAATTATAGTAACATATACCAAAATAAAAACAATAATCAAGTAAATTTTTGCAAGGTAAGCAGTGACTGAAGAGGGGAAAAAAAATTTAAATAAAGAAACCTCAAACAATGTTCTAAATGGACACTCTAGAATTATTCATCTTTCACTATCGTCGTTCAGTTTTAACTGATTATATAACTACAGAATCTTTTTCCTCTCACCGAGAATGGTGGTGTAACGGTTAGCGTTCTGGCCTCGCATTCGGGAGGACGGTGGTTCGAATCTCCGTCCGGGCATCCAGATTTGGGTTTTCCATGGTTTCCGCAAATCACTCCAGGTGAATGCCGGGATGCGTCCTTCAAAAGGCCATGGCCGAATTTCTTCCCATTCCTTGCCCCCCATCCTTTCCCGTCTCTAAAGACCTCGCTGTTAAGAGACGTTAAGCAGTTTTAAAAAAATCCACTCAAATTATTTCTCGCATTATTATTTTGGAGATAATCATACGCCTGAAATTTAATTTCGTAGTGACTCGGTAGCTCTAACTTACAGAGGATTCCAACGAGTTGTATTACACTTCGATAAACCGTCCAACATATATTATATGTATCAACATGTGATGGAACTCGATTACCCTCGGATATTCCTTTGTTCTGTCTAATTATTAATCTAGCTGTACTTTAAATAGTGTAATACCTGGTATGCGTTCAGTCATTCAGATGTTTCCAATTCACTGCTTAGTACTCTTTTTCTCATTGCCTGAATATTTGGGTTTTCGTAATAACTGGGAAATATAATAAGGGTAGTGCAACTGTTCATAGTATTTATGATCTGAACAGATTTTGTTATAATACTCCTAAAACGTCACAGTAAAGATAAAAGTTAAATTCGAATGAAATTATTTTGCGAAGTTCAGCGTATTTTGAAACTCTTAACTCTCTTTAAGACATTTTTAACAATTTTAGTAAAAAAATTATGTATCATTGTGCTTCCATTCCTATGTTAATCTAAAAGATTTTATGAAAAATCTGCTTAAACTGCCTGTTACAATGCCGGTATTTAAAAGGGGGCGTTTAGTTTCAAATTAAATTTTTTGATTTATACAAAAAGTAAAAGAATGCAGAAAACTTTCATACCGCTTTTTAAAGGAAGTCTCATCGAGTGAGTAAAATCCTTTCTGTAATCAACTCTTTGTACGCGGAAAGCGCAGTTCGTTCTGGCCATACACACAGTCATGTCTGACAACGTCAGGCTCCCCCACTCCTTGTTTTAAATCTTTCCCAGCTTTGTGATATTTCACTCTTTCTTTTGCAAGAAATTTAATAAAAACGCGTTGTCCCACGCTTGGCTACACTTCTGCTTTATTCGTTCCTCTCAAAACAACAAAAACAAACAAAAAAAAACGCAAACTGGGTTGTTGAGCGACTAATGCGCAGATTCAATATTGAACTACTTGAGCAGGCGCTTCAGGAAACAGTACCGACGTCGGCATTCATTAGGAGTTAAATTTAATTATAATTTAAATTATAACTTGCCCCGCATTGTTGGATTTTAATATTTGTGAGGGTATTAACAGTTAATTTTGCGGTATTAATTTTGTTTCACTTAATGTACTTGGTGTGACGCTGGGTGTTTTGTTATAGTATGTTATACACTATTAAACTTTTATCGTAAGCTTAAGTAGTCAGTAAGGGATACATAACTCATAACATACATTGCAAGTTTTGTGCTGGTAAGTAAATTAACCCTTCTAACCAAAAGGCATATTACTGAAAATTGATGAAATCATGTTAATAGAGGCCAGTCCTATGAACAACAACGAAAGAAGCAGACGTTGGAACATGCACAACCTAATACAAAAACAGGATTGATATGAGATGGCCGGCGACAAGTGACATTGTTTCTTTCTTCCTTCTATCCCATTGTTAAATCATCTTCGTTGAGAATTGACAAGTTTTCGGCTATAATCCTGGTGGCAATCAGAATTTATACAGACCCTTAAACTGATTTCTATCTCTGCCAAATGTTTGGTAAGGTGAAATGAAGCATAATAGGACGCTTCGTGTTATGCATTCCACATTAAAAATCGTCTCTTCAGTTGGTATTATAAGGCCGATAAGACCTCAAGCAAATTACAATCTATCTCTTTTTAAAGGTCAATGATAAAAAAAATATAACTGCTGTAAGTTCTGGAAGGAAACCACAAAGGTCAGGTGGTAGAACGTCTGAGTAGGTTGCGAAAGATTGAGGCTCCATCCCCAATCAAGCCAACCTCTTCCTACTGTCCAGTGAGTATTGTGGAAGAAACTCCGCAAGGAAGACAAAGTCAGCTGGATCGCAGCACGGAAACGGGATTACGATGTTCTACTGTGGAATATTCTAGCGAACAGTTGTCTGCTTCCGATTAAGACCTTAGCCTGTACGAGATCCTTCGTAGGTTTGCATCGCTACTTCTGTGTTTAAGCTGGAAGCCTTGTAATCAAGTTTAGAAGGAGCGCGTATTAATTCTACTCTATTTTAGCTCCGACGGTCTCTGACGAACTCTGCCTACGATCAAAATGTCTATACCTCAGTTGAGAGTAACAAAACCACTCTATCACTAGTCCATTCTATCATAAAACAGTGCTTTAGTTTACTACGTAGCTGTTAATCATCACTCATCGGACAACGTAGAAAGTAAGAACAGCAACACACAATGCAATCCACGACCAATATCTGGAAGGTAACGCCAAGCCTCTATGACGATGGTAGGAGTTTATTGAATGAAATATTACATATCTGAGGCTTTTAAAAGCAAGTTTAGTAGTTTGAGCCCATGTTGCAACGCTAGAAGCTTAGTTAGTATAAAATGTCTTCCGTGCAAGAACCGCATAGCATAGCCGCGTCGAGAAGTTGCACCAGAAGGATAAATTTCAGACAGAAGGTACAAATACCGGAGCAAAAGTAAGATGGACGCCTTTCTTCAGTTATAAGTGGAGGAGACTACGTGCGTTTGTGTAATTTATCATGTGTCGAGAGCGGGTATGTGTTCGCTCATTTAAATGATTAGGCTGGCTGTCCAGTGGACGCGTATTCGCGCGAAAAATCTTCGCACGAATACACGCGAAGAGATCTCTCCAATCCAAACAAACGTAATTTAATGTGACTTCGTCCACTGCGAGCGCTTGAGTCGCGCGAATTTACTCGAGGCCGACGAAATCCAAAATTGTTTGGATTTGGTAGCGCGAACACACAAGTTCGAGCGATGGATGTAGACAAAATGGTTGCTCTTGTTCAGGATAGGGCCCCTTTGTGGGATCAAAAATTATCTCAATACCACCAGAGGAATGTCCTAATAAAGGTGTGAGAAGAAATTGGAACAGAAATGAATTTACCAGGTAATTAATTGTATTATTTATTCTTTTATTTTTTAAAAAAAAGCAATGTTACATATCTATTATTTTCACATATGCTTTCCTTTTTCTTGCTGTCATCAGTTTCTCTGCTGGTTTAATGTGATAGAAATTTGATGATTAAATAGAATATTTCCATGGCAACAATTACGGAAACAATAAAAATCACACAAAAACAAAAAAGTACTGGAAATCGTCAGTAAACGTTTTAAGTGGAAACAGAAAATATAAACTACCATTCAGCAGCATATTTACCAAATCAAACGCTTTCAAACATTCAAAATCTCACTCATACCATCATAGGTCGCATAATATTCTTAACTGCATTCTTTTAACCAATATTCCTTGAACTGTACTACTTTTAATACAACAGTCATTCAGTTCATTTAAACCACTTTCATCCATTAAAACACAACATTGATGGAATTTACAATCAATCATTTTGTTTTTCTCTTAAACAAAAATTTAATTAATTACAGGGGTTGCAATTAGTGACGAATAACCTTTTGTACGTAACAACACATATAGTATTTATATATTAAGTTTATGTTAGTTATCGTTTCTGATAAAATTACAAAATTACTCAACATTGTGCATAATACTGTCAATTTAAAACGAGTTTAGCTTTCAGACGGTTGTTTGAGCCGCCCATCGAATTACTTTTTTGTGACCCATTTTAAAATTATTTTTAAATTTATAAGTATATTTTAATAGAAAGTTAAATATTTAATGGGTTACAAGATTAAAATGAATTAAAAAATCATTTCTTAAGGTGCAAATCTTTTGACTATAATACTCAATTCCTTTGTTATATATATATATATATATATATATATATATATATATATATATATATATATATATATATGCGTCCACTGGACGGCCAGCCTTACAGTAGGGAAAGTGCGTGTGCACTGTTGTTTATTGAATTTATCTAAGTATGAATTTTTGAGAAAATGAAAGAGAGTAAGTTAGGCAGTCACCGTTTTTTATGAGGACTTGAGAAATCGCTCTGTAGCAATTCTATTTCGTTGAGGAAAAGTTGTGTTGTTGTGTTAGGGTTATTAGTTAATTAGGGACGCGAATGCACCTATTTTTTGGTCGGCACTGCTAAGATTCAGCGAAGCATTTAAATTACTCAAGAATGCCGCTTTTTAGAGAGTCATAGTTTAATCTGTTCAGGTTAGAAGCAGTAAACTGGCCACTGTGTTTTTCAGAAGAGAACGCGGGTTTTATTCATCACTGTGCAACAATTGCAAATTAGTGTTGGATACTGACAGGGACTTTTACTAATGCAAAACACATGTTAATCATCATTGTACAAAATATATTCAAATGAAAAATATTTCCAAGTAACCATAGAAGTGTGGGCGTAACTAATACAGAACTGTGAGTTTTAGAAGAAATGATTACCTGGTAAATTTCGTTAGTGGTGGAACTTCTGAGAGACAGGCATTATAATGCCAGTCGGTAAGTGTACATAAAAAGAAACTGTGCCTTAAAATATGCGGTGTACAATTACTTCTGACTAATTGGCTGTTATTTCACTAGTATTGAGATCATTTCTGACCATTTTTATAAGTTCCAGAGGAATTTTGGAAGTGACCACCGACTAAATGGATCATTACACTAACCAGTTAAGATGAAAGTTGGTCCCACTTTTTTGACATAGCTTCGACTGCCAAAAGTTTTTTTTTTTCTGCTACAAGGGAGTAATTAATATACCATACAGCCCAAAGAGGTACTTTTAATCGGCGAAAACTATTGTTATGTGACACCTTTTCACTGAAATGTCAATCCAAAATAAATTTAATTTACACTATGACTAAAAAGTACTTAAAATTAAAAGATACTCTAAATTTTATTGTAGTACACCGTTGGATTATAGTACATGTCTTCCTCATTAAATTCAGTCTGCAAGAGGCCTGAGTTTTTCAAGCTCAAGAGATTTTATTCACCTTAAGGATGAAACACAGGTCAAGTTCGTATATGGTTAGGTCAGGTCAACCTGTCGTAATCTTTGACTCTAAAAACTGGAACTATTCTAGACGATACGCAAAAAACGGTCACGGGCTTACGTTAGTAATTAATAAAATCATGTACTTGTAGATAACTGGAACAAAAACTGAATCTTACGGAGCACGATATTGCAGATCTGTTACTACTAAGTTTCTTTCTAACAATGAATCCTAAATAATCCGCGTTAGATGGATATTGTTACTACTTACTTAATAGTTTTATTTAATGGCTTCATTTTTAAGATAGACAGCAACGATGAACTCTGAATTAAACTAGATATTTCACGGCTCAAGAGGAAACAAGTAGTTGTAGAATGCCTATTGAGTTTGATCATTGTCTGTAGGTTACTGGCGCGCGCTAGTATGCTCACCCTGCAGCATGATGGACGAAACGGCATCACGCAGTGTCTGTCCGATCGGAGAAGCCTTTGCGGGGACAAATATCTTCATAGCGCACACCATAGATAATGAGGCTCCACAAATCTAAATTTAGAGGTTGTTTCGGAGCATCTAACCACTGCACGGCTTGCGGCCTAATATTAGTCAGTCAACCGTGTGGGTAGAGCCATCGTGTTCCAACGGAGTCATAATTACAAGGAAACCTTGCCAATCCGTTTGTTACTGAAAAGTTAGATATGCATAAAGTTCTCGAATTACGAGCATCATCAAAAAAGATCTATTGTTTAAAACCACTTATATATTTAAACTTCTCAATTCTGCAAATTTAAATTAACAACAAATAATGTTTTTATCATACGCATTGTAACTGATAGACGTAACTGTTTAAGGTTCATAATTATTTAATACAAAAATAAATTGAACACTAACATACTTAAATCTAAATACCATTATGTCAAATTATTCACAATCTGTTAGAAACTGCGCTTGTCTATGTTACTTACAAATTGTGTATCATACAAAGGTTCCGTTCATTAACTTTCTATGTTACGGAATATTCTGATACAGCAGACAGAACTAATCATTATGAAGATGAACAACAACGAAAAAATTTACTTAGTCTCTCAATATCTGAAAACTTAAAGTTGGCAGAAATGCGCACAGCAATCAGATGTCTTATTTATTTCATACAGATAAATAAAGTTGTATTGCCACCTTCAAGCATTAACTGAGAAACTGTTATATATGGTAAAAGGATCCGTACAGAAAATACACTTAAAATAGAAAATTACTAACGACTGACTCAAGATTCTTAATAATGCGCGTCCTTTGTTTGATCTAAGTGTGAACAGAAACGTTAAATCCATTGACAAAGACACCTGTTTTGAAACAAGATCCATTCTTCTTCCGTTGCAGACTTATCTCTGCAACCATATACAGTCGATTGAACGTGGCTATTTTCTTTACGCCCCCAGACTGTCGTAATGAATGCGTATAAACACAGCCTCATCCTCGCCGTGGAAAATAAAAACATTCGCAAATCCGCAGGACTGGGAACCGATGTGTGGTGTTTACAGAGAGCGCGTTGGTAGTGACGTCATCGGAGCAGGCGTTCCGGAAATTGCCACTCGGGTGTGTCTCCAAATTATCACGGCGACGAGGAGAACTGTCAAGTCGCAAGAGGCGAAAGAAAATACTACAACAAACTCTCCTGCTCCTTTTTGTATATGCAAAAATCTTAACTGAGGGGAAGAGGGTAAAAACGGAGAAAAAATTTAGTTACGTAAATTGTTAAGCTACTTTTTATCACTTCAGATGTACCACAAGGAAACTTACTCGTTGTCCAACCAGGTCAACCAGGTACCAGCTGCACTGTTTCATGTTTAAACAAAAAATCAGAAAAATATTATGGAATGTAAAGCATGATCGGGGCCGATATCGACTGCGAACAAATATAATAATTCTCAGGGGCATATTAGAAATATGGAGGATATTGAAGCAGGCAGAACGTGAGTGATCGAACCAAAAACAAAAACCTTTGCTTGTAACAGGAATGCGGATAAACTATTAATGTGGCATTAAGGAAAAATTTAAACGGGGATTCAGGTTTAGAAGACTGGGATCCAGTCGGGACAGAAATAATTAAAGCAAGTACCCGATTTACTAATGGTCAACGGGTCAGATATTCAGGGATACACATCTTCAAGAAGCATTCAACGCCTCTTAAATGTTTGGCAAGAAATAAGATTAAATTCAGGAAAAAATTAAACGTATATTTAATTGACAACTCATTCTACTCCATAGAAGAATTTCTGTCATAGGTATCTACAAAACAGTTTCCAGTATCTTGGGTATATGTAGTTGCTATAATTAATGAATATATTATTTGTGACTCCATCTTCTGACGTATAAATCTATTTTGTTATATAATTATTTTGCTCTAAATTGACTCCTTTTCACATCGCTTACAGAAGCAATATCCCATACTGGGACCTATAGAAATTGAAAATACTGTATTGTACTAAAGAAAATAACTAAACTAGTGGTTACAAAAAGAAGGTACAAAAATTCTCAGGAGAAAAAGTGCAAGGTAAATATCTGAAGTATACATAAGTTTTTTTTTGTATGGTATGTCTTGCATTAGTTAAACTACATGTATTATTAAGTATCAGAGGGTCATCTGCTCGGTATAAGTATATATGTTATAATTAGTGCTGTTTGCAAGTTAGCCGGTTTTTTTTTTATGGAGTCGACAAGCAGACAAGCGAGAATAGACAGGGTTTGTGGTGTACGATCTAGGACGTTTAATTTTAGAGTAAGCTGTGTGATATACTAATGTACAGTATAATATCAAGATATTTGTGAGTGATGGTAGACCGAGAAGACGTATAGAAACGTTGATGAAACACTGTTGTAATGAATATAAATAATATTTATGCTGGCCAAACAAGGTGAATTGTTAAGAAGAATTTGTTCTTTCAAGTTAAATAAATTTTTGTCGAGACCTATACTTTTTCACCTAGCGTAAGCAAAAGTGTATCTCGACAAAAAGTATCTTTATTTTGTACATTGAATGTTCTATTGCGGTTTGACGATTAATAATAATCAATAGAGTAGTGCCACCTTTCGACGTTCTTAAACATTATAAGAAGACATAATGGGCTCAGTTATCCAACTAATTAATTAAAATTATCCCTTTCAGAAGGAAGACAGTAGTACAGATATTTTAAAAACAGTAAATGAAACAATGAAACACAATCAAAGAAGAATAGTTGCAGCACAAATGTGAACAAGAAAGAAAAATGAAGGTTTGTTAATATAGAAGACTAGCTGATACCCGCGACTTCGAACGCGTGGATTAAGAATTTCTTTGCCAGAATTGAATATAGAAAGTTGTTAATAGCGAAGAAACAACACAGAGTCGGCATAATATGACCGGAAAGCAAACACTATATCTTTCTACCATCGAACCTGACTCTTGAAGAGAATCAATTTCCAATATATTTAAAAACAAACGAAGGAGAGGGGATGTGGGATTGGGGGGGAGGGGTTGTGTTAACTAAGGACAGCTTTATTTCAGCTTGTTCTTTTCTTCTTTCTTCAGAATGAGCATCCGATTCATGGGTTCTAATAACTTTAACTGCTCGTGCTCTGCTAGAGCTACAACTTAGGCCAGTTTACGCCCGCAAGGCATGTCAAAAAAGAAGACAAAATAAACTGGCACCAGAAACATTTAAGCAGACACAAAGTAATAGGACAGAGAAAATCGATACATATACTAAATAATACGTTTTTTCTCTAAACGAAATTTATTAAGAAATTATACGCAACATAATGCGCGAGAAGCATAGCTTGAGCAAGCGACGTAACATTACAGACTAACACATCCGTCTCTCTGTCACCATTCGATAAGTTCTCAAAATTTCGAAACTACAACTGTTAATCACACAGAAAAAAAATGTCCTGTGCCCTCCCTACAGTTTTTCCTGTCAAATTCCGTCAATATCGGTATAGGCATTTAGTCGTCATAACGTAACAAAAGACAGAGTCTTACTTTATAGTATTACTAGCAGTTACCCGCGACTTCGTCCGCGTTGAAGAGTGTTGTAATATAAGATTTTCTTGAGAGGTCTGGTTGCTCAGTGGTTAGGGCGTCCAACTGGAGATGGAAAAGTCCCCATCTTGAATCCCAGTCTCGGCGAGGATTTTCAAAGGTCCTTAGCTCGACCTTCACCTCTAGCATAGGTTGTTGTGTGATGTGAATTACGCCAGAATGCTCACTTAGTTCTGATTCCGTGTTGAACTGTGAGTCCTCTATGTCCGGTAGGATTACTGGGTTACGTTATGAGGCTATGAGAGGGGCTGATTGCGGAGACGTAAAGAAGCCATGTCACCAGGTCAATACGACCATAAAATTTATTTTAGAGCTATTTTTATTAGTAATAAATGTTGCAATAAAATAACAAAAATTTATTTATGTTCCACAACTACTTCACTGAATTAGGAGTATTTTCAGTTTAATATATCCGTATATACAATATTGGGAATTTGTCTCCTAGGTTTTGGCTATTTTCAAAGCCCTAGTTTTCTTACATCTCTTAAAATTACTATTTCATCTCGCGAATAAAAATGAATATAGTTTTAACTAATGGAAGCTCAAAACGTCAAAATATTAGCAATACATTGATGGAATTGACTAAATATAAACAACAAAAAATACTAACATCCAAACAGCAAATAAATACATAAGTGGCCCAAGAACGTTTATTTCCGTTAAAAAAATTGCAATACTAAAAATGAATATTTTGATTTGCATTGAATATCTGAAAAAAATCTTTTAAAAAAATAGAACTTAACTCTTTGAATATTGATTTTGTTTTGTGGATATATTGGTTCCATCAATAGAAATTTAGATATTATAGTAGTATGTATAGTATTAATTGAGCCTTTTATCCATAATGATCAGTGGTATTGTGGTAAAGGTTTCTCTATCTATGAAAACAGTTGAATTGCCTGTAGACCAGTTTACTATAGTTCATTCGTTTGGAGCAA